>CM053771.1:437117260-437130085 GCA_028658325.1 Potorous gilbertii | reverse complement strand
CCCATGGGGTATCTCTTTCAGATATTTGGGATACAGAGGCTTCGACTCCCATGTCTTTACCTGATGGTAAGCAGACCTCCTCGTCGTCAGAGACAAATGGAGGAATGATCTTCTCAAGAAAATAACCATCTATGGTCTTAGTTTTTTTCTCTTTTCTGGGCGTTTTTCCAGCCAGTTACTTGATTTCTGAGAGTCCTCTCCCCCCCCCAGCCTAGATCTGCCTGCTAGTGCTTGGGGTCTGAGGTTCAAATGCTGCTCCCCAGCCTCAGGGCTTTTGGCGGCAGGCCTGATGACTCTTCATTGGGGGCTTATCTGCTGGATCTCAGGTGGTGGCATGGCCACCTCTCAGGCTCAGTTCCCTCAGGCGGTTTATACAGAGATCCTTTGTAATGGAGCTGGGGTGGAGCTCCTGCCATCTCTGGAAGTCTCTGGCTAAGCTGCCTCTGCCTCTGCCCGAGCTGCCTCAGCCTCTGCCGCAGCAGCCGCTTCCCAGGGGGTCCGAGTCCCGGAGATACTCCGCTCCCCTCTCAGCCTGTCTCTCTCACTGACCTGTGTGTCTGTGGGTGGAGGGACCTTCGCAGCTGCCGGACATTCATGTCCCTGACACCTGTTTGGGTCTGCTGGCTCCTCTCAGTGCTGCCTGGCCGGGGCAGGGGGTGGGAAGCGTTTGGCCGGGCAAGGCTCCACTCCCGTCCGGGGTACCTTTGTGGTCGGTTTTTCAGGGCTCTCTGAAGCAGAAATCTCCTTCACTGTGTTGCTGCGTGGCTTCCACTGTTCCAGAATTTGTCAGGAGTTCTTTTTACAGGAAATCTATGGGCTGTGGGTTCGGACCTAGCTTAGGTGAGTCTTTCTACTCCGCCATCTTGATTCCACCCCCCCCAAATTTTCTTTTCAGCTCTAGTATTTTCCTCAAGAATGCTGGAAAGTCCTCAGTTTCATTCAATGGCCAGCTTTCCCCTGAAGTATTATACTCAGTTTTGCTGGATAGGTGACTCTTGGTTTTAGACCTAGTTCCTTTTGCCCTTTGATCGCTTAATGTAGAAGCTGCTAGGGCTTGTGTTACTCTGATTGTATTTCCACAACACTAGAATTGTTTCTTTTTAGCTGCTTGCTATATTTTCACCTTGACCTGGGAACTCTGGAATTTGGCCACAATGTTCCTAGGAGGATCTCTTTTTGGCTGTCTTTTAGGCAGTTTTCGGTGGATTCCTTGAATACTTGTTTTGCCCTCTGGTTCTAGAATATCAGGGCAGTTTTCCTTGATACTTTCATGAAGGATGATGTCTAGGCTCTTTTTTATATTATGGTTTTCAGGTAGTCCCATGTCTTTTAAATTGTCTCTCCTGGATCTTTTTTACAGGTCAGTTGTTTTTCCAATGAGATATTTCACATTCTCTTCCATTTTGTAATTCTTTTGGTTTTGTTTTGTGATTTCTTGTTTTCTCAGAAAATTAGTAGCCTTCATCTGTTCCATTCTAATTTTGAGAGAACTGTTTTCTTCAGTGAGCTTTTGCACCTCTTTTTCCACTTGGCTAATTCTGCATTGGCGAGCATTCTTCTCCTCATTGGGTTTTTGAACTTCTTTTGCCAATTGAGTTAGCATATTTTTCAAGGTGTTATTTTCTTCAGCATTTTTTGGGTCTCCTTCATTAAGGTATTTACACGTTTTTCATGCTTTTCTTGCATCTCTGTCATTTATTTTCCCAGTTTTTCTTCCACCTGTCTAACTTGATTTTCAAAATCCTTTTTGAGCTCTTCCATGGCCTGAGCCCTTTGGATATCTATTTCACATGTTTGGGATACAGAGGCCTTGACCCTTATGTCTTTGCCTGATTATAAGCAATTTTCTTCCTTGTCAGAGAGTAAGGTTGGATCATTTGTTCACCAAGAAAATAACCTTCTATGGTCTTATTTTTTTTCCCTTTTCTGGGCATTTTCCCAACCAGTTACTTGACTTTGTCTGCCCAGCTAGTGTTTGGGGTCTGAGATTCAAATGCTTCTCCCCAACCTCAGGGTTTTCGTCGCCTGGCCTGGCTGCTATTCAATGGGAGCTTAATTTCTGGTGCTCAGGTTTGTGCAGGGCCACCTCCCAGGCTCAGTTTCCTCAGGGGGTTTATGCAGAGAACTTCTGTAATGGAGCTGTTGCTGAGCTCCTGCCTGCTCTGGGAGCCTCTGGCTGCTTGCTACCTCTGCTCCTGCCTTCCGAGGGGGCCTGAGCCATGGAGACATCCCACTCCCCTCTCAGCCCATCCAGACGTCTCTCTCACTGACCTATGTGTCTGTAGGTGGAGGGACCTTCGCGCCTGCTGGACATTCTGTCCCTGAAGCTTGCTTGCATCTGCTCCTCTCTGTGCTGCGGGACCAGGGTAGAGCATGGCTCCGCTCCTTTCCGTTTTGTGATGGACCTTTGGGTTCGATTTTTCAGGGCTCTCTGGAACAAAATCTCCTTCACTGTGTTGCTGCATGACTTCCACTGTTCCAGAATTTGTTGGGAGTTCTTTTTAGAGGAAATACATGGGCTGTGGGTTTGAAGCTAGTATGTGAGTCTTTCTACTCTGCCATCTTGGCTCCACCTTCCAAAATCTGAGCATGTGTTAACACTTGTCAATTTTTGACCAACAAGCAAGATAGAAACTGAGCTAGACTGAATCTGTGCATTTTCATGGAGGCAAAGTAGAGCTTAAACACAGAAAGATTGTGGCAGTGATCTAGGGTTGACCAATTAATCTGGGGTAATTAGAGAAGGGTTTTAGAAAGTGCCTTAACTGGAACCTTTCTCTAGTCACCGCAGTCTTCTTGGCCAACCAAGGGCATAGAGATTTTAATAAGATAAAGGGTGGGAAATAGCCAGAGGTGATCTGGAGGTCAGAGACAATGGAGGGCTAAACTGCATTAAGTATTACCATTTTGGGCATGAAAAGTGAAATCAAGTTCGGATATTAAATGAGAATTCAAGGGAGTTCCCAGAGCCTGTGCCCTATCAAAACCAACTCACTTTCATATTCAGTAAACTCCATTGGTTTCCTATCACTTTTGGGATCAAATATAAGATTCTTTCTCAGGTATGCAAAGCCCTTTATAATCTTAACCCCTTTCAATCTTTCCAGTCTTTTCTGACCCATTTTCGAAACAGTGACTCCTACTAGATATTGCTTTCATAAGACCCTCAATTGTGACTTAGGCGTTTCCACTAACATAGATGTCCTTTAAGATTAGCATTCTATCCCTCCTTGAATACATCTTCTGTGACCTCTGCTTTTTCTCAAGTCTCACATGAAGTCTCACCTACTGAAAGAAGCCTTTCCTATTTTCCCTTGATGGTAGCAGCTTCTATATATTGTTTATTTCTATTTTATTACATATATATATATATATATATACACATATATATATATATATATATCTTCTTTGTACATAGTTCTTTGCATGGAGTCTCTCCCATTAAGCTGTAAGCTATATGAGAGTAGAGACTGTATGTTGCAATTCTTCAAATTACAAGTGGTTAACATATTGCTTAGTTCTTTGAAAAATAAGTTGAAAGTTTGTTTATTTGAATTTTCCACTGTGAAAATACCCTGGGTCCCAAAATGTTTCTTGCCTTGGGCCACTAATCCAGAAACTATCAGAGGTTAAACTAGAACACAGTTCATCTTGACTCTAATGTCAGCTCTCTATGCCAATCTTCTTTCTTATTTTTTTCCAATAGAATTAAAATAGATCACTTGGTCATCAGCTTAGGAAATGAACTAAATATAGCAATGAAAGTGACTCTGACATCCTCGTTTAAAAAGACCTAATTATTTGTTAGTATTTATCAGTTCACCAAATGTTAAATTAAAAATGCTTTTTAAAACAGCTGACAAGTGGAGAAGCCCAGAAAATGACTCTTAAGTCTTTACTTAAATATTTGACTTTGATAAATAGTGTACATTACTGAAATAAGTACTGAATTTGGGCTTAAAATTACAAGATTTGGTCACAATTATATTTACTACACTGTAAACTTTGTTTATTTTCTTAGCCTTCATTTTCTCATTTATAGAAATAAAACAAAATATTCTAATATTATTTGCTTGCCTCATAGAGCTGTATCGGGTTAGCCAGGTGATAGTATACTTATGTAAATAAGATGTTGTTACTTTTAGAAATGAATTTCAGTGTAATGAGCTTTACATTCTCAACTCAAAGCTGCTAATACAGTCCAAAGTTGTGGTTAATATATTGTAAATTTTCTCTAATTAATCCATTTGTAATAGCATTCTTTCGGTTTTACCTTGATGAATCAAACCATTTTTGCAAATGACTCTGAGATCCTCTTTTAAAAAGACGTCATTATTTGTTAGTATTTATCAGTTACCCAAATGTTAAATTAAAAATGGCTTTTAAAAACGTTTACAAGTGTAGAAGCCCAGAAAATGACTCTTAAGTCTTTACTTAGATATCCCACTTTGACAAATACATCCTTCTTAAATTGTGAGACATAATTACAGCTTTTAGGCAATGATAATTACTGTAGCAATGGACACTGAGAGTATTCTAGGAGTAATAGATACCTCATAATTATTATGTTAATTATTGGTGGTTGTGAATATATTTTACCAAAAGGATAGAGCCATCACAAGTCAGATTTAAATGTGTGTATGCGTAAGAGGAGATTTTTATATGGAGTACTTTTTTAAGGCCTATAAATGAAAAGGGAATGTTTAAGTATAAGTGAGGATTGTGTCATACTTTTAGAGTTTAGTTTCTTAGGATCTATGGCCATGTGCATGTACACTTTTCAGGTGTTATATGATAACTCTCAGAATAGATCCAAGGATTCTGGAGAGTAATTTTCAGAATCAAAGTAACAGACAGTCCTACTGAGAGACTGTGCTGTGTGATAAGGGGTGACACAATGTAATATTTACCATACTTGTGCAGAATGATGATATTGCTAAAGTTAACTTGTGAGCTTAAAGTTGGCAAAATGCCTTCTTAGTCTGTTGCCCTATAAAGCAGGTGGGCACCGCTCAGTGTGTGGAAAATCAAAGGGAACCACAGATAATGCATAGACAAATGAATGAACCAGTCTAAACTGGTCCCCCTGAGGCTTCAGGTTACCTAGGTGAGTGCACAAGCTGTGCACTCAGTTGACTCCATCAAGATGTAACGGGAGGTTGTTCCCCCTTCTTTTCAAGTCCCTGTGAAAAGGTGATTAGAGAATGCTGTAGGAAGTAGTTCTCCCAGGAACCATATGAGAAGACAAGACTAGAGTAAAGCTGATTATTAACCCCTCAGAAATTGTCTGCCTGTCTGACCAGATAAGAGTGAACCTGGTTGAGACTGTAGGCCCAAACTCCAGTGCCTTCTGTGTGTTATTTGTGAAACATTAGAGAAATATCCTGTTATTAAATAATTTTCAGCTTTAAAATTCTAGGGAATTATTAAGTTATTACTAGTTTTTAAATGTGAACATTATAAATATCTAGAAATAATCCATTCTAGTAATATTAAATGGTGTGTCTATATTGAAAAAATAAAATTAAATAGTGATTACTCAACTTCTAAAATGATTTCTTACTATCAATATTTATAACTGCATATAACCTAGTGTATTTAGCCAAAATTTTCAATAAAGAAGGTCTAATATAGTAATTTATTACTCAAGTTCTGTGAAATCTGTGCACTCTAATAGGGCAAAAAATTGATTTTGAAAGAAAATGCTATGTTGATGTGCTTTCTTCATCCCAAAGCAAAACGTTTAGATTGACTGAACAAAAGTGGTCTATCATTAGAATTTTTAAATAAATATATCTGACATAAAATCTTTATAATCAGTGATTTTACTTACCTAGAATTACCCCAGTTCTATGAGGTCAATATTTTTTGATTCCTGCTACAAGGAATAACTTTATACAGACATGTCTTGGGCAACATCAGTCAATAGCAGAGACTAAGAAGAGTACCATTGTTCTACCACCATTTGGTTAAAGACATAAATACTAATTTCTTCAAGAGATATTTTCAGAAAAAAATTATCACAACTTTGGCCGTTTTGTTTCAATCGAGAAAATATTGTTTATACAGTTAGTTGGTTCATCATCTTCCATTTATCAAGAAGTTAATAAGTGTGAGACCTATGTCAATAAACACTGGGGATATAGACATGTTAATGAGGTTAAATAGGTATGTGTGTATATACACATATTACATATTACATACATACATATCTATGCCAATAGATAGATAGAGAGCGATACCTACACATATATCCATATCATTTCCATTATAAATTGGAATAAATCAAAACTGGGAAGACACTAGTATTAAAGGGAATTGGAAATGGCTTCTCATGGAAGGTGGCATTTTTAGTTGGGACTTGAATGTAGCCAGAGAAGCTAGGAGAAACTGTATAGAAGGAATGGAGTACTAGGAATAGGGGACAGTTAGAGAAAATATTCCCACTTATGATGTAGTTATTAACTTAGGAATATCAAGTAAGTTGGCATAACTGAATTGCAGACTATGTAAGGAAGAGTGGACTTCATGACTTTTGAAGTCTCTTGCAGCGCTAAACGTATGATACTTGTATCAAGAGAGAGGAGAAATTTACACCCATGTCTTTGTTATTCCAAAGCTAGTGTTCTTGCTATTATGCCATACTAGCATTTCTTATTATATTTATTTAGATTTGTATGCTGTATCCAGTTTGTACTACCTCAGAGTCAATTGTCAATTGTCAGTATGGGCATTTAAATCTGACAAATTGTAAAATACTACAAGTCAGGTTATGATATATTATTCTGTAAGTCACCTAGATTTAAAAATGTGACGGAGAAAATATTAATAATGAAGAACATTTGTAGAAGTGTCCTGTGTATGCATTCACCACCCCTCCTCCAGGTAACTGGTTTTAAATATTTATCAGCACAGGAGGGGGTCACGTTGTGAAGGACTTAAATGCCAAATACAGACAGTTCATAGTTTTACATAAATGAGATCTATAAATGAAATAAAAAAAGTTCTGGAAAATGTGTTATGTTTTCATTAAATACGTAAAGAATTTTTAAAGAAATGGGGATTTACTATGTAGTTCTGTGTGCTCTCTCTCTCTCTCTCTCTCTCTCTCTCTCTCTCTCTCTTCCTTAACAGCCAAGAGAAAAGACCATTTCCCTTCTCTGCCCACTTGCTGTTGTGTCTGGCCCCCATGTGTTTATTTTCCCTCTGTTCCCCCTTGGGTTTATCTTCATGTGTCTGTCTTTGGCCCCATATATTGCCTGTCTTTTCCCATTTTTGTCTATGTGCAGTCCCTATGTGTCTACCCACTGTGTGTTCTTCCTCTCAGTTCTGACCGTGCTGATACTGGCCCCCTTGAATTTTTTCTCAATTCCATCCCTGACCTTCACATGTCCTTGAACGCTGTGTCAATCCTCTCCCTCAAAAGATGGGTATGTAGCTCCTTTCCTATCTGATTTTCACCTTTTTCCATGTCCTTGGGCAAATTTGAATTTTATAAAGTCACTTTAAGCAGAGATGTGCTGAATTGTCTACTCAAAAAGGAAGACCTTCATGTACAGAATTTTAGATTTGATCATGGAGGTGATAGGGAATAACTGGAGTTAATAGAATGGAAGGTGAGGGACAGAGTGACATGTTCAGTCTTACACTTGAGAAAGATCACTTTGGTAGCTGATTCTCCAGAGAATGTATTGTTGTGGGGAGATAGCTAAGGCAGGCACACTAGTCGGTAGACTATTTTAATAGTCTAGGTGAAAGGTGATATGGTCCTGTGTCAGAATAGAAGCAGTATCTGTCACTGGAGAGAAGTAGGCTGTAAATATAGGAGAGATGTCACAAAGGTACAAATAAGAGATCCTGGAAAATTCATAAGGATTTATGATCGTGTATTTGTATGTGTGTGTCAGTGTGTGTGTTTGTGTGTGTGTGTGTGTGTGTGTGTGTGTATGAGATAGAGAAATACAAGATGAATCAAATATGACCTGTAAGTAATGACTGGGAAGATGGCAGTGCCATTATAGATTAGGAAATTCAGAGGGGATAGTTAGATGGAGAGAAATTACATGTTCAGTTTTGAACTTGCTGAGTTTAAGATGTAAGATATCTAGTTCAAAAAGTATAGAAAGCAATTGAAACAGCAAGTCTGGAAATGAGGAAAGAGATTAGGGTTTTATACATAGATTTGAAGGTCATCAACATATAGATAATAAATGAACCCTTGGAAATTGATGAGATCAATAAGTGAAATAACATAGAAATAAAAAAGAAGAGAGAGAAGAGGGACCATGACAAATCCTTGGGGGATAATAGGATGTGTAATTTGGACAAAAATCCAGTAAAAGAGACCGAGAAGGAGCAGTCAAAGAAAGAGAAGAACCAGGACAGATTCATATTAAATGAGCTTAGAGAAAAGCTAGTATCAAGAAAATGAGGGTTATTGACACTACCAGTTTGTAGAGAGACTAAGAAGGACAAGAATTAAGAAAAGTCTATTAGATATAGCAATTGAAAGAGGTGAATGGTAATTTTTAAAGAGAAATTTCAGTTGAGTAATGAGGTCAGAAGGCAAACTCTAGAATTATAAAAGAATGGTAAGATAATCGAACTCCTGATAAGTGACTTCCTTCTCAAGTGCCTGGACCCTAGAGGGAAGATAATAGATAATGGGGAATAAAGAAAGTGAGGATCAGAGTGCAAGAACATATCACACTGATATACAACATTTTGGGGGAAATAGAGAAAGGACTTGAAAAATGACGAACTCAGGAGGTTTTAAGGTAAGAAGTAATGTATTAATCTTTCTTTCTTAAATCATAGTTTACTTGGGCTATGAAACAATGAAAATAATGGATTACTACAAAAATAAAAGAGTTAAAAAGGATTTGAAAATAATAGATACAACTACTTGTGGGAGTTGCCATAGGAGTAAAAAAAACAACTTTTTCTGGAAGAATGGGGGAAATTATCTTACTATAAGAAAGAAGAAACGGAAAGTGAAAGGGAGTGGGTAAGAAAGAAGAATGGTAGTTGGACGGAGTGTTTTACTGATATATACATATATATATATTGCTAATAGACCAAGGGGAAGACATTCACTATTCTAGATAGGCTCTATACTAAGTATTTTGGGGACCATTTCCAGTTGTCCTGATCTATATCTTGTCCCTGGACCCCGATGACTCCGAAGGAGAGATTGGTGACTTTGCACAATCCTCCCTCAATTTAAATGTGATTTACTCGCATATCGTGACATTTCCTTCCGGGTGTCATGGTCCTCTTTGAGAATGAACGACAAACAACAACCTATGAGTATTAGTAACTGCCACACTGAAGATCCAACTGGCCAGTTCCAGTTGGATAATACAGCCCCTTCTTTCTTTTCTTCCTTCCTTCCTTCTGCCAGGCCAGGGTTTCCCATTGAATTCTAGGCATCTCCAGTCATCATGATGAGTATCTGTTCTCTGGATCCAGATGGTTCTAGAGGAGTAAGTGAGACTGATAACCGTCAACAGCCCTTCCTCTGTCAAATCAAAGTCAACTGCAAGTCATGTCATTATTCCCTGACATCATGGTCCTCTTTGAAAATGAAGGATAATCACACAACAGCAACCCCACCTTCTAACCACGTAAAGAATCATACACTCTCTTACAGGTCCTCTGCTCAAAGAAACATAAATTTTGATAACTGAAACCTAGAAAGGTATCTTGGGGTTTACTGGCTAGTTTTCTTTTTTTCATGGACCGTTCCTTAAACCCAAATCACTCTGGGTCTCATTGAAAGGCCAATAATAGGTCCCAATCCAAGCCTGACTTGAATATTGTTTGGATTCTGATGGCTATATTCCAAGGCTATATTCAAAGCAGTGGTTTGGACTCTGAATATACCAGTGTAGCTGTAAATCACAAAGTATGATAGATTCTCCATGTAGAAGGCAGAAGGAAAACATTTATTCAGAGAGCAGAGAGCTGAATCCTAGAACCAGAAAGTTAAATTTGTCATGGTGACCAAGAAGTTAAAAAACATGTTCACCATAGGGGACAAATCCATTCCCAGTCCTCACAAGCAAGCAAACACTCACTGTCCCAAACTGAGCCTGCCTGCCTACATCCTCTTTCCTCTGCTCTGACTGTTCTCACTCACTTCCTCCAGGTTCTGCTCCACCTTTTCTGTTCCACCTGGTCATCAAACTCCTCCCACCACATGTGACTTAGGCTTCCAGGTGATTCAAGTAGATTGTATGGACCTATAAGGACACTCTCCAGGTCTATCTCATGAACTTTGGATTTGATTGTGGGACATGGGAGACTGACACAGGACCACTCAACATGGTATGCCCACATCAGAAAGGGTTCTGTGTTCTATGAGCAAAGTAGAATGGAGAAAGCGAAAGGAAAAGTAGGATGGACAAATTTGTAGTAACTACCTCAAATGTTCTGCTGATTATCTCTGCCCAGTCAGTGGTGGAAAATTCCCATATTTCATTGGTCTGATCAGTCACAGTTGTATACATTAAAACTTCACTTTATCATAATGAAATCATTTTGTTCTTCTACAAGGAAGAAGAACAAAGCCCATACTTTACCATGGACGTATTCATGAATAAGAAAGATCTTTCCACATAAATTACTATTTTAATGGTTCCATAAGTGTAAATAGCAATTGTTTTTGTTTCGGACAGAAACCCTGAGGTTATTCCCCTTCCAGATTGATTTTGCATTTTGAACTAGGTAAAAGACATCATTCTTTGCCTCATTTGTACCTAGCCTTAATCATTGAATGGGCGGTGCCTGATGCAAACTTAGACCTGGGAAAGTTACCCTGATCTATATTTTGCCACTGGACGTAGAATGTTTTAGAGGAGAGAGTGAGGCTGGTGACTGCATAGCCCTTCCTCTCTTAAATCCAATTTTCTTGCACGTCAGGATATATGCTTTCTGAAGTCATGGTCCTCTTTGAGAAAGAAGAGCAAACAACAATAACAACAGCTGTAGCACTCCAATAAGGGTCAGCTGTGACCTTTTTGCTCTGTTGGCATTGGCCAAAGAAATATCCTTAAACAGCATGATTTTACTTTATATCCCCAAGCTCATAATGAGAACTGCAAAGATTCCTTAGAAAATGATGAAAATGCACTTAAATTCTCTTCAACAAAATAACATACCTCATATCAAACAAATAAATATCTACTATATACAAGAAATATATTTGTTTGAATAATAAATGTGCTTGTATATGTATACACATAAAAATAACACAGACACGAATATTATGATGGGCAGTAGTGCCACTGCCCTATTGGGCTGGTGAATTTAGCTGTAAATACTCCTCCATGCAAGATGGCAATCATTTTTTTTTATTCAACTGAACACACACACACACATATACATATATATATATATATATACACGCACACACACACACACACACACACACACACACACACATATATATACTTAGATATATTGCAAAGCAATTAAAGGAAACCAGTAATTTATTATGATGTTTCATGCTTTTTAAAAAATGTTATAATTTGTCTTCAGATCATTGCTTGATAATTAATTTGATTTTTTTTTATGTTTTACATGAAATGGTGGCATTTTATTCAACGGTATGAATTTACTTCTTTAAATATAAATTTATTATTTAAATTTAACATTCATTTTCACAAAATTTTGGGTTCCAAATTATCTCCCCATTGTTCCCCCCCACCCCAATACACCCAGCATTCTAATTTCCCCTATCACCAATATCCTTTCTCTCCTATCATCCCTCCCTTCTCTTTTGTCCTGTAGGGTCAAATAACTTTCTATTCCCCATTACCTGTATTTCTTATTTCCTAATAGCAAGAACAATACTCGACAGTTGGTCCTAAAACTTTGAGTTCCAACTTCTCCCCATCCCTCCCTCCCTACCCGTTCCCTTTGGGAAGGCAGGCAATTCAATAGAGACCATATCTGTGTAGTTTTGCAAATGACTTCGATAAAAGCCGTGTTGTGTAAGACTAACTATATTTCCCTCCATCCTATCCTGTCCCCTATTGTTTCTATTCTCCCTTTTGATCCTGTCCCTGCCCAAGAGTGTTGACTTCAAATTGCTGCTTCCTCCCATTGCCCTCCCTTCCATCATCCTCCCCACCCTACTTATTTCCTTCTCCCCCACTTTCCTTTATTGTAAGATGGGTTTTCATACCAAAATGAGTGTGGATTTTATTCCTTCCTTTAGTAGAATGTGATGAGAGTAAACTTCATGGTTTTTTTTTCCTCAGCTCTCCTCTTTTTACCCCCTCTTAAAACCTCTCCTGGTTGCCTCTTCTATGAGACATAATTTACCCCATTCCATTTCATCCTCTCACCTCCCACTACATTTCTCTCTCACCATTTACCTTGATTTCTTTTAAGATGTGATCCCACCCTATTCAATTCACTCTGTGCTCTCTGTCTCTGTGTGTGCATGCATGTGTGTATATGTGTGTGTGTGCATGAATGAACATGTGTGTGTGTATGTGTGTTTGTGTAATCCCACCAACTACCCCGATATTGAAAAGTTTCAAGAGTTAAAAATATTGTCTTTCCATGTAGGAATGTAAACAGTTCAACTTTGGTAAGTCCCTTATGACTTCTCTTTGCTGTTTACTTTTTCATGCTTCTTCTCATTCTTGTGTTTGAAAGTAAATTTTTCTTTTCAGCTCTGTTCTTTTCATCAAGAATACTTAAAAGTCCTCAATTTCATTGAAAGACCATAATTTCCCCTGAAGTATTATACTCAGTTTTGCTGGGTAGGTGATTCTTGGTTTTAGTCCTAGTTCCTTTGATTTCTGGAATACC
>CM053771.1:437105660-437117160 GCA_028658325.1 Potorous gilbertii | reverse complement strand
CCATTTGGGTAATTCTGCTTTTGAAAGCATTTTTCTCCTCATTGGCTTTTTGAACCTCTTTGGCCAAATGAGTTAGCCTATTTTTTCAAGGTGCTATTTTCTTCAGCATTTTTTTGGGCCTCCTTTATTAAGGTATTGACCCGTTTTTCATGCTTTTCTTGCATCTCTCCCATTTCCCTTCCCAGTTTTTCCTCCACCTGTCTAACTTGATTTTCAAAACCCTTTTTGAACTCTTCCATGGCCTGAGTCCATTGGATATCTATTTTAGATGTTTGGGATACAGAGGCCTTAACTCCTATGTCTTTACTTGATGGTAAGCATTGTTCTTCCTCATCAGAAAGGAAGGGACGAGACATCTGTTCCCCAAGAAAGTAACCTTCTGTGGTCTTATTTTTTTCCCCTTTCATTTCATTTTCCCATCCAGTTACTTGACTTCTGAGATTCCTCTCCATCTCCGCTCAGATCCGCCCTGCTGGTGCTTGGTGTCTGAGATTCAAATGCTGCTCCTCAACCTCAGTCCTTTCAGTGACGGGCTTGGCTGTTATTCAATGCGAGCTTATGTTCTGGTGCTCAGGTCAGCGCAGGGCCACCTCCCAGTCTCAGTTTCCTTAGGGGGTTTATTTGGGGACCTTCCGTATTGGACCCCACCTCCTGCCTGATGAGGGATCCTCTGGCTGTCCACTGCCTCCTGAGGGGCCCTGAGTTATGGAGACCCCTGCTCCCCTCTCGGCCAGCCCAGAAGTCTCTCTCACTGACCTGTGCCTCTTGTGGGTGGAGGGACCTCCACGGCCACCAGACTTTCTGTCTCTGAAGCCTTCTCCGACCTGCTCCTCTCTGTGCCACATGGCCAGAGAAGGGCTAGGCTCTGCTCCCATCTGGTGCTCAATGGACCTTTGCGGTTGGTTTTTCAGGGCTCTCTGGAATATAAATCTCTTGCACTCAGTTGCTGTGTGGCTTCCACTGCTTTAGAATTTGTTGGGAGTTTTTTTTACAGGAAATCCATGGGCTGTGGGTTCAGAGCTAGTATATGTGTATCTTTCTACTCTGCCATCTTGGCTCCTCCCCTCTGAATTTACTTTTGAAGCTTTTTGTTGTGACACTGCAAAATGTTTTCTAGGTAATTGAATTTAAATTTGAGGGAGTTTGTTCCTTGATAAATTTAGTTGTGTTGGAGAAAACCAGTAATGTATTGGTCAATTCCTGTCAATGAAACAATAACATACAATTTTACAAAGACAATATGGATAAATGATTGCTTGATTACCAATTCTACCAGCGCATATTTAAAACAAAAGACAAGGCACTATTAATCGTATTTTGAAGTTCTACAATCATAGAAAATAACACCCTTCTAGATTCTCAGCTTTATTGATAATTTTTAATCGTATATTAGTTTTTTCAAATTATACATAAAGATAGTTTTCAACATTCATTTTTGTATGTTTCTATGTTTCAAATTTTTCTCTTTCCCTAATTTCCTTCTGCTCCCTTCAGCTTTCTTGTCTATAAAATGAGGATAACATTGACCTGTCCAATATCAAGACAGTAGTTCTAACCAAAAATGCTTTACAATCCTTTAATTGTTATTAAAATGGGACATTTTCTGTCATGATAACCGGGGACCCAGAATCAAAGTCCTAGATTTACTTAACTTAGTTCCATCTTGAGACCATCTCACAGAAATGATACTTTGACTCATTCTCCCACCCTGAGGTCTCCCTGGGAACATCACAATTACCTTTAGGTCAAAATTTCAAAATTAGAAGTTCTTAACTTTGTGTTTGTGAACTTAAATATACAGGCTTTGATATCTAAATATTAATATATATTTGTCATGATTAATTCAAGTTTTAATAATGTGAAATTTGATTTAATTCAGATTTTAAATGCCAGGTGCATTTATTTCAAGGTAAAATTTATAGCATGAGCTAGGTGAGGGTTTGTAATACATCACTTGTTATTAATCTCCATTTTCTGTAATCATTTCATGGATCATATGTGCTTCTAAATACCATATTATCAACGTTTGTAGTACCTTTTTAAAAAATCCTTTCATAAACTGGACCAAATGAAGAATATTTCAAATGGGAAGCTTGCAAATTGGAATAATAAAAATGATTGATATTACATTAGAACAAAAAAAAATGTTATGATTGGATGGCTTTAAAGTTGTCCTAATATGTCAGAAACAGTATAGGATCTTAGAATGCTTCATTGTGTAGAATGATTTTTTTATAAAATATACAGGCAATTTCTATTTTTTAAAGATAAAATGTTTTTCTTGGCTTGAAAATAACTAAGAGAAATAGAAGTGTTATAGTGACGGAAATAGAGTCTCCTTTAGCTGCAGCATGGGTTGAATATTATAATCAAACATGTCTTCCTCTTAGAGAGGTCAAGCAGGCAAAAATGTCAAGTTTAAGAGTGAAAGAAAATGAAAATAAAGTGGCTAGTGAAGTGTTTGGTTGGTTTGATTGCTTTAAAAACTAAATTCCATAGCATATTAAAATTACTGGAGAGTCAGTGCGGATGAGGACAAACCAATTAAACATCCTGATGCTTTCAAGAAAATATTCAAAAGTACATGCACTGGTCAATGTGAAATGAGATTACTCTGGCAAAGGATTACTTCCTGAATAAGTATTTCTGAGAAAGATAAAAAATTTATTAAAGTGTGTTTAGAATCTCCTAACACTTTCATTGAAGAAAAGATTTTAAATTAAAGCCAAAGCTTGTTTCTACAACTCAAAATCCTCACACTGAGAAACTCCAACCATTACTTGCAGTGAAAAAAGAAAGTATGGGTGACAATGATATTTTTGAAGACTGACTTCCAAATTATTGCGGCCCAACTCTTCTAAAGTGTTTCAAGAACAATGATAACATGTGTAAATCACTACTGATTTTAATAATGATTTAATAATGCCCTAAGTCATCCAAGTATCTTGGTACATTGTATAAAAAATGTGAAGATGGAAATTCATTACGTGATTTGTATTTATATTTAGAGAGATTTCAAGAAGGAGGTATTTCAATCTTCTATATTTTATACTATGATAATGACTTCATTAAATCATCAGTGTATGTGTATTCTTAGGTGTTATATTTATCAATTCAATTTTTTTTCAATTTTGCTTTCTATAATTATTCTATTATACTAAATTCTTTTTCAACAAAACTTGAATCAGAAAGAGATTTTCTTATCTTTTGCTGTTGTATTACATTAACAAACAAATTGGAAAAGCCACTTTAAAATTTTTCATTGCGTATTTCCATTGAACTGGACATAATTTCCGTATTCTCCATAGAATTGTAACTTCAAATAATGCAAATTCAAATAATGTTACCACCTATAAGGATTCACCCACGTTTTTACTGTTTGAACATACTAGTGCCATGGGGGCTATAGAACAGGTTAATGAAAAATGGAGTAAAAAATGTTAGATGCTAAAGACTTGTCGATGACATTTAATACTCAATACAATTAGAGGTATCATAGTGATATATTATTTATGAACTAGGAAATAAGAGAAACACTAATAATGTAAAAGTAAACCTACCTGTATACTAATAAGTAAGAAACATATCATCAGGACCACAATTTTTGAATATATTTTCAATGTTTCTATTATGAAATCTGTTGTCTACAAAGTCATATTTCCAAAGGAAGAACTACTGAAGATCGTATGAAACTGTTGTAGTTTGACAAAGAGTTTTGAGAACTAAGTCAAGAACGAGGAACAACAAAATTTTGTTCACAATTCATTGGATCCACGATGTGCTATCTCAGTTCTGGTTAGTGAACTAGAAAACAGGGCATTGCAGATAAAGGGAAGAAAATAAAAAAGATGAGAGGAAATGGTGTATGGTCTTCCAAGCCAATTCCAGTTGATCCTTAACCACATGAACTCTAAAGAACTGGAGACTCAAGTGTTAGTCTTACAGCAAGCAACATAGCTGAGACCTCACTATTCCCTCACCTCACCCCCTGCGACATCTCCCCAAGTCCAGCTGTCTGCCAGTCTCAGTCTTGGTTTGCCCATGGCTTCATGGCAGATCCCAACTCCTCTCTTCCTGTACATGTGCCCCAAGCACACGGATTGGCTTCCATGGGCTCTCCTCTTTGCCCTGGGGCTGAGCTCCACCATAGGGGCCTGCGTCCAGGATGCTGTGGAAGTGACCTAACTGTCTACGATGTTACCCCTGCTTGGGGCATGCAGTAGTTCCCAGAAAGCCCCCACATCAGTGGCTGGCTCGAGCACAGCCCCTGCAGTAGCTGTTGGAGCTGTACCAGCAGAGCACCGACCAACCTTGGGGCCCGAAGAGAAACTGAATCTTCCCTGCCAGCTCTGTGAAGTCCAAAAATCTGGACTCCTCTCTTCAGCCAAACCATGAGTGAACCAGCTGGTGAGGGCTGTGGTGGCTGACCACCCTTGCCTCCGCGTCATTTCTATCTTTCCTGACACGTGGACAGACATGGATTTCACCAATTCCATCTAGCACCAAACATGACCCCAAAGGAGGAGAATAGTATTTCATATTCAAGTCAGTTGTGGGCAGCAAGAAAGGACAGGGATTGGCTGAGGGGAGAGGCAGACATTGGTCATTGACACTGCTTTCCTGTTTCTGTATTTCCACATTACCTTTAAGAGTGTGCCATGAATTGAGCTACAAGAACTTGTGGTGGGGGACCCTGAAGATGCCAATCACTTTTTCTTGGCCCCGGAAATCCATCAGATGGGGTGCCTGGAATCCTAGGCACCTACTTGACTGTTCACCTGATCAGACAATGTGTCCTCTCCACCTTTTCCAGGTTAGCTTCCACCAGCAGGGTTCGGAGAACTGGATCATCTCCCTCCACCTGCGCAGCTCCATCTGATGCAACCAAGTTTGTCCAAAAGTGCTGTACTCTGACTCTGTTCATCCAATCATACAATCATTCAGAACCTTATCAGTGAGCTTTTGGATGGAAGTATCGACAGTCCCTAGTAAATTCCTTACAAGTACATGCCCATCAGTGTCCTGCTGATTGAAAGCAGTGTCAGCATCCTGCACAAAGGCTAAGAGAACATGATTGCCAAGTCTTATACATGCAGGTGAGCATGGAGGCCAAGAGGCTCCTGCTTACTGGATGCTGCTGCCCTCAAGGTTCAACACTCCTTTCATGCATCTCCAGACTCTTTAACTGCCCCCACTACCTCCACCCCATCATTCATAGTCATTCTTTCTCTGATGCTCACCTCATCTTTGTTGCCACAATTAATCTGGCTATTTTTTATCCTTTCAGAAATCATTCATAAGAAAGAAGATAGATCTAGAGTGAGCATGAATTTCTCTAGATGATAAACATTTCTCTCTCAATATCAATCAGGATTCTCTTATTAGTTATCAGATAATAAAACTAATGATTAAACACGAAATTGAGAACTTGACCCAGAATTTTCTTTTCCTTCCCTCTCCAGGTAACAATTTGATGATTCTGAAGATATTTTGAGGACTTAGAAAAGAAAATGGAGAACTCAGAAAGATTGCTATCCACTTCTTGTTTCTACTTTACTTGAATATAGGACCAGGATTAAATGGCAATAAAATGACTCATTTGGAATGCACTTTTTCCTTAGGTTAATGACTTTGCTTTTCCATCACTTTGGATGCCTGTGTTTCTCCTGAGACCAAACATAGTAGACAGCTGACTTTGAAATCAGGGAGTTCTGAGTTCAAGCACCACTGTTGATACTATCTGACTACGAAAATGGCTTAGTCATTTAATCTACCTGCTACACAGGAAACTCTTTAAGACTCTCTATATTATAGACAATAGTCAGTTCCACATTTATTGCTGCCTATGTAGCTCCCATCATCAATAAAATCACTCATTGATCTTTTTTTATAAAAGCTTTCTTGTAGTTTTGAGTAATAATACCCCCAATAATGCTACATGAAGTAGAAACATCAGGTAGAAGCTGGAGGCAGAAAGAAAATGGAGAAACAGTGCATATATAAAAGTCTCTGCTCCCTCCTTTAAGGAGAATAAAACCCAGTTGAAAAACACGAAGCAGGAAAAAACAAGTTTTCCTAGAATAAAGTCCTGAAATTTGCTGGTATGAGAATAATGAGGGTCACCTGATAAAGCATGACCCAGTCTGGAATACAGTAACCTGGATTATCGCCTTTCTTTTTATTTTTCTGTCTTCTTATGTTGTATCACTCTAAACTAATTTTTAAAACCAAGAATACAGATATTTATAGAATCATATATTAATCAAAAGCATTCTGAGATTGAACTGTGAGGTACATTGCCACATGTTTTCTAGCTACATCAAATTGAAATTGGCAAAAATGACAATTTGCAATGCGAGATAGAATGTTCAGTGATTTGCTTTCCCTCTAGAGTCCAAGATTCATAAAAAGGTAGTCTCCATCCCCTCCAAACTTCCAAAGGGCTTTGCAAGGAAAAGCATTTCCAGCTAAATAAATCTCCCAGAGCTAGAATTCATTTTTAATAGCTGTCTTTCTATGTTTGTCTTTACCTGACTACTTCAGAATCTATAACTTCCATGAAAAAGAGTACTGACACCTCTGGCGCCAGAGTTTTCAACAAGTTCCATTACCATGAATATGAAATTTGGTTATTTTATGTGTTTCTGCCTTGTCCAGTTCAACCACCTTCGAATCCTCTTTTAGGTCAAGCATCACAGCTGAGTTTAAAATCTTTTGATGACATTGTATGACTGCATTAATGTCTATGTCTATGAATATACAATGATCTAGACCTATGATTCCTTTACTTAGGGAATTTTCCATAGGAAAACTCCATATATCAATGTAGATCAATAATTGTTAACCAATTTAGTCCTACAAAGTTTCTTGAATCATTAAGAGCTTGTGATATTTGCCCCATGTGTCAAAAGAGAAATTTGAACTCCATGTACACAGATGCACATATACACATATATGTACTCATATGCATGTGTGTGGATAGATGTATATGGGTATTTCCATGTGTATATATGTCTTTGTGAAGAGTATCGTATGCATGTAAATATATATAATATTATCCCTCATCAATTTCATCAAAAGCCAACTCAGTTTGCACAACCTAATTGAAGTTCTTCCTCATCTTCCTAGTTTCTAATGCCACATTCTTCCTGTCCATCAAATTATCTTGAGTTTAGAATTAAGGATAGAGAGTGAACCTCTAATTTTACTGGTATAGGGAATTCCTAAATGAGGAAAATTCCTTGATCCAGGCAGGTTGGCACCTGCTTGCTTTTTAGTGCTAAAAGTTGCCAAGAGCACAGTGAGGAAAGTGACTTGACTAGTATCACAGAATCACTGTGTTAAAAGC
The DNA here is from genome assembly GCA_028658325.1 of Potorous gilbertii. Lineage (NCBI taxonomy): Eukaryota > Metazoa > Chordata > Mammalia > Diprotodontia > Potoroidae > Potorous > Potorous gilbertii. The sequence continues at coordinate 437,109,812 of CM053771.1, read as the reverse complement.
AGGAATGAAAATAATATCTTCCTGATTTAAAGGCTACTGCCATATAGTACCATATGTTTGGCATACCTTTAGATATGAACATTTTTTACCCATACAATATTACTGACTTGTTGACAAGGATTATATCATTTTTTTCTATTTTTATCCCCAGTACGTATCACCGTGCTGTGGCTCAATAGATGCTTAATAAATGCTTTCTAATGTATTGATATATGGAAAAAATAGATTTGAGCAGTCCCTTGGGTATAGAATGTTGGGTTTTTTTGTTTTGTTTTCGGAAAGTTTCCATATAATCTCAGAGGCATTGTGACATATTGTAAATCTAAGACTGGGCCTGTGTAAATGGACTTAATTAGCTACAACAGAGTAGATACTTGTTCTAACTTACAAAGTTGTCAATGGGAATTGCTATAAACTCAGTTTTGTTTCAGAAATAGGGACCTTTCTCGTAGATTATTACACTAAATAACTGCGTTACACAACAGTTTGATATCCCTTCCATACACTGACATAACCACAGCTGTAAAACGGATTTCTCTGCCCTTCTTGTTAAGATGAAAACCTTATGCTTCCAAACAGACATGAATTGAATTCCATTTATTCAGATTGTTGTCAAATGTGATTTCTTTTTTGGCTTTTTCCTTACTGATATTTTGTATTTATATTACATCTTCTATCACTTTTATCTTTTATCATACTTCTAGTATATTCACTCACCCTCTAACTATAAAGAGAATATTGATGAAACTGGAGGGATGACATCTTCCATTTGCTTATTTGCACATTAAGAATAGAAAAAGCAAGATCAAATAAAATTAGAAAGTGTTCCATTTGTAATAAACTGTAACTCCGGAGGGAAACATCAAAGCCTAATGAGAAGCTAATAATATTTCTTGAAGGGAAGAAATAATGAAATTTGAGACCACAGGGCCTTGGGCCCCTGAAGACCCTAGTTTATGCCCAGGTATTAATATAGAAGATCAGAATATTTTTTTCAACTGCACATCAAACGCAACCATTCTGGAGAATTAGGAACTATGCCTAAAGAGCTATAAAATGTGCATACACTTTGACCCAGAAATATTAATTCTAGGGTTATGTCCCAAAGAGATCATACAAATGGGAAACGTACTCATACGGACAAAAATATTTATACCAGTTCTTTCCGTGGTAACAAAAATTGGAAATTTAGGGGATGTACATCATTGGAGAATGGCTGAACAAGTTGTAGTATATGAAGAAATGTAATATTATTGTGTTGTATAAAATGACAAATAGTTGGACATCAGAAAATCCTGGACTTATATGAACCGCTGTTGAGTGAAGTGAACAGAACAAGGAAAACATTGTAAATAGAAACAGTCACGTTGTATGATGATTGACTTTTATAGACTTAGCTCTTCTCAGCAATGTAAGCATCTAAGACAAATCCAAAGACTCATGATGGAAAATGCCATTCACATCCAGAAAAAAAGAACAAAAACAAACTATGGATACTGACTTCAGTATTATTTGCTCCCTCTCTTTTTCTGCTTGTTTCTTCTTTCTTATGATTTCTCCCATTGATTTGGATTCTTCTTTACATATTACATGCTTTTATGGGGAAAGAGTGTAGTGAGACATGGGGGAAAATTTGGAAACCAAAATTTTATGAAAGTGAACATTGAACACTAAAAATAAATTAAATTTTAAAAAAATATAGGATTAGTGAGATTTTAATTCCAATCCTCTGACAGTCAACTAGGTGTGGGACCCTGGGCAAGTCAATCAACTTCTTTGGTTCTCAGTTTCCTCACCTTTAAAGTGGGGATAATAATAGAATTTATCTCCTAGGATTGTTGTGTGGATAAAATGAGATGATTCTTATTAATCTCTTTCAAATGTGAAATATCTTTTCAAACTTTAAAAATAAAGGCATATCAAAGTTTGGCAAGTTGGCTGAGATAAGTACACAAAGAGTTCCTTATATGATGATTCTGGCCTCCAAAAATATGTAGAGGTAAAGTATGGTGATTAATTAGTTTCTGTGGTCATTTCAGAATAATTTAAATATTAGCTTTTTTTCTATCATACTTAGACATTTATATATGCACTGTATATCCCCATGTGGCAGAGAAATAATTATATGTAGCTGTCCAAAGTATTAGGGACACAAAGAAAGGAAAAAGGCAGTCCTTAATCTCAAGGAACTTACAGTCTACTGAAAGAGACAGAATGCCAGCAACTATATATAAAAATAACTCATCTAAAGAAAGAATTAGAAATAAGGGGGAATTGAGAAAATTCCCTAAAGAAGTTGGGATTTTACTGGGATTTTAAGAAAGTCAAGACAACAAGGAAGTAAAAAAAGGGTGAACTTTCCAGGCATGGAAGAAACTAGTGAAAATGTCACTAAGAAGTTTGAGGAGATAGAGAATCTTGTAGAAGAGGAATAATTGCTAACATTTCCAGAGAACCTACAATGTGACAGGCATTGAAATTAATGCTTTACATTGGTTATCTTATTTTATCCTCAGAATAACCCTGAATGGTAAGTGCCATCAATATTCCCACTGTACAAATGAAAAAATTAAGGAAACAAAGGTTATGTGAGTTACTCATTGCCATCTCACTAGTTAAATATCTGAGACACATGTATGAGCAACAATCAGGGGGCTAGTGTCAATGAATAATGGTCCATGATTATAATTACATGAGTTGTAAAGAATCAAAAGGAGGACTTGGGAGAGTTATGAAAAAGTTTGAAAACCACAGGATTAATCGTGGAGTTTATAAGGAGTGACTAGATTTGAAAGATAAGAGAGATGAGAGGATTTAATCATCCAGGCCTGAAGTGATAACGACCTATATCAGAGAGTCAGCAGGATTAGACAAAAGGGGCATTTGTATGTATTTATCCAAAAATTAACAGAAACGTTTTCTTAACGTATTTTGATTTCATTTCTGGAAATACTTTGCGATTTCTTTTATCCAAATCATGTATTTATCTTTTCTGTTTTTCCCTCTCTCTTTGTTAAGAATGTGTTGCATTGAGGGAAGAGCCAAGATGGGGGAGTAGAAAGATTCATACATGCTAGCTCCGAACAAACAGCCCATAAATTACCTGTTAAAAGGAACTCCCAACAAATTCTGGAGCAATGGAAGCCACACAACAATGGAGTGGAGGAGATTTCTGTTCCAGAGGGCCCTGAAAAACTGACACCAAAGGTCCATCTTGCACCGGAGCTAGAGCAGAGCCAAGCCCCGCCTTGGCCACGTGGAACAAAGAGGAGCAGATTTGAGCAGTCTTCAGGGATGGATTCTCCAGTGGCCCCGAATGTCCCTCAACCCACAGGCGCTACAGGTTGGTAAGAGAGACTCCTGGGATGGCCAAGAGGGGAGCTGGGTGTCTCCATAGCTCAGGCCACCTCGGGTGGCAGCGGTGGGGGAAGCAGTGGACCAGGGTTCCCAAAGCAGATGGGAGCTCGGATCCATTGTTGAAAGTCTCCCCGTAAACCCCCTGAGGGAACTGAGCCGTGTGACCTCGTCCCTGCCCCCACCTGAGAACTTGAAACGAATTTTACACTGAACAGCAGCCCCGCCCATTCTGAAAGCCCTGAGGCTGGGAAGCATTATTTGAATCTCAGACCCAAGCACTAGCTGGGAGGATCTGGAGGTGAGGTGGGTGTGGAAAGGAATCTCAGATGTCAAGTAACTGGCAGGAAAATTGCCCAGAAAAGGGAAAAAAAAACATAAGACCATAGAAGGTTACTTTCTTGGTGAGCAGATATTTCCTCCTTTCCTTTCTGATGAAGAAGGACAAAGCTTACCATCAGGTAAAGATGTAGAAGTCAAGTCCTCTATATCCCAAACATCCGAAATAGATATTCAATGGGCTCAGACCATGGAAGAACTCAAAAAGGATTTTGAAAATCCAGTTAGACAGGTGCAGGAAAAACTAGGAAGAGAAATGAGCGAGATGCAAGAAAAGCATGAAAAACGGGTCAATACCTTAGTAAAGGAGACCACAAAAAATGCTGAAGAAAATAACACCTTGAAAAATAGGCTAACTCAATTGGCAAAAGAGGTTCAAAAAGCCCATGAGGAAAAGAACGCTTTCCAAAGCAGAATTAGCCAAATGGAAAAAGAGGTTCAAAAGCTCACTGAAGAAAA
>CM053771.1:437094031-437105560 GCA_028658325.1 Potorous gilbertii | reverse complement strand
ACGAAATTTTCAAGGAAAACTGCCCTGATATTCTAGATCCAGAGGGCAAAATAAGTATTCAAGGAATCCACCAATCACTGCCTGAAAGATATCCAAAAAGAGAGACTCCTAGGAACATTGTGGCCAAATTCCAGAATTCCCAGGTCAAGGAGAAACTATTTTAAACAGCTAGAAAGAAACAATTCCAGTATTGTGGAAATATAATCAGGATAGCACAAGATCTAACAACTTCTACATTAAGAGATCAAAGGGCATGGAACAGGATATTCCAGAAGTCAAAGAAAGTAGGCCTAAAACCAAGAATCATCAACCCAGCAAAACTGAGTATAATACTTCAGGGGAAAATATATGCTTTCAATGAAATTGAGAACTTTCAAGCATTCTTGATGAAAAGACCAGAGCTGAAAGAAAATTTGACTTTCAAACACAAGAATGAGAAGATGCATCAAAAAGTAAACAGCAAGGAGAAGTCACAAGGGACCTACCAAAGCTGAACTCTTTACAATCCTACATGGAAAGACAATATTTGTAACTCTTGAAACTTTTCAGTATCTTGGTAGTTGGTGGGATTACAAACACACACACACACACACACACACACACACACACACACGTGCACACACACACAGAGACAGATCACAGAGTGAATTGAATAGGATGGGATCATATCTTTATAAAATTAAGGTAAACTAGGAGAGATAAATTTATTGGGAGGAGAGACGATGAAATGGAATGGGGCAAATTATCTCTCATAGAAGAAGCAAGCAGGAAAATTTTAGTGGAGGGAAAAAGTGGATAGCTGAGAGAAAAATATGAGGTTTACTCTCATCACAGTCTACTAAAGGAAGGAACGAAATGCACATTCATTTTTGTATGAAAACCTATCTTACAATACAGAAAAGTGGGAGGGAAGGGGATAAGCAGGTTGGGGGGATGATGGAAGGGAGTGCAATGGGAGGAGCGAACAATTTGAAGTTAACACTCTTGGGGAGGTACAGGATCAATAGAGAGAATAGAAACAATAGGGGAAGGGTAGGGTGGAGGGAAATATAGTTAGTGTTACACAACACGACTTTTATCGCAGTCATTTTCAAAACTACACAGATATGGCCTATATTGAATTGCCTGCCTTCCCAAAGGGAATGGGTGGGAAGGGAGGGATGAGGAGAAGTCGGAACTCAAAGTTTTAGGAACATCTATTGAGTATTATTCTTGCTACTATGAAATAAGAAATACAGGTAATGGGGAATAGAAAATTATCTGGCCCTACAGGGTAAAAGAGAAGATGGAGACAAGGGAACGTTTGGAAGACAGAAGAGAGGGCAGATTGGTTATAGGGCAAATTAGAAGGCTCACTTTATTGGGGTGTGGGGAGTGGACAAATGAGCAGAAAATTTGGAACCCAAAATTTTTTGAAAATCATTTTAAAAAGTTAAGTAAATTTATGTTAAAAAAAAAGGGAATACATTGCATTGAGGTAGAGCCTTAAAATGTACCTGTACTTATTCACTCTTTTTATATTTATAATGCAAATATTCAAGTCTGGAGCAAAGATGCTACATGAGTAGGACAGACTTGTGAAAAATCTCCCCCTTATCCCATGAAATACTTGTAAAATATGACTCTAAACAAATTCTACAGCACCAGAAGCCACAAAATGGCAAAGTAGAAGAGATTTCCACCCCAAGACAGCATGGAAGAACAATAGGAAAGGTCTATCACACTATGTGCTGAACAGATTGCTTCCCAGCCATGGCCACACATGTAGTGATGGAGAATGGACCAGATCAGGCCTCAGGGGATGAAATCCCTGGTGGTTCCCACATCATTCAGGCCACAAGCAGCAAAGACAGATTTAAAAGTCAGAGAAAATGTACTTTCACCACGGGAGAATGGAAGAGAGTCTGGCTCCTCCAGCAGCTGTCACTGCAGCAGCAGCCCCTACAGTAGCAACATCCATTTTTGAAGCTTTCTGGTCAAAGGCTCTGGGGAAATTGAGCAGATGATCACACCCCAGAGTGATGGTTCTGGGATGAGGAAGAGTGCTGAAGTGTTGGAGTTTGTGGAGACTCTGGGAAGGGAAATCTACTCACAGAAACTGACAAGGAGAGCTTGCAGTGGCTTCCAGAACAGAGGACAGGTCAGGATAGGAGTTAATTCGTCTCCCTTGAATATTTCATCTTAGAGGAACTGAGAACTTATAGGTACCTAAAATATAAGCTCCACTTGACAAAGGATTCAAAGTCAAGGGACTGCTTGGGAAAATGTCCAAAAAAGAGGAAAAAAATACGACTATAGAAATTTACTTCCTTGGTGATCAGGTATTTTCTTTCATCTTTTCAGATGAGGAAGAGTAATGCACACCATTAGAGGAAAAAACATAAAAGTCAAGGCCTCTGCATCCAAAACCTCCAAAATAAGTATGCAGTGGTATCAGGCCATGGAGGAGCTCAAAAAGTGGTTTTGAAAATTCAAGTAAGAGAAGTCGAGGAAAAACTAGGAAGAAAAATGAGAACAATGCAAGAAAATTTTGAAAATCAAGTGAACAGCTTGCTAAAGAAGACCCAAGAAATGTTGAGGAAAATAACACGCTTACAAATAGATTAAGTAAAATGAGAAAAGACGTACAAAAATCCAATGAGAAAAATGTTTCAAAAAGCAGAATTATCAAAACGGGAAAGGATGTTCAAAGCTATCTAAAGAAAGTGGTTCTTTAAAAGTTAGAATGGAACAGATGGAAGCTAATGACTTTATGAGAAACCAAGAAATAACAAAAGAAAATCAAAAGAATGAAATAATGGAATGTCATGTGAAATATATCATTGGAAAAGCAACTGACCTGAAAATAGATTCAGGAGAGAGAATCTAAAAATTATGAGACTACCTGAAAGTCATGATCAAAAAATGAGCCTGCCGTAATATAATTTTGTACCACTTCTTGTTAAGCAATTTAACATTTTCTTCTTCCTCCATGTCATAAAGAGTGGAGAGAGATGAGCATTGTTGGAGAGGTACTCTCACTTGATTTGCTTCAAGGTTGGAACAGCAAATTTAATTAAGTATAGAAATCTAACTAGTTCCATAGGCAGTAGGAGGGGAAGGGGAAGAAAGGGATGGGGTGAGATCAACAGGGTGGGAAGAAGTAGGAAGGGTAAAGAGTAGTAAAAGGGAGGGGTATTGAAAGAAGGAAGGGAAGACTGTGGGAAGTGGTGGTCAAAAATTAAAACTCCATTTTGTAGAAGGGAGAAGGGAGAACTAAAAGCATTAATGGTGGGAAAGAGGATGGAGGGAAAGACACATATAGTAAACATAATTGTGAATGTGAAGGGGATGAATTCTGCCGTAAAATGGTGACAGCAGAATGGATTAAAAGCTGTAATCCAATAATATCTTGTGTATAGGAAACATATTTGAAATGAGGGATTCCCACTGGATAAAGGTAAAAGACTGGAGCACCATATATTGTGTTTCAACAGATATAAGAAAAGCAGGGGTAGCAATTTTAATCTCAGACAAAGCAAAAGCAGATGTAGATCTCATCAAAAAACATAATGAAGAAAGCTATATCCTGCTGAAAGGCTCCATAGAAAATGAAGCAATATCATTACTAGACATATATACTCCAAGTGGTATAGCATCCAAAGTTTTATAGAAGAAGTTAAGGGTGTTACAGGAAGAAATAGAGAGTAAAACTATCCTAGTGGAGTTTTTGAACCTCTCCCTCTCTGAATTTGATAAATCCAACATTAAAATAAACAAGAAGTTAAGGAGGTGAATAAAACTCTGGATAAGGTAGATATGATAGACCTCTGGAGAAAATTGAATGGAGATAGAAAAGAACATACCTTTTTCTCAGTGATATATGGCATATATACAAATATTGACCATATACTAGAGCATCGAACCTAACAGTACAGTGCATAAAGGCAGAGATAGTCAATGTATCCTTCTCAGATCATAATGCAATAAAAATCATATGTAACACAAACCATGGAAAGATAGACCAAAAATTAATTGGAAACTAAATAATCTAATCCTAAAGAAGAAGTGTTAAGCAACAAATCATAGAAACCATCAAAAATTGCATTCTAGAGTATGACAATAATGAGACAACCTACCAAATCTTATGGGATACTGGAAAAGCAGTTCTTAGGGGAAGCTTTATATCTTTGAATGCCTACATGAATAAAATAGAGAAAGAAGAGATCAAGAAACTGGGCATGGAGCCGAACAATTTCAAAAAAGAGCAAATTGAAAATTCCCAAATAAATAATAAATTAGAAATACTGAAAAGCAAAGGAGAGATTAATAAAAATGAAATTAAGAAAACTATTGAACTAATAAATAAAACTGGAGTTCATTTTATGAAAAAACAACAAAATTGTTGAACATTTGCTCACTTTGATTTAAAAAATAAAGAAGAAAACAAAATTATGAAAAGCAAAAATGAAAGGGGCGAACTCACCTCCACTGAGGAGAAAATTAAAACAATCAATAGAAATCAATTTGCCCAACTATATGTCCATAAATTCAACAATCTAACTGAGATCGATGATTATGTTAAAAGACATAAATTTCCCAGATTAACAGAAGAGAAAGATAAATACTTAAACAACCCTGTCTTAGAAAAGAAATTGAACAAGTGATCAGTTAATTCCCTATGAAAAATTCTCCAGGGCCCGATGCAGTTATATCAAATTTTAAAGAGACGCTAAGTCCAATACTGCATAGACTACTTGGAAAAATTGAAGAGGAAGAAATCCTCCAATTTTTTTTTATGATACAAATACGATTTTGATACTTAACCCCGGAAGAGACAAACCACAGAAAGAAAATTATACACCAATTGCTCTAATGAAGATAGATGCAAAAAAATAAGAAAGATTTGAGCAAAAAGGACACAAAAATTTATCATGGAAATAATATATAATTATAAGGTAGGGTTCATGACAGGAATGCAAGACTGGTTCAATATTAAGAAAATTATTACCATTACTGATCATATCAACAACAAACCTAAGGGAAACCACAAGATTATCTCAATAGATGCAGAAAAGGATTTTGACAAAATACAACACCCATTCTTATTAAAAACACTGGAAAGCATAGAAAGAAAGGGAACTTTCCATAAATAATAAGTAGTATCTGCCTAAGTCCTTCAGCAAGCATTACATGCAATGGAGATAAGCTGGAAGCATTTCCAATAAGGTTCAAGGTGAAACAAGGATGACCATTATCACCACTATTCTTCAATATGGTACGAGAAAGTTTAGCTGTAGCAATTAGAGAAGATCAAGCAACTGAAGAAATTAGAATAGGCAAAGAAGAAACTAAATTATCACTCTTTGCAGATGATATGATGACACACTCAGAGAATCCCAGAGATTCAAGTAAAAAATTATGTGAAACAATAAAGAATTTTGGCAAAATTGCAGGTCACAAAACAAACCCAAAAAATCTTCTGTATTTCTCTATGTTACTAACAAAATCCAACAGCAAGAGATAGAAAGAGAAATCCCATTTAAAGCTACAGTAGGCCCTGTAAAATATTTGGTAATCTACCTGCCAAAACAAAACCCAGGGCCTATATGAACAATTACAAGACACTTTTTCAAATAAAGTCAGATCTAAATAAGTAGAAAAACATCAGCTGTTCTTGGGTAGTCCAAGAAAATATAATAACAATAACAAGTCTACCTAAATTAATTTACTTAGTGCCATATCAATCAAATTATCTGATAATTATTTTCTAGAGTTGAAAAAAGTAATATCACAATTCATCTGAAAGTGCAAAAGTTCCAGAATACCAAGAGAACTAATGAAAAGAAATGGTAGGGAAGGTAGCCTAGCCCTACCAGATCTCAAATTGTATTATAAAGCAGCAATAATCAGAAACACTTGATCCTGGCTAAGAAACAGAAGGGTAGACAAGTGGAATGTGTAGGTACTCAAGACACGTTAAGCAATGAATATAGCAATTTACTCTTTGATAAACACAAGGATCCCAGTTTCTGGGATATGAAGTCACGGTTTGGTAAAAATTGCAGGGAAAACTGCATAAAAATGTGGTGGAAACTGGGCGTAGGCCAATGCCTGGCACCATACGCAAGAATAAAGTCCAAATGTGTACATGATCTAGGTATATAGAGTGAAACTATTAACAACTTATTGGAGCAAGGAATAGTGTATGTGTCAGATTTTTGGCGAAGTGAAGAATTTTTGACTGAAGAAGAGATAGAAAGCATTATGAAGTACAAAATGAATAACTTTGATTACATTTAACTGAAAAGTTTTTGCATAAACAAATTCAATGCAATCAAGTTTAGCAGGGAAGTAAAAAATTGGGTAAGAATTTTTGCAAATTGTATCTGTGAAAAAGGCCTGAAATCTAAAATATATAGAGAACTGCATCAAATCTGCAAAAGTACAAGTCATTACCCTATTTATAAATGGTCAAAGTATATGAACAGGCTGTTTTCAAAGGGATCAATTAAAAATATCTCTAGTAATGTGAAAAATGTTCTAAATTGTTGCAGATAAGAGTCATGCAAATCTAAACTAGTATGAGACACGACATCACACCTTTCAGATTGGCTAACATGACAGAAGAGGAAGATTATAAATGGTGGAGAAGATGTGGGAAAATTGCAACTCTAATCCATCGTTGATGGAACTGTGCACTGATACGACCATTCTGGAGTGCAATTTGGAACTATGTCCAAAGGGCTATAAAAATATGCATGCCCTTTGACCCAGCAATACCTTTATAGGACTGTAACTCCAAGAGATCATGAAAATGGGAAAAGGTTTCACATGTGCAAAAAAAATTATAGGAACACTCTTTGTGGGGGTTAAAAACTAGAAATCAAGATGCCCATCAACTGGGGAATGGTTGAATAAATTATGACAAATGAATATAATGGAATACTATTGTGCTATAAGAAATGATGAATAGGAAAACTTCAGAGAGGTCTTGAAAGACTTATATGGCCTGATTCTGAAAGAAAAGAGCAGAATCAGGAGAACTTTGTACCCATCATCAACCACAGTCTGTGAGAATTTTTTCTGGTAGACTTAGAATTTCATTGTAATGCAAGGATTTAAAAATTCCCAGTGGTCTTTTAAGGAAAAATTCCTTGTACATGCAGAGAAAGAAATATAGAATTAATTCACAGATTGTAGCAAGTATTTTCTTTTGTGTTATATTTTGTTTTGTTATATGATTTCTCCCATTCATTTTAATTCTTTACAACATGACTATCGTGAAAATTTATTTAATAGGAAAGTATTGTAGAACCCACATAAAAGTGTATGCCATCTCAGGGATGGAGGGGAGGAGGTTGGGTGAATGGAGGGGGATGGAGGAAAGGAAGTAATGCATGTTGTGTGGTAATGACTGTGGAAGACTGAAAGTAAATAAATAAAAGAAGAAGAAAGAAGATAGCCTAGACATCATCTTTGATAAAATTATCAAGGAAAAATGCCCTGATATTCTAGAATCAGAAGGCAAAATAAACATTGAAAAAATCCACCAATCACCTACTGAAAGGTATTCATAAAGAGAATCTTCTGGGAATAATTCAGTCAAATTTCAGAGTTTCCAAGTCAAAGAGAAAATATTTCAAGGAGCTAGAAATAAATAATTCATGTATCATGTAAATACAATCAAGATAACACAAGATTGAGCAATTTCTACATTAAGACATCGAAAGCCATGGAAGATGATATCATTCTGGAGATCAGAGGAGATGGGATTAAAACCAAGAATTACCAACCCAGCAATATTGAGTATAATCCTTCAAGGCAAAAATGGACATTCAATGAAAAAGAGTACTTGCAAGCATTCTTGATGAAAAGACCATAAACTATAATGAATTGCCTGTCTACACAGTGGGGATCAGTGGGGAAGAAAGAAGAAAGGAAGAAAGGTTGGAACTCAAAGTTTGAGGAACAAATGTTGGGAAATAAGAAATACAGGTAATGGGGTATAGAAATTTATCTTGCCTTACAGGAAAAGAGAGAAGAGGGGGATAAGAGAAGGGAGGATTATTAGTAGGGGGGACACATTGGTGGAAGGAGTAATCAGAATTCCGGATGTTTTCGGGGGAGAGGCAAGAAGGGGAGAAAATTTGGAACTCAAAATTTTATCAAAGTTAATGTTGAAAACTAAAAATAAATCAATGAATATATTAAAAAAAGAAAAATAATATTACATCAGGAGAAAAAATGGTCATGCAATGAAATAAAGGACTTTCAAGCATTCTTGATGAAAAGACAAGAGCTGAATAGAAAATCTGAATTTCAAGCACAAAAGTCAAGCGATACATGAAAAGGTAAACAGGAAAGAGAAATCCTAATGGATTTACTAAAGTTGAACTATTTACATTCCTACATGAAAAGATCATATTTGTAATTCTTGAAACTTTTCTCAGTATTTGTGTAGTTGGAGATATTACAAACACACACACACACACACACATACATATATGGAGAGAGAGAGAGGGAGAGACGGAAGGAGGGAGACAGGGAGAGAGACAAAGGGCACAGGGTGAGTTGAAGAGGAAGGGATGATATTTAAAAGAAATAAAATTAAGGATTGACAGAGGAATATATTGGGAGGAAAATGGAGAAACAGAATGGGGAAGGCTATCTCATAAAAGAAGCAAGAAAAAGCTTTTTCAATGGAGGGGAAAAGGGAGAATTTGAGAGATAAAAAATGAAGCTTACTCTCATCACTTTTGGCATATGGAGTGAATAACATACACACTCATTTTGGTATGAAAATCTATCTTACACTTCAAGAAAGTAGGGGAGAAAGGATTAATTGGGATGGGAGATGATAACAGGGAGGCAAAAGGGAGAAGGGAGTAATTAGATGTAAACACTTTTTAGGATGGCCAAGGTCAAAAGAGAGAATAGAATTAATGGGGGCAAGAGAAAATGGAGGGGAATATAGTTAGTCTTACACACCACCAGTATTATGGTAGTCTTTCACAGATCTACACATACATAGTCTATATTGTATTGCTTTCCTTCTCAGTAAGGAGTGGTGGTGAGGGAGGAAGAGAGAAAAGTTAGAACTCAGTTTTAGGAATTAATGTTGAGAATTGTTCTGGCATGCAACTGGGAAATAAGAAATACAATTAAGGGATATAGAAATATATCTTGCCTTACAAGGAAAGAGAGAAGATGAGAATAAGGAAATGGAGGTATGTGATAGATGGTAGGGCAGATTGGGAAATGGTAATCAGAATGCACGGTGTTTTAGAGAAGGGGCACTGGAGAAAAGAAGAGAAATTTGCAACTCTGTATTTTGTGGACATGGATGCTGAAAACTAAAAATAAATAAATAAACATAAAAATTTAAACTTCTGGTAACATATCTAGTTTAAGTTTATATAGTATAAGATATTGATTTAAAAATAATTTTTGAAGTGAATTTCAAATCGGTACCTCAGGTATATCAATAAACACCACTGATACTGTTTTGTTTAATGTCCTTGTGTAAAATGTGATTAATTCAAAAAAATTCCTAAATAATATTTCACTGTATTTACAAAAATATTTACATTTAAAGTATGTTATTAACATTTTAGAGATCAGATATAAAATCTATATTATAGTGGTCATACTCCCCTAAGCTTTTCATGACAGTTATCTCATTCTATGGTTTGAAACGTTAAATTGGGGAAACTGTCAATTGAAACAAAGCAATAATGCTTTAAACTGTACATTACTCCATCATACTAAGGCCTTGGAGTAATGAAAGGTCAAGACCAGTAACCATTTATCTCCATAATTTCACTAAAAATTGACAAACACAATTTAAAAACTGTCAAGAAGTGAAATTGATCTTATTCTTTGAGAAAATTTATCTGTTTAGATTTCTCTCCTCTTTTACAACAACACAATAAGGAATTTATTCACATCGATCACTGGTTCTCTGAAACTACCATTACTTACACATGACTACACACCATTTGATTCGTGATCAGTTCAAACTGTCGTTTAAATTATGTTATATTGATGAGAAAATTAGAATATAATATCACATCCTGAAATTCACTAGTTCTGACACAGATATTTTAAGGAAAATGAAAATCCAAGAAAGAGTTGTATCAAAATTAGATAACTTTCACTCCAAAGGCAAAGTTTAGTTTCCATAGAGTGGAATATTAAAAATCTCAGGAAGTAAGAACCAACTGCTTACTGCTTTCTAGGGGAATAGTGATCATTTTGTCCATTGTAGAATCCTCGTATTTAATTTCTTACACTTGTTTATTTGGAAGGAAAAATAGATGTGCATTTATTTTTTTTTCTATTTTTTAAAATTCAATTTTATTTTATTTTCAGGTCCACATTCTTTCTTTTTTTTAATAAATTTATTCAATTTTTTACATTAATTTTCACAAGATTTTGGGTTCCAAAATTTTCTCCCCAATTGTCCCCTCCCGCCTCCCCGATACACTAGACATTATAATTACCCATATCACCAATCTACCCTCTCTTCTATCATTCCTCCCTTTCCTTACCCCATCTCTCTTTTGTCCTGTAGGGCCAGATAAATTTCTATTCCCCAGTGCCTGTATTTCTTATTTCCTAGTAGCAAGAACAATACTCAACAGTTGATCCTAAAACTTTAAGTTCAAGTTTCTCCCCATCCCTCCCTCCCCACCCATTTCCTTTGGGAATGTAGGCAATTCAATATAGGCCAAATCTGTGTAGTTTTGCAAATGATTTCCATAATAGTCGTGTTGTGTGAGACTAACTATATTTCCCTCCATTCTATCCTGCCCCCCATTGTTTCTATTCTCTCTTTTGATCCTGTCCTTCCCTGAGTGTTGACTTTAAATTGCTCCCTCCTTCCATTGCACTCCCTTCCATCATCTCCACCACCACCCTGCTTATCTCTTCTCCCCCAATTTCCTGTGTTGTAAGATAGCTTTTCATACCAAAATGATTGTGGATTTTATTCCTTCCTTTATTCAAATGTGATGAGAGTAAACTTCATTTTTTTTTCTCCCATCTCTCTTTTTCCCTCCATTAAGGAGACTCCTGCCTGCCTCATCTATGAGAGATAATTTATCCCATTCCATTTCACTCTCTCCCCTCCCACTGCATTTGTCTCTCACTGTTTGCCTTGATGTCTTTTAACATATGATCCCATCCTATTCAATTCACTCTGGGCTCTGTCTCTGTCTGTGCGTGCATATGTGAATGTGTGTGTGTGCACTCCTGTACATGTGTATGTTTACATGTGAGTATGTGTGTGTGTGTGTAATACCACCTACTACCCAGATACTGAAAAATTTCAAGAGTTACAAATATTGTCTTTCCATATAGGACTGTAAACAGTTCAACTTGGGTAAGTCCCTTGTGACTTCTCCTTGCTGTTTACTTTTTCATGCTTCTTCTCATTCTTGTGTTTGAAAGTCAAATTTTCTTTTCAGCTCTGGTCTTTTCATCAAGAATGCTTGAAAGTCCTCAGTTTCATTGAAAGACCATATTTTCCCCTGAAGTATTATACTC
>CM053771.1:437038794-437084957 GCA_028658325.1 Potorous gilbertii | reverse complement strand
TGAAAAGACCAGAGCTGAAAAGAATATTTAACTTTCAAACACAAGAATGAGAAGAAGCATGAAAAAGTAAACAGGAAGGAGAAATCACAAGGGACTTACCAAAGTTGAAAGGTTTACAATCCTATATGGAAAGACAATATTTGTAACTCTTGAAATTTTTCAGTATCTGGGTAGATGGTGGTATTACACACACACACATACACACACGTACACATACACATGTACAGGAGTGCACACACACACATTCACACATGCACGCACACACAGAGACAGAGCACAGAGTTAAATGAATAGGATGAGATCATATCTTAAAAGAAATCAAGGTAAACAGTGAAAGAGAAATGTAGTGGGAGGAGAGAGGGTGAAATGGAATGGGATAAATTATCTCTCATAGATGAGACAGGCAGGAGTCTCCTTAATGGGGGGGAAAAGAGAGGTGGGAGAGGAAAAAAAACATGAAGTTTACTTTCATTACATTTGACTACAGGAAGGAATAAAATCCACAACCATTTTGGTATGAAAACCTATCTTACAACACAGGAAATTGGGGGAGAAGGAGAGAAGCAGGGTGGGGGAGATGATGGAAGGGAGGGTAGTGGACGGAGGGAGCAATTTGATGTCAACACTCAGGGAAGGACAGGATCAAAAGAGAGATTAGAAACAACGGGGAGCAGGATAGGATGGAGGGAAATATAGTTAGTCTTACGCAACACGACTATTATGGAAGTCATTTGCAAAACCACACAGATATGGCCTATATTGAATTGCCTGCCTTCCCAAAGGGAATGGGTGGGGAGGGAGGGATGGGGAGAAACTGGAACTTAAAGTTTTAGGACCAACTGTTGAGTATTGTTCTTGCTATTAGGAAATAAGAAATACAGGTAATGGGGAATAGAAAGTTATCTGGCCCTACAGGATAAAAGAGAAGATGGGCTAAGGGAAGGGAGGGATCATAGAAGAGACGGCAGATTGGTGATATAGGTAATTAGAATGTCCAGTGTATCGGGGAGGGGGCAGGGGACAAATGGGGAGAAAAGTTTGGAACCCACAATCTTGTGAAAATGAATGTAAAAAGTTAAATAAATTTATTTAAAAAAAAAGAAAATTAACATGTCATAGACAGATGGAAAGATACATAGATGAAGAGATATCAAATTGAGCAGAAGTTTTTCATCATTTGACAATAAAGATTGTCTCTGGAAGACAATTGTTAAAATCCAAAAAAAAAAAAAAAACAAGCAAATGACTCAAAGGAAATTTACTAAACCAATTGTACTAAATATGGTAAACCATTCCCTAAGTCCACTCAGAAATTAAAGCGTCATATTAGATAAAATAAAAACAGAATTTTTTTCAAGGCACACTAAAATCAGTAGGAATAATTTTTACTAACATCACAAAAAAGGATAAGGGGGAAAAACCTATTAAAACAGAATGCTCTAAAATAAAACAAACAACATACAGAAATAAACACATACACACACACACACACACACACACACACACACACGCACTATATTGCTAAACCAGTTTATATAGCTCACTCATCTCTGTGTGTCCTTTCCCAAGAAAATTCAACAGCTTCATTTACAATTGAAGTACCTAATAATGAAACTAAGTCATCAAAAAATAATTACATTTTGCGCAATAGCCTTTAATAAAATGGTAGAGAAATATGCTATTCTTTGTTCGGGCTGAGCCAGATCAGTCCTCTGGTAGTTTCTCTTTTAATATTGAAACAAGGTTAAACGTCTAGGTCATCCAATAGCTAACAAAATATTTCTACGTAGTCATAATAAGAAAAGAATATTCGATGAGAAAAACCCTAGTTTACTCACCTCTTGACACTGATTTGTGCACTGAGTTACACCAACTAACCATCAAAGAGTTCTTGTAAATAATTATGGTTATTTAAATCTGAAGTAATAAAGAAATTATATCAACAACAAGATGGTCAGCTCACCTGAGACCAGTTTTAATACTTTTTCTGGGGAAGAACTAGACTAACTTTCATGGGGCCAAGGAGGAGGGAAAGTTAGAATAATTCAGCGATCAAAACGACAATACTTTTTGAAATATTTTCATCTAAAACATTTTTAAAGAATTTTTTATGTAGTAGGACTGTAGACGTACGCTTTCATCCCACAAGAACACCAGTCAGGGGGGGTGGAGATAAGATGACGGAGTAGACATACTCATATATGCTGGCTCCGAACCCACAGCCCATGGATTTCCTCTAAAAAGAACTCCCAACAAATTCTGAAACAGTGGAAGCCAGGCAGCAACACAGTGAAGGGCATTTCCTTTCCAGAGAGCCGTGAAAAACAGATCCAAAAGGTCCATCACACACCAGACTGGAGTCGAGCCTTGCCCTGTCCTGGTTGTGCTGCACTGAGAGGAGCAAGCAGATCCGAGCAAGCTTCAGGAATGGAATCTCCAGCGGCCACAAAGGACCCTCCATGCACAGACTCACAAGTCATTGAGAGAGACGTCTGGAAGGGCTGAGAGGGGAGCAGGGTGTCTCCATGGCTCAGTCCCCCTCGGGAGGCAGCAGCAGAGGCAGTGAGCAACAAGAGGATCCCAGAGCAGGCAGGAGCTCGGCAGCTGCATTAAGGAAGATCTCTGCATAAACCCCTGAGGGAACTGAGCCTGGGAGACGGCCTTGCCCCCACCTGAACACCACAAATTAAGCTCCGATTGAATAGCAACCAGGCCAGGGGCCAAAAGCCCTAGACTAGGGAGCAGCATTTGAATCTCAGACCCCAAGCACTAGCTGGGCAGGTCTAGGCAAGGGTGGAGAGGACTCTCAGAAGTCAAGTAACTGGCTGGAAACATGCCCAGAAAAGGGAAAAAACATTAGACCATAGGTTGTTTTCTTGGGGAAGAGATGCTAGCTCCTTTCCTTTCTGAGGAGGAGGAACAATTCGTACCATCAGGTAAAGACATAGGATTCAGGGCCTATGTATCCCAAACATCTGAAATAGATATCGAATGGGCTCAGGCCATGGAAGAACTCAAAAAGGATTTTGAAAATCAAGTTAGACAGGTGGAGGAAAAACTGGGAAGAGAATTGAGAGAGATGCAAGAAAAGCATGAAATACAGGTAAATACCTTACTAAAGGAGACCCAAAAAAATGCTGAAGAAAATAATACCTTGAAAAATAGGCTAACTCAATTGGCAAAAGAGGTTCAAAAAGCCAATGAGGAGAAGAGTGCTTTCAAAAGCAGAATTAGCCAAGTGGAAAAAGAGGTGCAAAACCTCACTGAAGAAAATAGTTCTCTCAAAATTAGAATGGAACCGATGGATGCTAATGATTTTCTGAGAAAATAAAAAATCACAAGACAAAGTCAAAAGAATGAAAAACTGGAAGATAATGTGAAATATCTCATTGGAAAAACAACTGCCCTGGAAAATAGATCCATGAGGGATAATTTAAAAATTATGGGACTACCTGAAAGCCATGACAAAAAAAAAGAGCCTAGAGATCATCCTTCATGAAATGATCAAGGAAAACTGCCCTGATGTTCTAGAACCCGAGGGCAAAATAAGTCTTCAAGGAATCCACCGTTTCCCGCCTGAAAGAGATCCAAAAAGAGAAACTCCTAGGAACATTGCGGCCAAATTCCAGAGTTCCCAGGTCAAGGAGAAAATATTGCAAGCAATTAGAAAGAGACAATTCCAGTATTGTGGAAATACAATGAGGATAACACAAGATGTAGCAGCTTCGACCTTAAGGGATGAAAGGGCGTGGAACAGAATTTTCCAAAAGTCAAGAAACTAGGTCTCAAACCAATAATCACCTACCCAACAAAGCTGAGTATTTTATTTCAGTGGAAAATATGGTCTTTCAATGAAATAGAGGACTTTCAAGAATTCTTCATGAAAAGACCAGAGCTGAAAAGAAAATCTGACTTTCAAACACGAGAATGAGAGGGAGCACGAAAAAATAAACAGCAAAGAGAAGTCATAATTGACTTCCCAATGGAAAGACAATATTAGCAACTCCTCAAATTATTCAGTGTCTGAGTAGTTGGTGGGATTATACACACACATACACACACGCACACACATGTACACACCTGCGTGTACACACACATACACACATGTATGCACACACAGAAACAGAGAGCACAGAGTGAATTGAATAGAATGGGATCATATCTTAAAAGTAATCCAGGTAAACGGTGAGAGAGAAATGTAGTAGGAGGAGAGAGGGTGAAATGGAATGGGTTAAATACATTGAAGAGTCAAGCAGGAAACATTTTAGTGGAGGGAAAAAGGGGAGAGCTGAGAAAAAAAAAACATGAAGTGTACTCTCATCACATTCTACTAAAGAAAGGTATAAAACGCACACCCATTTTAGTATGAAAACTTCTTACAATACAGGAAAGTGGGGGAGAAGGAGATAAGCAGGGTAGGGGGGGATGATGGAAGGGAGGACAATGGGAGGAGGGAGTAGTTTGAAGTCAACACTCTTGGGGAGGGACAGGATCAAAAGAGAGGATATTAACAATGAGGGGCATGATAGGATGGAGGGAAATATAGTTAGTCTTACACAACACGACTATTATGGAAGTCATTTTCAAAGCTGCACAGATATGGCCTATATTGAATTGCCTCCCCTACCAAAGGGAATGGGTGGGAAAGGAGGGATGGGGAGAAGATGGTATTCAAAGCTTTAGGAACATCTGTTGAATATTGTTTTTGCTACTAGGAAATAAGAAATACAGGTAATGGGGAATAGAAAGTTATCTGGCCCTACAGGACAAAAGAGAAGATGGGGTAAGGGAAGGGAGGGATGAAGGAAGAGAGGGCAAATTGGTCATATGGGTAATTAGAATGTTCAATGTTTTGGGGAGGGGGGAGGGGACAAATGGGGAGAAAATTTTGGAACCCAAAATCTTGTTAAAATGAACGTAAAAAGTTAAATAAATAAATTTATATAAAAAAAGAAAAAAATAGCATAAAGGATTACTTCTAAGATCACAATTTTAGAGCTGGAAGGCAAAGTTCTCATTTTACAGGTGAATAAACTGGTACAGTGAGGTTTGGTGACTTGCCCAGAACTTCTGTAATTGCTAATGTCTGAGGTTTTATTTGAACCCAGTTCTTTCCAACTTAAAGTTCAGTGTTTCACCTATTATCAATGCTGCTTCTCATATTTTAGCTTTATGACCATACGACATTTCTAATGTCATTGAAAATTGAAACTTTTCCTCAGTTATTGTGAGACAGAGTAACCTGATTACTCCATACCCAATGTTTTGGGGAATCCTATATTGTAATAAAGATAAATAGATGAGAAGCAACTCAGGAAGGACTCAAATGGTTGAAAAGAAGTGGATGTCTTCGGTATGATTTTTTTTGTATTTATTGCTTAGTATTTAGCCTAGAATTCTTATGTCTAATTATCTTTATTCTCTGCTCCCTTCAATGTACCCTTCACGTACCTATGAGGTTAATCTGTTTTATGCACTTACCTCGTGCTGTTGGTCATTCACCTATTCTCAAAATAAATAAATAAGTAAATAAATAAATAAATAAATGAAGTCTCTTTATCTTCCTCCAACTAAAATGCAACTTCTTAATTTACTTTCAAGATGCTTCACAATTTTCCAACCTTATCTCAAACTAGTGTCTTCTCCGCTCTACCAGAAAGACTGAATTGGTTGCCTCCCTAATTCCCGCCAAGCACTTTCCCACTTATAACTTCACCTTCCATTGACAAAGTGGACTCTCTTCTCTACCTCCTCCCCTTTTCTACCTTTGGGTAATAAGCTCAATTGAAACCTCCTTCAGTAATCTCCTTATATCTCTCAAGTGGAAGTGATCTTTTCTTTCTCTAATCTAGTACAACATTTTTTTTCCTTTATTCTCATGCTCTTTTCTGCACTTAGAGTTGGTGGAAATCCATGGGCTAGTGTTTAACCCTTTGCAGAGTATTTGCAGAAGAACATGGAGAAAAAGAACAAAGGATCAACATGAATGGAATTTCACCTGGGTCGTTTGAATAAATATCTACATCAGTGAAAACATAATGTCTTCAAAGTCTAGATCTAGAATACTTTTTATAATTTTGTAAGCATTCTTTTTACTCAGTTAGATTCATGTTCTATAAAAGAGAATTTATTGATTTTCTTCGTATCTCTTCAGTTATCCAGCACTATATTTTACTTATAGTAGATGATCAAATAAATGGTTTTTAAAGGAAGTAGTGTAAGAATCATCACTATCATCAATAAATCACAATCAGTCTGTATATGTCAGTCTAGAAAGTACCTCATCATAACCCAGGCAAAATTAGTAGAATGATTTCTTATCCTTTCCATACATAACCCTAAGGCTGCATATTAAATTTTCATCATTTCTTCCCTCTCCCTTCCCTGAGACCCTTCCTTCAGCATTCATTTTAAATTGAATTCCCTCGTTAAAAAAAAACCAAACAAACATGGTTAGAACCTATTGTAATTTGTTTTTCCTTAATCCTTTTTGACTGTTTAGAACCTATTGTAATTTCTTTTTCCTTAATCCTTTTTGAATGTTGATCCTGCCTTGGTACTTTTACTAAATGACTATGCAATTAATACTCCTTGGGCTAATTTTTATAAAAGTGTAGATGGGCTTATTATGTATCAGTATGATCAAAAATCAATAACAATCTTCCCTAACTGTTTTGATTAAATGCTCTCAAATGACATCTGTTTCATACTCTCCTGGTTCAGTACAAGAGTTTTCTTTTATTTACTTATTCGGACAGGTTTACTTACCTCATCCAATTTTTTTCCTCAGTGAGTGCACATATGGTGTTCTTCATTTTGGCAGTCGAATTATTTGATTCATACTGCAGATGCTTTTTTCTGCCTCTTATTTATTTTTCTCTTCTGCCAAGGCAGAGCACTGTCTTATTTTCTGTGAAAACATTTCTTGTAGTGTGGTATACATTTCAACATAACTGAATAATAGTTACAGAACTTGCTGTTTCAGATAGAAAAACTTTCTAATTTATATAAAATGGAGAGTATTTTTTCAGTGTATTTAAAAAGTTGGTTTTCCAATATGAAACCTTTTTTAAAAAATGGATATCAAGCATGCAATTTAGGTGTTCAGAGAAGAGTCAGTCACTGCTAACATATGGAAGAGTTCAAATTCTCTCTGCTTAGGCCTCCACTGAAGTTGAAATTGCCTGCAGTGTTGTATATTGCCTCCATTTAAATGCAAGTGGCTCCATTAACAACTTCTTGTCACCTTGGACAATTTACCACTGTATTTTCACATCTCAAATGTGTTTATTATATTGTGAGTCAAGACTTTAGCATTTCTTATTCCTTATAAGGTACCTTTTTCTCCAAGGGAATGTGCATATACCATGTTCTCAGAGGAAAGGATCCCTGCTATGCACTAATTGTTTCATTCATTCCTGGAGTTCCCATTCAGTTGAGCCTTGCCAGAGAATGTTTTGTGCAACAGCACATCCTGTGGATTGTCATAATAGTTCACAATTAGATTGTCACTAGTAATCACTTTGAATTTACTTGTATGAGGGGGTAGGAAGATTGGATTGGACTACAAAGGTGTCAGACTGGGTGAGTAGTGATCTCCAAATGGCCAGAACAGCTGTGTAGTACAAGAAAAGAGACCATAATTTGGAAATGTTTATAAAAATAAATAAAAATACACAGCAGCATAGATAATGCTAATTAGTTGTCTTCTAATTCAATATGTGGTAAGAGGTACATTTATATTTATGTTTGATACCACTGGATTAGAGTACATTCCATGAAGCATGCCTGGGAATTATTCTGGACAGGCAACCAATTAGAGTATGCATTCAACCCCCTGGATACTTCAAGCTAAAGACCTATGGCTTAATATGAATAGGTTAGTCATTTTGGGATGACAAAGCAGTCATCTTATTGAGTTCTTGGTCCCTTGATGGCAATAAGGAATTTTAAGAGGTTTGGCCAAGAAAAACTATTCAATCTATAGAAATTAAATGAGTAGATAGCTTTGTTCTCTAGTTCTTCCTTCTTATTTCTGGAACGTATGTGGCATATAACTCTTTCCATGGACTACTCATGAAGGATCAGGAATGAGTACCTCACCTCCCTGCCAGAAAAGGCAAACTATGTAAGAAAGCTAATACGATGGTTCAACTATGTGAACTGAGTCTAAACCAGAGGTAGGGAAACTGAGACTTAGAGCTCACATGTAGCCCTCTATGTCCTCAGGTAAGGCTCTTTGACTGAACCCAAACTTCGCAAAACAAATCCCATTTTTTAAAAATGCCAATATAAATTTATGTTACACAAGTTCAGCAAAATAAGGATTTATTTTGTGAAATCTGAGTTCAGTTAAAGGGCTACACATGAAGACCTAGAGAGTCACACGTGGCCTCTAGGCTGCAGGTTTCTCATCCCTGGTCAAAGCCATGGATCGCTATCAGCTCTTTCCACTTTAGAATTTATTTCTTAGTATTAGAGACTAAAGGTTGATCCTGAGATGGAAAATATTTAGTCTTTAATGTTTCTTTATGAACTCTGGCTCCTGATCTCTCTTAGTCAAGGGTGACTGGACGCAGAATGATTTTTCATATCAGAGAGGATAACTGTCAGCAAGAAAATGTGCTCAAGCCCTGGCCTGGTTTCCCAGAAATCATGGATCGTATGGTAGTTTTTCAGATAGCAGAGATCTCATATGAAAGTGAAACACCAATACAGCAGTCTCACAAAATGCTTCATATTTGTTTCAAGGATCAACCTCTAGAATAAATATTAATGAAATTTTAAGTTACTGTTGATGATTTTTTATGTCTTGTTAATGTGCTCAAGAACTTAGGAAACAGCAGTTCCCCAAGGACACTACTCCTGCTTCTAGAGTCTTTCAGTTAGTTACTGGGGGGAGTAATACTTACAAAAAGGAAGCCTGCCATCCCTGCCACCACCAACACCATCTGCCAATTAATTGCCACTAATGTGCATTCAGTCCAATAGTTGTGCATAAACCAGCATCCCCAGACTGTCAGTCCTTTTAACCTGGTTGCTCTTGTCAGAGTGCTGGAAACACTTCTTTTAAAGTTATGAGTTGGCAAATTTCTTCCCAAATGTTACAGATCTTACTTTCTCATCTGCCTTAGTCATTGAAGACTTGCTAAAAGTAAATAAATTTAAGAAATCAAAAAAAACTCGTTTTTGTGCCAAAGTCCTTGTTAAAATAAAATGGTTTAGCATTATAAATTGGTAATGGTTTTTATTATTAGAAATAGTATTATAGAGGAAATGTCATCTATTTTGCTTCTTTATCTTAGTCATATGATTTGCCCATGAAACTACATACACACTCAAACACATACATGAGTATGCATATGTTTGTATGTGTGTTTAGATATAACATATATTATGTATCATATACTACATATCATATATTTTATATATTTATATATGTACATATATATATACATACATATATACATATATATTTATATATACATACATATCAAATGGATGGACCGAGAATAAATCACAGGCAAAAGTCAATTAGAATTTCGAGAGCGTCATTTATTAGCCAGGCTGACAGCTGCCTCATGGAGAGACCCAGTGGAGACAGATTCGAACTGAGGTGGGTGTGTGAATTTTAAGCATTGTGGCCCTATTTGGTACAGTCTTGAGGTTTCCACAACAAACAGAGTTCTGACAGACCAAGGGGAGAGGGCTTGTTGCTAGGCAAGATTCCTCAAACAGAAGGGGTTGTCAGGGCACTGTTGCGCAGAGGACCCCAACAGAGAAGAGGTGCCAGGATTAAATAAATAGTTGCAGTAAAAAAAAGGCAGTCTGGTGAAATTGATAAGAGAACTGGCCTAGGAGAAATACCTATGCTCAAGACTCATTTCAACACATACTGTCTGTGTGACTCTAAGTCATTTAATATTTAAGTGATACAAGAATATCTCTCAAAATACAAATTACAGAGAAAGTGTTCACATGCACTGTTTGTGGAAGTACATCACCTAAATCTTCGTGGGAAAAAGAAATAACAGGCCTAATGAATATTACATTACCCTAATTTTTACTACAATTTTTACTGAACTGGAATTCTTCCAGTTCTAAATTTGAATTATTTCTTTTTGAAGGTACACCTTGTGTTTCAATGCTGTTGCTTCTTTTTTAATTTTGTCTTATTTACTGTCTCTAATGATGCTGAAACATTTCTGGGTAAGAAGTAGAAGGTAGTAATTGAGCTGGGTAATAGTAAATTGGGGAATTTTTTTTTCATTTTCTAAAATATCTGAAGGATATCTACACATGATTACTCCAGTGTAATGTGTTTGCTCTTTTCCCCCAGCAACTGTTAAACTATCATGCTTAAATTTTACCTTGCAGTTAATTTCTTGAGACAAATGTAGCATATATTTTAAAGTTTCTGAAAAACACTTAAATAAATAAGTGCCACATTATCTGTTACTATAAGCTACAAACTTCGAGCAAAACATAGCACCAGGAAAAAACATATCAATTGGACACTAAATGCATATGGACATAAAATGCATCATATCACATGATAATAATTAACTAACTATACCCTACATCTAAATTAAAATAAGTAAGATTTGCTTCTAAAGCATAGGAAAGCAAAAAAAAAAAAGAAAAAGAAAAAAAAGCATAGAGTTTGATAAGTCTACTCAAGTAGTCTCAAACCTTATTTTATATGTCTTGGCACTTTATTTTGCATATGCCCAGATCACCTAACAGGAACTCATCCACTTGAGAGAAGTCAGAAATTAGATTTGCAGGGAAGATATTTTGAAATCCACTATCACTTGAGGGGGAGTAGCCTTTTTTCATAGTTTGTGTACACAGAAAAATTGTGTCTTTAAGACTACTCATCTTGAACAGTCTCACTGTCTCTGTACAACTGTATCCAGAGTGAGTAAAGGTCCTATTCATCCAAGCACGAACCAAACCAAGTGATGTGGAGGGTGATCTTCCCTCTCCTTTAGGCTCTTTGACCCCAAGAAAAGAACTTGGAAGCTTATTTAGGTAAGTTTTATATGTTCATTTCAGTTGTAGATGTAGCTGTTGGAGTCCCCACCAAACTAAACTTAAGCTATGGAGGTTTTGGAGGCAGGATTCTAGGCTAGATGTGAAATTTAGCCCAGTAGGGAAGCTCCAAAAAGCCAGGGTGCTTGGGCCTTGAGCCCAAAGAGGACTTTGTACTCTGAAATTTGATGGGACTTTTTTATAGAAACTGAGCTAAGCTGTAAAAGTAATACTCTTTTATCTTCTTCAATACTGGAATGGGGGAGATAGGAATTATGCTACAGATATTGGAAGGAGGAGTCATCAAATGCTTATATTTTCATTGTTGATATACTTTTGAAGTAAGTATCCTTTTGTAAAAGATAATCTGACTTTAAGGTGGCTGAGGGTACAAGGGGCTTTGATAAATATGGGAAAATATCAGCAGAATCTGGAGGCAATGGTAGAAACACTGGATACCCTCTAAATCCCCCTAAGGGAATCAGGGATTCCTGGGGAAAAGGTGAAAAATAACACAACTGACCTTCAAGCAGTGTGTACAAAAGTAGTTCCTATTACATATGTGAGGAAACAGGACCTGAGAAATGAAGTGATTTTACTAAAGATCGTGGTGATGCAATGAAGAGCAAAGGATATGTCCCAGGTCTTTTTACTCAATGCATCCAAATCTTTGTGTCCATCACTGACACTGTGTACTAAGTCTAAATTTATCTTAGTCTAGGATATTCAAAGTTTTACTTGTTTAATATGGTCACTTATAAAATTTAAAATCCCATTAAAATTATTTTAATATTTAATTGTTTAAAACAATATATTACATTCATATACCATAATTTATTAAGCCATTCCCCAATTTATGGGCATCTCCTTGATTTCCAGTTCTTGGCTACCACAAAGAGTGCTGCTATAAATATTTTTGTATATGTGGGTCCCTTTCCCATTTTTATGCGACTACATAGCATCACTATAGTGAAAATATTCTCAATAGGAAAGTATATGTTGAACCTATACAGAATTGTATGCTGTCATGGGGAGGGAGGGGGGTGGGGGGGGGAAGGTGTGTGGGGATAAAATCTTAATTTTAAGGAAGTGATTGTAGAACATTTATAAATAAATAAAATAAATAAAATAAAATAAAATAAAAATTGAAAAAAAATAAAACAATATATTACTAGAATAAAAAAAATCACTCCCCTTCTGAAATCAGGAATTGGAGTAAATAATCTAAAGTCCAACCTGGGGAAGAGGGAGAGAGGGATAGGGGTAGAGGGATTTGGTCCTTTTCTTGTCTTCAGGGAAGTCATTTTATAGTTCAAACCACCAGGTCCACAAAGCACTAGTTTTTCAGAAGTCCAAAATAGGACAAGATAGGCCACAGTAGCCCAGGGGACAACTCAAAACCCCACTGCAATTGAGGCCGAATATTTTGATAAAGAACAAGTTCATGGTTAATTGTGAATACAAAAATCAATCATCAAATAAACAGTTATGTGAGATATAGGAATCAGAGTAGATACATGCAATAATGGTTAGTTCCAAGCCACTGTGTTCTACATCAGCTTTATCACTACTGAAATAATTAGACCATAGATGCCCTAGTCTTTATATTATGAATATCAGAACTTCCACTATTTTGCCTAGGGAGTGATAAGTGTCTTTGATTTCATCTTTGCTTTTGCTTTAGTTTAAAAATATTTGTCTGAGCAATTCCAGCAGATTGAATTTATCCGAGTGATTGTCAATGGGTCAGATTTGTAATTCCTGAAAGTACTGATAGAATAACAACATACGAAGGAAATTTCTTTTCTTCATATTTTTTGAAGACCAAACCTTCTCCTATATTCTGAAGTGCTGGTTAACAATGAATCTAGCAGTTCTTATCAGAAACCCTAAATACAGGAGACATAATGATGTATCTGAAAAGAGGAGAGGAATGCATTATCAATGAATATCTAAGACAAACCTTTAAATGGAGCCAATAGACAGGAGCAGATGAGAAAAGCTCAATATTGTTGTTCTAGTCATTGAAAAAGAAATAAGGAAATGGACCTCCTAATCTCTCAGGAGAAAAAAAGAAATTATATTTTATGTGGTTTTCTCCTTTGTCTGTATATCTGTTGTGACTCATTTCATCATTCAACTATTATAATCAACTTCAAAGTTTAATATATGACTTATTTGTTCATTTTTTCAAGATAGATGAAAATAAGCAATTGGATAAGTTCTTGCAGTAAATCCATTTATTCACTGAAATTACAAGTTTAAATATGATTTTGGAAGACTTTTTTCTTAAGGTGAAGAAATATTTGCCTTAAGTATAGGTAATCATAATTCTTTTCATTTGAATGTCAAACTTTGAATTTGAATGTTTCATTACTTCATTCCTGTAGGCTAAAATTCTTGCTTTGTTTTTCATAATTTTATTTTTCTAGATGATGAGTGTCTTAACTTCCTATTTCAGATAATGACACCTTCTTCCAAGATTTTTCTCAGGATGATTATTATTAGCTGGATAGCATATACCCCTAATATTGAGATATAAATTGCGTTCAATGATTGTTACAGGTGTATCATCCTTTGACTACTTCTTAGAAACTGCCTATTATAATTCTCTCCTCCATATATAACAGCAAATTGAGATTGGTGAAGATCTCAAATGTGTCAGAACATAAATTGTCATAAAAACCAACTGTCATTTTGAAAAAGTCTTCCAGAGGGCCCAGTAATGTGTATAGCCTACTTCGAGAGTGTTCCCAAATCACTGAGATTAATCATGAAACCAAACTTCATTTATAAGTAACTGTAAGAGGTGATCCTCTTTTATATAAATGAGACAGAGCAGCTTAGATTTAAATTTTACTCTATGAAAGATGTACCTGCAGTTGAAAAGTTGTCTGCCAAAGTAAGTCCTGAAGAGAACTCTGTTGCCTGTTTTCCACAGTGATGAGAATTACTAATCCATGAAGATAAACGAAGACTTCAAAATAATGTAATGGACAGTCCTATTTGTAAAGCCAATTACTCACATCAGTACACCTGAAGACTGCTTCTATGAATGATTGTAAGGGTCTAATCATATAGTATAACTAATAATTGTTCAAAAAAGTAAAGCATAACATTCATTGCAACATCCTTAATTAATACCAAGTATCCAAATAAAGTCCAAACTATGCACTCCTACGTCATAGTAAGATCAATCTTCTTAATCAATATCAAGTATCCAAGTAAAGCATTTTTTCTTCTTAAATTGAGGTTGGCTTCCTCTGTTGGCTGAACCACCCCCACCTCGTTCCTAGGATCATATATAGGCAGCTTTCTTCTCCTGCTTCTTGTACAAACCCATGGAGATTGTTCCACTCCAAAGTCTCCCTGGTTCTTCCTAATAGCAGGTTCCGGGGCCTGCAGCTTCACAGCTTCTGTTTGTTGAAAAACAAAACCTAACAGCACTATAAAAATATTTATATTAATTACCCATGCCATCATCTCAATTCACTCATAAAGAACAGCAGATAGGGCTTCTTTCTGAGAAATCAACACATATCAACAGACAGAGCATCAACATCACAACCATTTTTTACGTTAGGCCTCCACACAAGCAAGTCCCCCTAAGCCACTCACAGTAACTTCACTCTCAGCTCTTCTTCTAATTTCTCTCACCAAAATATATCTATCTTTCTATCTATCTATCTATCTATCTATCTGCTATTTCTAATAAAAGACTCCTATTTTACTTGTTGTTACAACATTCCAACAGATCCATCTTATAACTTAGATAAATATGTTATATTCTTTAGTATTTTGATGCATAAGTAATATTTTAGACCTTCCATATTCCCCACACAAGGATTATAAGACATAATCATCCATTTATATGGCATTAAGAAAGATTGGGGGGAGGAGCCAAGATGGTAGAGTAGAAAGATACACATATGCTTGCTACTAATCCACAGCCCATAAGACACCTGTAAAGAAGAACTCCCAACAGATTCTGGAGAAGCAGAGGCCACAGAACAACAGAGTGGAAGAGATTTCTATTACAGAAAGATCTGAAAAACTGACACAAAAGATCCATCGTGCACCTAACCCAAAGCACAACCAAGCCGTGCCTTGTCTGAGCAGCAACAAGAGGAGCAGATTGGCGCAGGCTTCAGAGGCAGAATCTCCAATGGCCACGTGAGTCCCTCCACCCACAGGAGCTAAAGGTCAGTGAGAGGGAATCTTCACCTTGCTGAGCGGGAATCTGGGTGTCTCTATGACGCAGGCCCCCCTGGGGGGCAGCAACAGAAGCAACAGAGGACAGGGACTCCCAAAGCCGGCAGGAGCTCAGATCCATTGCGGAAAGTCTCAGCATAAGCCCCCTGAGGGTATTGACCCCTGTGTGGGGGCCCTGTCCCCACCTGAGTGTCTAAACTTAATCACACACTGAATAGCAAACCCACCTCCACTGAAAGTCTTGGGGCTGGGGAGAAGCATTTGAATCTTAGCCATCAAACGCTAGATGGGGGGATCTGGAGGTGAGGTGGATCTGAAGAGGAAACTCAGAAGTCAAGTAACTGGCTGGGAAAATGCCCAGAAAAGGGAAAAAAAAATAAGGCCATAGAAGGTTACTTTCTTGGGGACCAGATATCTCTTCCCATCCTTTTAGATGAGGAAGAACAATGTTTACCATCAGGGAAAGACGTGGATGTCAAGGTATCTGTATCCCAAACATTCAGAATAAATATTCAATGGGCTCAGGCCATTGAAGAGCTCAAAAATGATTTTGAAAATCAAGTTAGAGAGGTGGAGGAAAAACTGGGAATAGAAATGAGAAAGATTCAAGAAAAGTATGAAAAGCAGGGCAACACCTTGCTAAAGGAGAACAAAAAAAATGCTGAAGAAAATAACACCTTGAAAAATAGGCCACCTCAACTGGCAAAAGAGGTTCAAAAAGCCAATGAGGAGAAGAATGCTTTCAAAAGCAGAATTAGACACATGGAAAAGGAGTTTCAAAAACTCCCTGAAGAAAATAGTTCTTTAAAAATTATCATGAAATAGATGGAAGAAAATGACTTTATGAGAACCCAAGAAATCACAAAACAAAAGCAAAACAATGAAAAAATGGAACAGAATGTGAAATATCTCATTGGAAAAACAACTGACTTGGAAAATAGATCCAGGAGAGACAATTTAAAACTTATGGGACTACGTGAAAGCCATGATCAAAAAAAGAGCATAGACACCATCTTTCATGAAGTAATCAAGGAAAACTGCCCTGATATTCTGGAACCAGAGGGCAAAATAAGTATTGAAGGAATCCACCTATCACTGCCTGAAAGAGATCCAAAAAGAGAAACTCCTAGGAACATTGTGGCCAAATTCCAGAGATCCCTGGTCAAGGAGAAAATATTGCAAGCATTTAGAAAGAAACAATTCCAGGATTGGGGAAATGCAATCAGGATAACACAAGATCTAGCAGTTTTTACATTAAGGGATTGAAGGGCGTGGAATATGATATTCCAGAAGTCAAAGGAACTAGGGCTAAAACCAAGAATCACCTACTTAGAAAAACTAAGTATAATACTTCAGTGGAAAAAATGGTCTTTCAATGAAATAGAGGACTTTCAAGCATTCTTGATGAAAAGACCAGAGATGGCAAGAAAATTTGACTTTCAAACACAAGAATGAAGTGGAGCATGAAAAGGTAGACAGGATAGGCAAGTCATAAGGGACTAACTAAAGTTGAACTGTTTACATTCCTACATGGAAAGACAATATCTGTAACTCTTGACACTTTTCAGTATCTGAGTGTCTGGTATTTTCAGTATCTGAGTATCTAATATTTCAGTATCACACACACCCACACACACACACACACACACACACACACACACACACACACACACATGCAGACATCTACAGAGACGGAGAGCACAAAATGAATTGAATAGCATGGGATCATATCTTAAAAAAGAATGAAATTAAATGGTGAAAGAGAAATATTTTTTGGGGCAAAAGGGAGAAATGTAATGGGCCAAATTATCTCTCATAAAAGAGTGAAGCAAAAGACTTTTTATTAGAGGGAAAAAGAGGGGAGGTGGAGAAAAACATGAAGTTTACTCTTATCACATTTGACCAAAGGAAGGAATAAAATGCACATTCATTTTGGTATGAAAACCTATCTTGCAATACAGGAAAGTGGGGGAGAAGAGGATAAGCAGGGTGGGGGAATGAAGAAAGGGAGGGCAATGGGAGGAGGAAGAAATTTGAAGTCAACACTCTCAGGGAGGGACTGGATCAAAAGAGAGAATAGAAGCAATGCGGGGCAGGATAGGATGAAGGGAAATATAGTTAATCTTACACAACACGACCCTTATGGAAATCATTTGCAAAACTACACAAATATGGCCTATGTTGAATTGCTTGCTTTCCCAAAGGGAATGGGTAGAGGCGGGGCGGGGATGAGGAGAAGTTGGAACTCAAGGTTTTAGGAAAAACTGTCGAGTGTTGTTCTTGCTACTAGGAAATAAGAAATACAGGTAATGGGGAATAGAAAGTTATCCGGCCCTACGGGACAAAACAGAAGATGAGGACAAGGGAAGGAGAGGATGTTAAAAGAGAGATAGGTGATAGGGTTAGTTAGTGTGCTTGGTGTTTTGGGGTAGGGGGAGGGAAAAAATCGGGAGAAAATTTGGAAGCCCAAATTTTGTGAAATGAGTGTTAAAAGTTAAATAAATAAATTTACTAAATAAAAGAAAGAAAGTTTGGTCATCTCTCTAACCTCGAGAAGTATTTCCAAGAATCTAGGCCAGAGTGACTTGAAAGAGTCTCCTTTTTTTCCTGGAAACAGAAAGCAGAGCAGCACCCCAAAGCCTCTCCTTTCCTAATTAACTGCAAAAAAGAAAAAAAAAACTATGAAGGTCCAGAACAAGAGAACTCTGAATATTTGGGGTTTTAAGTCTGTTCAACAATTGGTTGTCATTAAGTCACATTAACATATTTAAAATTAGGTTATTTCTGCTCATTTCAAAATTAGGCAACATCTGTGTTATACATTTTAATCTCTGTTAGGTCTGATGGGCAGTGGAAATGTCAGTTTTTGATGAAAGGATCTGTGTATCATTAAAAATAGAAATCTGACCTCATTCTAGGTGACATGACTTGTGTAGTCTCACTTTTCTCCTTATTGCCAAGTGGGTGAATGACGACATATTATGCCCCCCATTTCAAATGACTAGAATCTTAAGGGATGCTAACTGAAAAACATTTTATAAACAAGAATGGAGACGACCAAGAAATTTCCGCCTGAATTGAGAATAGAAAAAAGATATTTTAGGCTAATCCAAATTGTACAGATCTAAAATACTTGTTTTATTTAGTCTGAGAATTATTAAGCATAAGAAGTTCTCTGTACATCTAGTGGTATCTCTCCTGTTGTGCGATGTCATTTAATAAGATGAAATGTAAATAGTATCCCAATTTTAATTTCCTATTAGCACATCGTCAGTATTTATGAGACCAAACATCCAAACACAAAATATAGATTCCTGTAGATATGTATATGTATGTAGGTATATATTTTAAAGTTTATTTCAAGATAGTTTAAAACTAGTGAAGAAAATTATTAAGTAGCAAAATTCATCCTAAAGAAGGGAACAGTGGACTCTCATTTGGAGCAGGGAAAAAAAAGAGTTATCTGATGCTATTAAATATGTAAGCCAGGAGAAACAGAACAATGAAACTAATAATGCCTTGCCTGATAATAAAGGAAGAAGCTGAATGATAAATCAGATAGTATGGTGGATAGTAATCCTGAAAATATTGGGACTGATAACAAAAAAAAGAGGAAAGAGCCCACAGGCTGAAAGGAAAACAAATGAAAAAAGCAAAAAATAACAACAGAGACGATGATGAGGGATTAGGTAATGTAGAGGAGCTTATCTTTAAGAGAAATGAAGGCATAATGAATTAGCTAAGTTTATTCAGAAGGAACATGTACTGAATTAGAAAAAGACATTTGTCCAAGCTTGTTGATACACTAAAAATCACTATCTGATGGTTATTGTTAACTAGTTTTGACATAAAAGTCAGCATTGAGTAATTAATATTTAGTACATGATATACATAATAGTTATAGAAATATGCATACACACGTACTCATATGCACATATTTTCTATACATGTATACATACACATTTATGGATCAGAAGTAGCCCTTAAGTTGATCGTTCAGCTTCCTATCCTATTTGTCGAATTGCTAAGGGCAAGTTATATATTACTTATGGTCATGAAGGAAGAGAGGAGATTTCTATAACAGAGATTAAAAATAAAAAGATCCAGAAACTGTCTGAACCAAAGATGATTACTAGAAAACTCATTTAATTATAGAACTTGTTACCTATTCGTGAATCAACATCACATTAGTTATTTTTCACAGACATTAAGTATTCTTTTCATTGAATTGTGAAGCCTGAAAAAGTAACATGAAGCTTACATAAAATGGTTTGATTCTGGTCCAACTCTGTCAGGGTCAAGTCTGTTACAATTCTGTATCCAGTAATTTGAGTGTGGTTGTGAATTTCTCCTGCCAATTAATTTGAGCCCCTACAGATTATCTTCCTCCATTTTAGTGTCTACCCAGTGATTAGTGGCTCAGTTCTATTTAATGACAGCATTGGATTATCGTTTACAAAGGCATATTTCCTTCAAAGGTATGGCATGAACAATATTCTGATATTTCTTCCAACATATTGGGGACATAAACACTAATTCCTCCACCTACCCTGTCCTCATCACTTTCTCAATCTCTGAAAATATGAGTGAGATTAATATCACAATTTAGCTTATTTCCTATATATCATTAGTCTTACTAGTTTCAAGTTCACAACCTTCTGGTTTAGTGTACCAGACCTTTGTAACTCAAGGCTTTAATCCTGGGCTAGGTATCAGGGCTCCTAGCTACATGTGGCTTAAACATCCCAGACATTCCACTTCTTGCACACACAATCAGAGAGAAAGAGGATAATGACCAAAATCCCAGACCTATTTCCATTATACACATGGGATAAAGAGAAAATGAGGAGGTAGTCCTCAGGCCCTCCCACTCTTACAACCCGGAGTGAAGTGAAATTGACCATTAACTTCAGATAGGATATATGTAAAGCCCCACCCCCATCCCTCTTTTTATGGTCAGACAGATTTAAAGACGCAGACACTTTTGGATATGCAGTCAAATGAAAAAGGCTGCAATCAACTACATTACATACCAACACAAAATGTCTGTCTATGCACCAGTCATCCAGTCTTTCAGAAGCATGACCCTGGACAACATCCACAGGGATAACACCATCTTGTATGGTGAGGTCATTTGTCAAATCCCCAATTCAAATAAATTCAGAGATTGAATTACTAAAACAAGTTGTTTATTTCTCTTCCTTTGTTGTTTACTCTCTCTCTCTCTCTCTCTCTCTCTCTCTCACTCTCTCTCTCTCCCTCCCTCCCTCCCTCCTTCCCTAGCTTCCTTCCTTATCTCCATATCTCATACTGGAAAGGAAGTGACCACACAGACATCTGAACTCAATACTTTGCGATCCAGATGACAGCTTTTTCCTGCATTGTTTTTGTTTTACCCCCAAGCTGTATTATTCCCCACCCTACTTTCTTTGTCTGGTGTACGCCTCTGAGGACTTCACCCTATATGTTGTTGGCTTAATGAGGACACCCAATCAGGTGTTGCCTCATTATATTTTAGTACTCCCGAGTTCTATTAATCCACTGATCACAGACTCCATAGCTATAGTGTCTACAGGTATATAGTACAATGCCCTGTTATTCGTACCACTTTTTAAATCTTTTAGGGGTAATTTTTGTATTCTGTTTCTTTAATTCACTAAATTAACTATCACTCCCAGCTTGTGTTACCTGCCAGTTTGATAAGTCTGTAATTTATGTCTTCATCAAACTCACTGATAAAAATATTGAATAGGACAGGATCTAGTTCTCAGCTCCAGGCAAACTACCAGAGACTTCTCTTTAGGTTGACATCAGTCCATTAATCAAATATGTAATTAATGTCATTTCTTCGAATCCTCAAATTTCCCTTTATTCTCCTAAGAAATATCATACGAAATTGACTTTTCACACATTAACGTTCCAGTATATGTAACTTTAGTATTGTTTCTCCTAAAAAGATACACATTGTCTTTGTGATTCTGGAAAGAAATGAAAACAAACAGTCCAATTAATTAAAAAAATATATCAGTTAACATTTTGCGAGTAGGGCAGAATCATTGTTTATAAATTCCCAATAAAAAGAGCTAAAAGAGTGCTATTCCTTTAGTTGAAATTTATTTATTGAAGTCGCAGTAACTGGTGATACTTGTTGGATAAATTGCATAGGAGTAAGAAAACTAATCAGTCATTTACTCACAGTACAGTATGAGTGTCCCAAGAATCCCATGTTTCACCATTGCAATCTTCCCTAACCATTTGGCTTAATATCTTGGCTACTAGTACAGGCTAGATGCTTCTTCCTATTGCTTTTATACAGACTGCTATCTGGACAAGACTGATTTTTGGAATTTAACTATAAACTACCCTATCCTTCTATCCTTTGATTAGAATAACCAGGGACACAACACACTCAGCTAGAACTTGTGGGAATCAAAACTGAATATTATATATTCAATGTTCTCAAAAACCTGAAATTTAATAAGACCTATGTTTTAGGTTATTTGTGTCTGTACCATCTGTTTTAATGAAATTAAATAAATGAATGAATAATTTTTTCAACTTCACATCCACTAAAAGAGGCATAAGATTATATTTTTATATACTTATTGCAAACCTTCTTTATATAGTGTCTTTTAGTCATATTTCCATGGGAAATTTTAGGATATCTAAAATATGTCTACAGATGATTTGTTTTTGTATTTTGTCTATGAAACATTTCTTCATAATATCCAACAACAGTTAATGTGTTTTGACCCTGTTTTCTCTGATATTATTTTCTACGGTAGAGATTTCTATATATGGACCACTGATAGCACCTTAATTTTCTGGAAAATATTCGATATGAATTCGGTAGAGAAGTCTAGTTAAAAATAAAATTTTATTGCTCTTTTAATGGATATGAAGTTGAAAAAGAAAAGTGTTCACTCATTTATTTAATGTAATTAAAACAGATGGTACAAACATAAAAAGTTTACAATATAGCTCTTGGTAAATTTCAGGTTTTTGAGAACATTTACTTTATGTTATTCAGTTGTGATTCACATAAGTGACATATTATCTTCCCCAAATGTAAAGGCTTTGAGAATAGCATTTACAAGGGCGTTGACAAAAGAAGCAGGCGAAACAAAAGAGGAGGGAAGAGGCAAGTAGCCATAGAGAACTCACTTTGAAAATTCCCTAAATGATAACTCCCTGCAACATGGATACACCTGTACCTGAAGCAATGTCTAGAATTTGCTGTTAAAATAAATTTTAGGAAATGAGGTTCTTTGCTGCTCTGACTTGTAAAAGCCTCTTTGTTTATCTTGTTACTCCTGGAACTTGCAGTGAATATCTTTACAAACCCGCTTTTTATATGGATAGAAAGGCATGGAAGTTAAGCGTGCAATTTCCAATATATAAAATTTTCTTTCATATTTCCCTGGTTTCTGTATTTTTTACAGTTAAAATAATTTAAAGGTTAAATTACTTCCTGTTTTCTTTGAAAATGTTCATGCTGAGTTGAATATAAAAGGTCAGATTCCCCACAATTATTTCTATACATTAAAGAGCATATTTTATTTTAAATTTCATATATGACTTTCAGGGAGTGATGGAGAAATTTCATGCGGATTTTTGAAAGTAGTATTAAATACATAAGAAATCAAGAATGCTTTGTAAATGATAAGAATAATTTTATATTTTAAAATGAAATAAAATTCTAAAATCTGCTGAGAAATAATTTATTATTTATTATTTTTATTATTTATTATTTATAATAATTTATAATTAATTTTTAATAATCGAAATTATTTATTAACAAAACAAAATATACTACAAAAAGAAAATATAGTGTAATCAGATGAAAATACAAATATAATAATTCTGCTACAAAGTATTATGTATTTCTAAAACTCGCTACTCTCTGCCAAGTCAATCAATAAAAACCACAGAGATTATGTCCAAAATGGTGTTACGGGTACAACACACAAAAACTTATCAGAGATACTAAAATAATATAGTAATATAGTAAAATGATATTAACATTTTAACCATCTTTAATGGGTTAAAAAAATATACATAAATACTACAGTAAGCCTAGTGTCAGGGATCTACTGGTGAGGCTGTCACCTTGTACCCATGAAGTACTACACTATCAAAGATGATGACTACATAGAAAGACAGTAGCCTATGGGTGTCTACATTGGGAAGAATTACATGTGATTGCTTAGGATATGACACTTCACATTTCAAAAAGCTTGAACATTGTTTATGGAAATGAACAAGGAAAGTAGGTGTCAGTTTGGGAATTATAGGAAAGTATTATTATCAAACTATTCACAATTAATAACACGGGCCATGAATTCAGTAAGGTAGCTGATAGATATTTGAAGACATTCCCTTTCTCTCTCTCTCTCTTTCTCTCTCTTTCTTTATTACTCCATCTCCGTCTCTGTCTTTCCATTTTGTTGGCGGTTCAGCTAACAGTAGATTAATGTTTCTTTTTTATAAAATTATATATAAATAAATGTGAAAATCATGTTATATTCAGACTTTCCCCAATATATCACTTACTTTGGAAAACATTCACATTTTCAAAACAGGAACACTAACAGAAAAGACTGTATCCATGCTTTTTTTTAATTATTTAATCATTTTTAGTTTTCAACATTCTTTTCCATAAGATTTTGAATTCTAGTTTTTCTCCTCATCTCTCCCCTCACCCAAAACACCAAGCATTCTGATTACTCCTTCCTCAGTCTGCTCTCCCTTATATGACAAACCTTCATTCCCTTATCCCCATCTTCTCTCTTCTTTTTTTCTTTGTTCATCCTCTTTTATTCATTTATTTTTATAATTTTATATTTTTCAGTGTTCTACAATCACTTCCATATATCTTACACTTTCCCCTTCCCTTCCCCTCCTTCCCCCCACCTCCACATTCCCCACCTGAGACGACATAAATTTTATGTCTTCTCTAGACATACATTTCTATTAAATATATTTTCACCTTTGGTCATACTGCATGGAAGAAATAAAATGAATGTAATAAAACATAATACAAAAGAACAAAATGTAAAATATATAACTGAAAAAAATTACCCGGAAAAGAGACCTTTCCCTTTTCACTCCCTCCTTTTCTCCTTCTCTTCCTCCCTTTCTTTTTTCCTTTCTTGTTATGGACGGACCAATAACGGTCAATTCTTTTAAACTTAGGAAGTTTGAGCCTCAAATAACAAAAACACAGGTTATCACTAACCTCTTAAAGTGTTTCCATTTTGGTATGACATATTAGTTTGAATTTTAATGGCACAATTTTTAACAAACTATGATTATTCCATGTGATTAGATGAAGTTTGAATTACACTTTAGCGTTAACGTTTAGAGTTAAAACTACTCTTAGACAGGTTGGAATGACCCATTGTAAATTAAAGATTATTCAATTTTAAATGAAAAGTATATCACTCCATTATTATAATAGGTAGCATTTAAATTTATAGAACTTTAATTTTTACAAGATACTATACAAATGTTATCTCATTTTATCCTCATAATAACCCTGGGAAGTAGGTGATATTATTGTCCCCATTTTAAAGATGAGGAAATTGAAAAAGAGAGAAGTAAATTAATGTGTCCATGGTAACACAACTTGTAAATATCTGAGTCACAGTTTCAACTCAGATATTTCTAAATCAATATCAAACTTCCTAATCTACTGGGACAGCTAAATATTATCTTTGTAAGAATATTTCAAACAATTTTATGAATTTTGAAATATTAATGCATCCAATATTTCATCAGGGTATATATAATTTCTCTTTAGAAAGATTGTAATCTATCATCACTTCAAAATCCATAATTTCAGTGATAGTGGTGGTAGGAAATCCTTCATAGATTTTCTATATAAAGCCAAAGTAATCCATATACTACATAACTCTGCTTGATTCTTCTATTTACAAACTAGTTTAGCACACTGGTAGTTTCGTCTCATTGGTTCCATGGAAGCAAATTATCAATATATAGACATATATATCTCACATTTACATACACACATTTAATATACATTTACATTTACATACATTTACATATACACATATATATACTTTACCTATATACATGCATATAAACAATACACATACCAAAATAGACACACATTTTTATCAGCTTTCGCACAGCTGTTTGCTCTGGTCTTAGGGTGCATCAACATCTTCTTGACTCATTCATATTATCACAAGAAAATATTTCAAACAATAAATGTTAAAAGTAAATATATATATATATATATATATATATATATATTCTGCACAAATATTCAAGTCAGAAGGTGTTCCCCTTTTAAATAATACATTTGTTTGCCTAGCCAAGGTTAATGAATCTTTAATGAATAACCAAATTCATCAAGAAAAAGAGCCCCATACCCTCAAAACAATACACTATGATCATCTTCAGTACAGAGTTGACATAGAATTTGCCCTAGGTCATTCATTACTTTAAGAGTAAGTTATGTGATCTTTAATATTACAGATGTCCTCCACATTACAATATGAAAAACTTTGGCACTTTAAAAAAATATTATTTTCTCAATCCAGTAAGTGATTTTTTTTTACTTTTTATTCAATCAATTTTCTCTTGAGTCTAATGTACATGGGCATGTCATAAAAGCATCTCTCTAGACTCTTGGGCTCCTGGTGTTCTTCTTTATTGGAAATAATAAAGCACTTTCAAAACCTTATATAACATTAAATTTACAGGGTAAAGTTATATATTTTAAGTAGCTAGTATTTTTATTCACATTGATTGTTACCCAAAATATTT
The DNA here is from genome assembly GCA_028658325.1 of Potorous gilbertii. Taxonomy (NCBI): domain Eukaryota; kingdom Metazoa; phylum Chordata; class Mammalia; order Diprotodontia; family Potoroidae; genus Potorous; species Potorous gilbertii. The sequence goes on along the minus strand of CM053771.1, from coordinate 437,058,917 downwards.
CATAGATCTAAAATCTGATGTAATCTAAGTGTCATTTAGAATGACCTAGAAATGGAAAAATTGAGAAGAAACAAAGAATAAACAAGAATTATAACTAACATGAGATCTCTATATCCTTGATGAATATGGAATGACAACAGTTGAAGCATGGGCTTAAGTTGTTCAAGTGAAATGATATAGTTTCTTTCGTTTTAATTCACTTCAACTGTTTGTTTCCATGTGGTTGATATATTAAGGTAACAACAATAGTAGTAACTAAGATTTACGTGGTACTATGTGCCAAGCATTTTACTAATTGCTTTACAGTTATTATCTCATTTGTGCCTCACAATCCTGTATTGTTCTCATTTTATAAATGAAGAAACTGAAACAAACAAAGTTTATTGACTTGTCCAGGGTCTTGAAACTAGTAACTGAGTCCAGACTTGAAGTGAGTTTTCCTTGAATCCTTGCCCAACATTGCATTAGCACTTTAGATAATTTAAAAACAATAAAAACTAATAAAATTGTAGTTTATTTGAAGAAAAAATCAAATGTAAAAAATGGCGATTTTTACTGAGTCAAGAAAAGAAGATCAATCTATAATACTAAGATTTTCAATAAAACAACAAAAATTTTAAGAACTATAGAAAGAATATCAAATTAACATTAGCTTCTTCTTGATATAACTAATTTTGTAGGTCAAAATATTTTATTAAAAATGCATGATCTTAAGCATTAAGTAGTAAGATCTCTCCTTTCACTCTGCTCAATTTTTCAGTGATAGTAGTGAGATTTTTTTTTTATTTTTTGGTTTGATTATTTTACTTAGAAAGGCGATATGTTATATTGGATAGGGAACTGTTCTTGCAGCCAAGAAAACCTGAGGTAAAGACATGCTTCTGACATGTAATATCTATGTGATCATGGATATTTGATCTGCCAGTGTCATAGGTCAAGGCAGTGTTCAAGCTCGAATTGCCTAAATTCATGAAATCTCAGGTTCAGACTCACATAAATAAGTGGTTGAAAACAATAACAGTATTTTTACTATATATTGTTTCAATAATATAACATATCTGCTCCCTAACCTGTCTGTACATATACCTTATTTTCCAATATGTTGCATCTAAGTTAATATTTTTCCTGAAAAGTGTCCCCATAATAACGTTGCCCTACTAAAATTCCAGTGACTCCATAATATCTCTAATATCAAATATAATTATCTCTATTTAATATTTAAAGCCCATTACAACCGAGATGCAATCTCTCATCCTGGTTTTGTTATCTATTATTTACATACATTTTACAGCACATTATAATATGTCTTCTTGTTGTCACTGATATACCGTTAATCCGTATTAACTGTCCATACTTTTATATGCATCCTCCATATCTGAAATACACCTGGCTGTCACCTTTAAGGATCCTAAGTTTCCTTTAAATATTTATTCAAGTAAATCTATTAAAAGAAACATCCTGATTCCCCCATAGCTGCCAGGGTTTTTCCTTTGACAAAATTAGGTCATTTATTTTTTAACTATTTACAGTTAATATGCTGTCCTCATTAGGCACAAACTCCTTTAAGGTAATGGCTTCATTTTTGTGCTTGTATCTTTGGGTGGTGAAGGCTTAATAAGTATTTGGTAATTGATAAATTGATTGATGCTAAATTTGAAAATATTTTCTTAGTTTTCTTGGATTGAGAAATATTCAAGAAGAAGTTTGAATTGCTATGAATTGTTTCATGTTTAAGACAGATAAGAACTGAGAAATAAGTACTTTATTTCATAAATAATGCCCCAGTTTCCACACTTAAGAATTTAATTCTTAATTGTAGACATTGAGGAGAACTGTTGACAACGATCCTTAAATATATTCAGTTAATTAATTATTTTACATGTGCAATGAAGTCTTTTTTTCCCTTTCAAAATATGAGTTATTATGAGAGACAGTCAGTAGTTTTTCTCTCTTTCTTCCTGTCTCTTCTACTAAAATCCTGCTGTGACCTCTCATTATGATAATTGACTCTTGTAAAGCAAGTTCTGGTAGGACATTTTTCACAAAGGATAAACATTGAAAGTGGGTACGGAGCAGACTAAGTACAAAGACAGATAATACCAGAAGTTTGGCTTCCAACTGCCAAATTTATATAGTCACAGCAACTCTCCAAGATGGTATAATAAAGTAAAGAGACATGGCATTTCTTTTTTATCTATCAGGGTGGAAGGGGTATTTTTCAAATGAAACCATATATACCAGAAGAAACAAAAAGTCTTTTATAAGAGTAATAGTTGTAAAAAGAAAATAATATTCTATAGTTTCTTTACTGGAATATATTTTAAATCTGAATTTAGTATTATTCTGCTACCCTGTGATATGTGTTATTTCCTCAGAAATTGGCTTTAAATATTCTAAGTTAATATTGTTTATACTTGCATATTTAAAGCAATTGAATCTCTGTTCTAAAACTATAAAAATAAGTGTTATTTTTTCTGCATTTAAACTTTCTGAGCTGAGCATGTTTAAAAAGCATAAAAATGATAGAAATGTCAGCAGCAGCATTAAATGAGATAAAAGAAAAGTATGGAATATTAGAAAGAACTTTGATCAAATGTGCCCAGTTGAGTACTATTGACTCGAGAATTAATTTCAAGGAAAGTGTTTTTAGAAATAGCATAATAGAATTTTTTTAATGGAATTAAGATTTTTAGAAGAAAAAATCCAGTACTGTATTGAGGCTTTTGAGTTCAGTAGATCACTGTTAAATACTTGCTAATTCATTAATATTCAACCTTAAAGTTAAATTAAGCAGGATAGAACACTATTCTAACATCATCTTGGGTAATTCAACTGAGTTCAACAACAGTCTGTTGAATACTTAGTTTTTATAGGAAGACATTAAGTGTCACGATGCTGAAAATGCTTCATTCATTTCTTTATTCACTCATTCATTAATTCATTCATTCACAAATTATTTATTCCCTAAATTCCTTCAGCGTTGAAGAAATGATGTGGATTCAACAGATTCTTAATGTACACATGCCAAATTCAAATCACTCACTCATTTCACAAATCTTTATCCAGTACTTGTTATATATGTGAGACACTCCATAAGGCACTTCAAAAACGAAAAGCTACGAAATGGTCACTGGTTTCAAATGGTTTAAGTACTGTGTATATGATTCATAGAATTAGTTCTTATTTGTTATTAATAAGCTTATGAGCAAAATATTAAGCAGTTGATTTCTCTCTGCTGTTATGTGATGTATTATGTGATGACAGGCCATCACTGTGGAAGTATACTCTGTATGAAAAGGTGTTTTGGGGTAATATCTGTAGGTCTCTCATTTCATCTACGAAGGAAAATGAAAGAAAGCAAAAATAGAAGTTGTTAATTTTAGTGAGAGAGGAGTGACATTGATGCGCAAAATGGGGAAGCACACTATAGTAAGTTACTGTCTTTAAAAAGCTATTATGAATATATATATATATATATATATATATATACATATAAACAAAAAAGGGCTTTAAATAAGAATTCATTTTTTGCAAATTATACATAATGACCTCAATAACTTACTTTTTCTCTTAAAATTAATGGAAAACAATATCAGTGTAAACATCTACACTATAGAAATGAAATTATTTAATTGTATAAAGACTTACAATTACATATGAATGCTGGGAATATTGATTATGAGATCTTAGGGAGTGCACAGATTTAGAGCTGCAGAGTTGCTAATCTCCTTGAATGGACTGGTATAATATTTCATTATAGGGCAATAAGTGTGAAAAAAATATTCACAGTACGAGAATAACCTTGAAAGTCCCTGGGCAGGGAATTAGAGGCTTTCTTTAGAGTTCTGTTCAAAGATTGGAAGAGTACTAAATTTGGAAAGAAATGATGAAATGTCCATGGTAATTGTAGGTCTTGAAATGCTCTAATTTAATAGAAACAGAGTTCAGCCACAATTTGCAAATAATATTTAGTTTAGAAAGGAAGCTAGCAGAAGACATACTTCTCCACTCAGTAGCTCTGTTCCATTCCTATTTCTCTTTGAATATTTTTAAATCTTTTTCTGAATCCTGGAATTTCTAGTTATTACAATTGCTTGGAATCTTATACATAAAGAAAAAGAATCACCCATCCCAAAAAACTATTTAATGATATTTAATGATAATAAACATGTATTTAGCACTTTCAGGTTAGCAAATCTGTTCCATATTAGATCACTTGATCCTCACGAAAGATAGATGATATTATTATTCCTATTTTAAAGATGAGGAACTGAGGCTGAAATAATTTAAGAGATTTTTCCACAGTCAGAGAGAAAATAAGTATCTAAAGCAGGGATTGAGATCAGTTCTCCCCAATTCTAAATCCAATGTTTTGTCTACCTATTGAATTCTTTATCTGAAATACATGTTAGAAAATGTAAGATGGAAAGCATCACTAAATATCTTTGTATCCACATTTCTATTTTTATTTTTTGTTTGGATAATTTTTTTTCAGATACTAGTGTAACTGAAATCATAATATAGCTTGAAAAACACTAAATTCTTTTTCTTTCCACTTGTAATGCTTATTTCTCCTTGACCCCCAAACTGAGTCACTTTCCTGCCTTAGCCATTACTTAATCATGAGTATAACTATTTCATTATTTGTTGAGTATAGATCTTGTAACCCTAAGTGTGATGACAAAATATCTCACAGATATTTCTACAACTATCTAAGAGATGTTTTTAATTTATTAATTAAAATATGAGATAGGCAAATTATTTTCTAATGACTTTTTTTCTGTTGTTCTAAAAGTTCATGAAAAAGTCACTGAATTAAGTTGATACTGAACGTGTACTCCAAAACAAGAAGAGAAAATCTGAAGTCTTGGCTGCATGAATTTTTCATGGGCCCTAATATAGCATAAGGGAAAAACGGGGAATAGAGATACACTACCAGATAAATTCCCTCTATTTTAATTGGGAAAAGGATGATAGAACTTAGCTCCCATTGGGAGCTACAAAGAATTGTTGACAACAAGACATCAAATGAAATTATAGAAGTCATCCAAATGCATAATGAATAACAATAAAGATAAGAAAAATATAATTTGTGTTATTTATAATAAAATAAAAAATCATCAAACATCTTAGAATTAGCTAAATGAGAAATACTGATGATTAGTGTAATATGAACTTGGAAAATTCTATTGTCTAATATAAAGAGAAGAATAAGTAATTGGAGAATCATGTAATTTTTTTTGATGAGTCAGATTAAAATAATAAAAATTTAAATAACCCCCTAAATTGTACAAATTTAATTTAATATCAATAAAATAACAATGGGTTTATTTAAATAATAGGATTAAGAAAATAAATAATGCTTTATTTTTAAAAGGTGGATAAAATTTTTCTCATGTACTATAAATAATAATGTAAAATAGTTGTCTTTCAAGAAACCAGGTATTGAGCAAAATATGGAGAAATTAATAAATAGTTTACAATTGAGAAATCAGATATCTAAATATATTTAAATGGTTAGAGTTTAAGAATTTCATAAAACATATAAAAGAGGAAAAAGGTGTAATATTTATCCAATGGCCTTGGATAAATTGGGCAGTAATTCAGAAAGGAATGAAGACAGTATTTCACTATATATAACATAGTAATGGTTAATGACAGATAAACATTAAAAAAAATAGCTCCCACAAATACAGAAGAAAATGCAATAATGCTTTTGGAAAGGTTAACAATATTGACAGAACAAAAGCTATGATCTAGACTTGGAAGAAAGAACCAAAAATTGATGTTTGGGGAATTTGAAATTTGATAGCTGTGTCTATCTATCTATCTAGCTATCTAGCTAGCTAGCTATTTGTCTGTCTATCTATTTTTTGGTAAATTACAGTTTTGAAGCAAATCATTCACATGCATTGCTATGTAGTATTATTCATAATGTATAATTACTCTTTTGCAAAATTATAAAAGAACTTCAGACAGTGACACATATTTGGCAGGAGAAAAATCAAACGTAAAGGATATCACTCTTTGGGAGATCTAGAGTATGCTAAGTGACTTGAAAGATACTCTTTCAGTAAAGTGCTAGGGAGAGCTAAACCCTTTCACACACTGAACCATGAGAGGAAAAGCCTGCTGTGGGATATTTCTTGTAAATGACCATAAGGCACTGAAGCTATTGATCTCTGCAGAAGGAGTTTCATTGTTGGGTACTGATATTTGCAATGAGTTCTAAAGATATTTCGATTCTTTTTATTTAAAATTAAACTTTTATTTTAGTTGACCTCTGTGAACTGTGAATTTTGCAAAGGAAATTGACAGGTCCCTGTATGGTGGTATGCAGTGAAATTGTCAGGTTTTCCAACTGTGGCCAAAGGAAACAAGTGAAACTTGCCCTAAAATGTACTTTGAGTTTTCACTCTGAATATGGGCCTCTTATAGAAGTTACAGACATGTTAGCTATAATTGTTAAGGAGAGGATTAAATACATGAAAGCATAAAGATTAAATACAATCATGCCTCAGGAAAAAACAACTGGATGTGAGATTCATGCTTGTCATCATGGCAAATATACAAATCTTCTTTTTTTCAGAGGGATTATTGTAAAATGGACAAAGAATGTGAGTGGGAGACAGACAGGAGAGAAATAGCTGAGGCTACTTACAGGGTTGTGCTCTTCCTTCATTGCCAAAGAAGACCATGCCACCTCATACTATGTGAGTACCTGCGTAGACCTTGGCCTGAAGGGGCCAAGGTCTCCCAGTGTACCCTGGGTCATCTCCAGTCATCCTGAATAATATCAGGTCACTGGATACAGATTACTCTGGAGGAAAAGTGAGACTGGTGGCCTTGTACAGACTCCAAACAAAGGCAAAATCGGTTCTGCAGGTGTGAGCCCACAGCACACCGTGAAGCACATCCAGCCACAGCAATATGGTGAAGCAGGAAAGCCCTGGGGCGGCCTGAGACAGCAGTAGCACAGCAGAATAGCAGAGTGGCAGCCAAGGGTGGGAAAGCAGTGGAAACAAATGAGTGAAAGCCACTGAGCCCCAGAAATCAGTCATAGCCTCTCCTGAGATTTTCAGCCCTCATATTAAACGTCTGTAAGTCACATACTTGAACTTCTGGGAGCCAAAATGGTGGAGTCATCAGTAAATACTGTCTTCCCCCTCCCTTTTTTGACCTTGAAAGAACCATAAAATATTTCCACAGAAAAATCCTGGATCAGTGGAATCAGCAGAAGGGCCAAACAGTCTCATGACACATAAGGACAGGAAACAAGCTGAGGGGGATTCCTCTTACTGTGGCCAAGGCGAATCAAAAGGAGAGGGGCCTCAGGGGGGAGAGATGGGGGTGGGAACTTACACTAGGACCCAGTTGTACTTAAGTGTTCCAGGGGAAAAGGGAAGAGAATAGAACAGTCAGAGTCACTAACCCCTGAGTTTGCCTTTGCTCCAGTTCAGCTGAGGACATGTGCCTTGACCAGTACACTCCTCCCCAACACTTTACAAGCTATCCCCAGGGCTGATTAGGGAGAAACAGAAAACAAAAACAGAAACCTGATGTTAGCTTTTTCATACCACTCAGTTCAACACTAGGTTCTCTAGATTCTAATTGAAAGAACCAGAGGCTACAACACGCAAAGCCTCACCATCAAGAGCAAGAAGAAGCAAGGCAAACAGGAAAAGACCATAGAATCTTACTATGGAGACAAGGTCCAAAACTTGAAAAACAAAGAGGTCAATATTAAGACTGTAAACCCATATGAAACTTCAAGGAGTATGAACTGCTTGCATGCAGAAATAGCGCTTCTGGGACAGCTGAAGAAGGAAACAGAAGAAAAACTGGCCAATGATTTTAAAAGTTTGAAAAAAAAGAATTCATTGAAGAGAAGAACTTTTTAAAAAGGAAAATTGAAGAAATGGAAAAGGAAGCACACAACCTAGATAGGAAAATTGGAAGAATGGAAAAGAAAGCATAAAAACTAACTGCATAAATAATTACTTAAAAGGAATTAGTGGACAGATGGAAAGTCAGATGCAAAAATTAACTGGAGGAAACAGTATGATAGAAGTTAGATTTGGGCAACTAGAAACTAATGACTCAATGAGACAACAAGAATCAGGCAAAAAGAATCTAAAGAATGAAAAGATAGAATGAAATGTAAAATATGTATTTGGAAAAACAACTGACCTGGAAAATAGATCCAGGAGAGAAAATTTAAGAATTACTGGCCTAGCAGAGAGCCATGATGAAAAAAAGTGTGAAAAATGTCTTCCAAGAAATCATCAAGGAAAATTACTGGGAAGCGCCACATCCAGAGGGCAAAAATAGTCATCAAAGGAAAAGACGGTTCCTCTCCTGAAATTGATACCAAGCTAAAAACAATGAGAAATATTGTTGTGAAATTCCAGAAGTATTGAGTGAAGGAGAAAATAACAAGAGCAGCTAGAAATATATCATGCAAATATTGAGGAGTTACAGCCAAGATCAAACAAGACATTGCAGGTTGTACATTAAAAGATCAAAGAGGAAAGGAGCCAAGATGGCAGGGTAGAAAGATATACATATGCAAGCCCCGAACACACAGCCCATAAATTAGCTGTAAAGAGGAACTCCCAACAAATTCTGGAGCAGTGGAAGCCACACAAAATTGGAGTGGAGGAGATTTCTTTCAGAGAGCCCTGAAAAACCAACACCAAAGGTCCATCACACACCAGAACTCGAGCAGAGACCAGCCCTGCCTTGTCCACGTGGCACAAAGAGGACCAGATCAGGGCAGGCTTCAGGGAAGGAATCTCCAGCAGCCATCCAGGTCCATCAACCCAGAGATGCCAAAGGTTAGAGAGAGACACTATCTGGCTTGCCAAGAGGGAAGCAGGGTGTCTCCATAACTCAGGTCCCCTAAGGAGGCAGCAGCAGAAGCAGCAGTGGACAGGGGCTGCCAAAGCAGGTAGGAGCTCAGGTCCATTGTGTAAGGTCTCCACAAAAACCACCTGAGGGAACTGAGACGCGTGTGGCGGCCCTACTCCCACCTGAAGACATGAACTATTCTCACACTGAATAGCACCCCTGCACTCGCTGAAAGCCCTGAGGCTGGGAAGCAGCACTATTCTCAGACCTCAAGCACTAGCTGGGCAGGTCGTGGGGAGGTGGGTGTGGAAAGGAATCTCATAAGTCAAATAACTGGCTGGGAAAATGCCCAGAAAAGGGAAAAAAAATAAGACCATAGATGGTTACTTTCTTGGTGACCCGATACTTCCTCCTTTCCTTTCAGATGGTGAAGAACATTGCTTATCATCTGGAAAAGACATAGAAGTCAAGGACTCTGTATCGCAAACATCAGAAATAGATATCCAATGGTCACAGGCCATGGAAGAGCTCAAAAAGGAATTTGAAAATCAAGTTAGACAGGTAGAGGAAAACCTGGGAAGAAAAATGAGAGAGATTCAACAAAAACACGAAAAAAGGGTCAATACTTTGTTAAGGAGACCTGAAAAAATGCTGAATAAAATAACACATTGAAAAATAGGCTAACTCAATTGGCAAAAGAGGTTCACAAAACCAATGAGGAGAAGAATGCTTTCAAAAGCAGAATTAGTCAAGTGGAAAAAGAGGTTGAAAAGCCCACTGAAGAAAATAGTTTTTTAAAAATTAGAACGGAACAGATGGAGGCCAATGACTTTATGAGAAACCAAGAAATCACAAAACAAAAACCAAGAATGACAAAATGGAAGAGAATGTGAAATATCTCATTGGAAAAACAACTGACCAGGAAAATAGATCCAGGAGAGACAATTTTAAAATTATGGGGCTACCTGAAAGCCATGATCAAAAAAAGGGGCTAGAAAACATCTTTCATGAAATTATCAAGGAAAACAACCCTGATATTCTAGAATCAGCAAGAAAACAAGCATTCAGGGAATCCACCAATCACCACCTGAAAGAGATCCAAAAGAAGAATCTCCTAGGAACATTGTGGCCAAATTCCAGATTTCCCAGGTCAAGAAAAAAAATACTGCCAGCAGTTAGAATGAAACAATTCCAGTATTGTGGAAATACAATCAGGATAACACAAGATCTAGCAGCTTCTATATTAAGGGATGGGAGGAGTGGAATAGGATATTCCAGAAGTCAAAGGAACAAGGACTAAAACCAAGAAAAACCTACCAGCCAAACTGAGTATAATGCTTCAGAGACAAAAACAGGTCTTTCAATGAAATAGAGGACTTTCAAGCATTTTTGATGAAACGACCAGAGCTGAAAAGAAAATTTGACTTTCAAACACAAGAATAAGAAGAAGAATGTAAAAGGAAACAGTAAAGAGAAATCATAAGGTATTTACTAAAGTTGTACTGTTTACATTCCTACATGGAAAGACAATATCTGTAACTCTTGAAACTTTGCAGTATCTGGGTAATTGGTGTGATTACAGAGACACACATAGACAAGGACACATGCGAGCCCACATATACACACATGCACACACACATAAAGACACAGAACACCGAGTGAATTGAACTGGATGGGATCATACCTTAAAAAATCAAGATAAACGAAGAGAGGAATGTATTGGGAGGAGAGAGGATGAAATGGAATTGGGCAAATTATCTCTCATAGAAGAGGCAGGAAGGAGCCTTTTTAGTGGAGGAAAAAAGAGGCGAGCTGACAGAAAAAAACATGAAGTTTACTTTCATCACATTCGACTGAAGGAATAAAATGCACACTCATTTTGGCATGAAAACCTATCTAACAATACAGGAAAGTGGGGGAGAAGGGGATAAGGAGGATTGGGGTAATGATGGAAGGGAGGGCAATGAGAGGAGGGAGCAATTTGAAGTCAACACTTGGGGAGGGAAAGGATCAAGAGAGAATAGAAGCAATGAGGGGAAGGATAGAATGGAGGGAAATATAGTCAGTCTTATACCACGATTTATATGGAAGTCAGTTGCAAAACTAAACAAATATGGCCTACATTGACTTGCCTGCCTTCCCAAAGGGAATGGGTGGAGAGGGAGGGATTGGGAGAAAGTGGAACTCAAAGGCTTAGCAAGAGCTATTGAGCATTGTTCTTGCTACTAGGAAATAAGAAATACTGGTAATGGGGAATAGAAAATTATCTGGCCCTACAAGACAAAAGAGAAGATAGGGAGAAGGGAAGGGAGGGATGATAGAAGAGAGGGCAGATTGGTGATAGGAGAAATTAGAATTCTCGGTGTATTGGGCTGGGGAGAGGGGATAAATTTGGAGAAAATTTGGAACCCAAAATTTTATGAAAATGAATGTAAAAAGTTAAATAAATAAATTTATTTTAAAAAAAGAAAATAGAGTACATTGGATTTTCAAATATAAATTAAAACAAAATAAAAACATCAAAGGAATTGAAATATGATATTTTGTAAGACAAAGAAGCTGGGACTACAACCAAAGATCAGTTACACAAAAAAGTTTAGCATAACATTTCAGGCAAGTGGATGGACATTTAACAAAATGTCTCGTCTAAAAAGACGAGAACTCAGTAGAAAATTTGATGATCAAACCTCGGTCTCAAGTGTGGCATAGAAAGGTAAACAAAAAACCAAAAATATTTTCCTCAATTTCGGAAAACTCTTCACGTTCCTATAAGGGAAGATGATTCTTGATAATGTTGAAAATTGTTTATCTATTATGAAATATAAAAAGGTGAGATATAGAGGGAAAAGGTATAAAGTAAATGATGTGATAATAAAAATGTGATTTAAGCATGCAAAGAGTTTGTAATAGGAGATGTGAAAAGGAGGAAGGAAAAAGGGTATATAACATCACAGGAAGAAGTACAAAAATATTTTATAGTACAGGGAAAGAGGTAAGGGGGATGAGCATTACTTTTTTAATATAAATTTATTTATTTAACTTTTTACATTCATTTTCACAAAATTTTGGATTCCAAAATTTTCTCCCCATTTGTCCCCTCTTCCCACCGCAGTACACTGAGCATTCTAATTTCCCCGTCTCCAATCTGCCCACTCTTCTATCATCCCTACGTTCTCTTGTCCCCAACTTCTCTTTTGTCCAGAGACAAAAGAGGCCAGATAACTTTCTATTCCCCATTACCTGTATTTCTTCCTTTCTAGTAGCAAGAACAATATTCAACAGTTGTTCTTAAAACTTTGAGTTCCAACTTCTCCCCATCCTTCCCTCCCTACCCATTCTCTTTGGGAAGGAAGGCAATTCAATAGAGGCCATATCTGTGAGGCTCTGCAATTGACTTCCATAATTGTCGTGTTGTTTGAGACTAACTATATTGCCCTCCATCCTATCCAATCCCCCATTGCTTCTATTCTCTCTTTTGATCCTGTCCCTCCCTGAGTGTTGACTTCAAAATGCTCCCTTCTCCCATTATCCTCCCTTCCATCATCACCTCCACCCTACTTATCTCCTTCTTCCCCACTTTCCTGCATTGTAAATAGGTTTTCATACCAAAATGAGTGTGTATTTTACTCTTTCCTTTAGTCGAATATGATGAGAGTAAACCTTGTTTTTTGTTTTTTTTTTTTTTTGTCAGTTCTCCTCTTTTACCCTACGGTAAAGTGTCTCCTGCCTGCCTCTTCTATGAGAGATAATTGACCCCATTCCATTTCACCCTCTCTTCTCAGCACTGCATTTCTCTCTCACTGTTTACCGTGATTTCTTTCAAGATATGATCTCATTCTATTCAATTCACTCTGTGCTTTCTGTCTCTGTGTGTGCGTTCATGTGTGTATGTGTGTGTGTGTGCATGCATGCCTGTATATGCGTGTGTGTATGTGTGTGTTTAATACCACCAATTACTCAGATATTGAAAAATTTCAGGAGTTCCAAATATGGTCTTTCCATATAGCAATGTAAACAGTTCAACTGTGGTAAGTGCTTTATGATTTACTTCTCTTTGCTGTTTACTTTTTCATGCTTCTTCTCATTCTTGTGTTTGAAAGTCAAATTTTCTTTTCATCTCTGGTCTTTTCCTCAAGAATGGTGGAAAGTCCTCTATTTCATTGAAAGACAATTTTTTTCCCTGAAGTATGATACTCAGTTTTGGTGGGTAGGTGATTTTTGCTTTTAGACCTAGTTCCTTTGACTTCTGGAATACCCTATTCTATTCCCATCAATCCCATAATGTCGAAGCTGCTAGATCTTGTGTTACCTTGACTGTATTTCCACAATACTGGAATTGTTTCATTCTAGCTGCTTGCAATATTTTTTTTTCTTGACCTGGGAAATCTGGAATTTGGCCACAATGTTCCTAGGAGATTCTCCTTTTGGATCTCTTTCAGGTGGTGATTGGTGGATTCCCTGAATGCTTATTTTCTTGCTGATTCTAGAATATTACGGTTGTTTTCCTTGATAATTTCCATGAAAGATGCTGTCTAGGCTCTTTTTTTGATCATGGCTTTCAGGTAGCCCCATAATTTTAAAATTGTCTCTCCTGGATCTATTTTCCAGGTCAGTTGTTTATCGAATGAGACATTTCACATTCTCTTCCATCTTTTCATTCTTTCGGTTTTGTTTTGTGATTTCTTGGTTTCTCATAAAGTCATTGGCCTCCATCTGTTCCATTCTAATTTTTAAAGAACTATTTCCTTCAGTGGGCTTTTCAACCTCCTTTTCCATTTGGCTAATTCTACTTTTTAAAGCATTCTACTTCTCATTGGCTTTGTGAACCTCTTTTGCCAATTGAGTTAGCCTATTTTTCAAGGTGTTATTTTATTCAGCATTTTTTGGGGTCTCCTTTAGCAAAGTATTTAGCATTTTTTCATGTTTTTCTTGCATCTCTCTCATTTCTCTTCCCAAGTTTTCCTCTAGGTGTCTAACTTGAGTTTCAAAATCCTTTTTGAGCTCTTCCATGGACTGAGGCCATTATATATCTATTTCAGATGTTTGGGATACAGAGGCCGTGACTCCTCTGTCTTTACCTGATGGTAAGCTTTGTTCCTCCTCCTCAGAAAGGAAAGCGGCTAACATCTGTTCCCGAAGGAAATAACCTTCTGTGGTCTTTTTTTCCCCCTTTTCTGGGCATTTTCCCAGCCAGTCACTTGAGTTCTCAGATTCATCTCCACCCTACCTTGATTCCAAGTTAGTGCTTGGGGTATGAGATTCAAATGCTGTTCCCCAGCCTCAGGGCTTTCAGCAGCAGGCCAGCTGCTATTCAGGGTAAGATTACATCTGGTTCTCAGGTGGGGCCAAAGCCGCCTCGCAGGCTCAGTTGCCTAAGGGGGTTTATGCCGAGACCTTCCTGAATGAAGCTGCTGCTGAGCTCCTGCCTCCTCTGGGAGCCTCTGGCCACCTGCTGTCTCTGCTGCTGCCTCCATAGGGGGCGCGAGTCATGGAGACACCCCGCTCCCCTATTAGCCCATCCAGACTTCTCTCTCACTGTCCTGTGCGTCTGTGGGTGGAGGGACCTTTGCGGCTGCTGGAGATTCTGTCCCTAAAGTCTGTTTGGATCTGCTCACTCCTTTCCGTGCTGCCCGGCCAGGGCAGGGCTGAGCTCCACTCCTGTCTGGTGGGCGATGGAACTTTGGGGTCGGTTTTTCAGGGCTCTCTGGAACAGAAATCTCCTTCACACTGTTTCTGCGAGACTTCCTCTTCTCCAGAATTTGTTGGGAGTTCTGTTTTAAAAAAGATTCATGGGCTGTTGGTTCGGAGCTAGCATATGTGAGTCTTTGTACCCCGCCGTCTTCACTCTGCCCTGGAGATGAGCATTATTTGACAGGTACTCTCATCTGATTTCCTTCAAGGGGGGAGCAATAAATTTAATTAAGTATGTAATTCTAACTAGCTCTATATGTAGTAGGAGGGAAACGGGGAAGAAAGGAAAAGGGAAGCTAAAAGAGAGGGAAGAAGTAGTAAAGGTAAAGGGAAGTAAAAGGGTGGGCGACTGCAAGAACAAAGGGAAGACTGTGGGAGGGTGGTTAAAAGTGAAAATTCCCAGAGTGGAGCCACGATAGTGGTGTACTAAGACACATATGCTCTAGCGCTTCCTCCATAACCCACAGAATAACTGTAAAAGTACCTCTCAGAAAATTCTAGAGCAGCAGAACACATAAAACAACAGAGTGAAAGAGGTTTCCAGGCAAAAGTAACCTGGAAGACTGACAGAAAAGGTCAATCTCGACAGTTGCCCAGCTCTAGCTGCATGGCACTGCGAAGACAGAACCTGAACAGGCTTCTGGGGCAGAATTCCCAGCAGGATGGGTCCCAGATCCCTCAACCTGCAAGCAACAAAGAAAGCACCAAAAGTCAGTGTGGGAGGGCTTTTTCAGCTGCTCAAGAGGGAAAGTCCCTAGAAGGTAGCAGAAGTAGTAACAGCAGTAGCAGCAGAAGCAGCAAGTCACTGGCAGCTCTGGTGGCCACAGAAGCAGCTTGGGTCCATTGCCAAGGCAGATAAGCTTAAATCCTCTGCGACAATTGAACAGCTGATGTGAGTATCAGTGCACAGTGGCAGCCTGCTCCCCTCTCCCCCAAAACATTTATGAGAATTGAGCAGTTTACCTGAATCTTAGCTTTGAGCACAGTACTGTGAGGGGTTGAAGCAGTAGGACTCTCCTCTTGACAAAGGAGTCAGAAGTCAAGCATCTGACTGGGAAAATCCTTAAAAATTGGAAAAAAATAAAACCATAGAAGGTTACTTTCTGGTTAACAACCATCTCTCACAATCCTTTTAGTGAGGAAGAACAAGACATATGGTAAGAGGAAGTCAAGGCTTCTACCTCCAGTACCTCCAAAATCAATATGAAATGGGTTCAAGTAATAGCACACCTTGAAAAGTGAGTCAGAAGCTTGCTAAAGGAGAACTAAAAAAATGCTGAGGGAAATAACACCTTTAAAAAAAGGCTAACTCAATTGCAAAAAGAGGTCCAAAATCCATTGAGGAGAAGGAGGCTTTAAAAAGCAGAATTAGCCAAACAGAAAACAAAATTGAAAAGCTCAGTGACAAAAATAGTTCCTTAAAAAATATTCTGTGGAGTTCAGGGAAACTAATGACTATGTGATAAACCAAGAAGTTTGAAAACAAAAGCAAAAGATTGAAAAATAGAAGGTAATGTGAAACATCTCTTTGGAAAAACAACTGACATGGAAAATATATCCAGGAGAGGCAATTTAAAAACTATGGGACTAACTGAGCCATGATAAAAAAAAGACTAGACCTTATCTTTCCTTAAATTATCAAGGAAAACTGCCCTGATATTCTAGAACCAGAGGGCAAAATAAATATTGAAAGAATCCACTGAGCACCCACTGGAAGAGACCCGAAAAGAGAAATTCCTAGGAGTCTTGTAGCCAAATTTCAGAGTTCACTGTTCAAGGAGAAAATTTTGCAAACAGATAAAAAGGAACAATTTTAGTATTGTGGAAATAAAAACAAGACAACATAGGATCTGGCAGCTTCAACAATAAGGGATCGAGGGCTTGGAATAGGATATTCCAGAAGTCAAAGAAACTGGGATTAAAATAAGTAATCACTTACGCACCAAAACTGGGCATAATACTTCAAGAGAATAAATGCTCATTCAATGATAATAGAGGATTTCCAGGCATTCCTGATGAAAAGATCAGAACTGAATAGAAAATTTGACTTTCAAACATAAGAATGAAGAGAAACATGGAAAAGTGAACAAGAAAAAGAACTCATAAAGGACTTTCTAAAGCTGCACGGTTTACACTCGTAAATGAAAAGACAATATTTGTAACCCTTGAGATATTTCTCAGAATTTGGGTAGGTGGAGGCATTTTACACACACACACACACACACACACACACACACACACACACACACACATACACAAACACACACATGCACACATATACAGATGGAGCATACAGGTTGAGTTCAATCAGAAGAGATGAAATCCATATAAAAAATAAAATTAAAATGTGAGAGAGGAAAATGTTGAGAGGAAGAAGGGAGAAATAGAATGGTCTAGGCTATCACTCATAAAAGAAATAAGAAAAATTTTTTTCAATGGAGAAGAAAAGGGAGGACAAGAAAGGGGAAAAGTTTAGCTTACTCTCTTCAAATACAGCTTAAGGAGTGAATAACTCATCAAATTTAGTATGAAAATCTACCTGCCACTACAGGAAAGTAGGGGAGAAGTGGACAAGTAGGATTAGGTGGATGATAGAAGGGAGGGCAAAAGCGAGAAGGGAGCAACTAGAAGTAAATATTTTGTAACCAGACAAGGTCAAATGAGAGAACAGAAAAAGAACAGGCAGAAAAGGTAGGATGGAGGACAATGCAGTTGGTCTTACACAACATTAGTGTTATGGAAGTCTCTTGCAAAACGAAACATATATAACTTGTATTGAATTCCTTCCCTTCTCAGTGGAGATGGGCAGGGAGGGAAGTAGAGAGAGAAGTTGGAATTAATAGTATTAGAAACGAATGCTGAGAATTATTATTGCACATAACTGGGAAATTAGCAACACAGATAATGGGGTATAGAAATTTATCTTTCCCTACAAGAAAAGAGAGAAGATAGGGATAAAGGAAGGGTGAGATGTGAGAGAAGGCAGGATACACTGAGGGAAGGCATAATCAGAATGTAAGGTATTATGGGGTGAGGGAGGGGAGAGTTGAGGAGACGAGTTAGAGCTCAAAATTTTGTAGAAATGAAAGTCGAAATCTAATTTTTTTTTTAATTTAAAAGGTGAAAACTCTTTAAAGAAAGGGAAGGCAGACAGGAGAACTAAAAACACAAAAAGTGGAAAAGGGAATGGAGGGAAAGATAAAGATTGTAATCATAGCTCTGAATTTGAATGTAATGAACTCTCCCATAAGACAGAGTTGGATAGCAGAATGGAATAAAAGCCATAATCCAACAATATGTTGTTTACATGAAACGGAGGGATATGCACAGAGTAAAGGTAAAAGCTTGGAGCGCAATATGATGTGCTTCAGCATGTAAGAAAAGCAGTGTAGGAATCTTAATCTAAGACAAAGCAAAAGAAGAATTAGATCTAATCAAAACAGATAAAGAAGAAAAGTATAACCTGAAAAAAGGCATCGTAGACAACGAAGCTATATCATTACTAAACATGTTCTCTCCAAGTGGTATACAATCCAAATTCTTAGAGGAGAGTTTGGAGGAGGATCAGGAAGCAATAGAGGGCAAAACTATAGTAGTGGGGAACTTCACACTCCACCTCTTTTAACGTGATAAATCTAATCTCCAAACAAACAAGAAGTTAAAGAGTTAAATAAAACGGTGAAAAACGTAGATATGATAGATCTCTGAAGAAAACTGAATGGGGACATAAAGGAATATGTCATTTTCTCAACGATCCATGGCACATATATAAAAATTTTCCATGTTCTAGGGGATTATAAACCTTATAATTCAATGGGGAAAGTCAGAGAAAGTCACTGCACCCTTCTCAGATCATAATGCTATAAAAATTGAATGTAGTGAAAGGCCACAGAGTGTTAAACGAAAAATTCATTGGAAACTACATAATCTAACGATAAAGAAGGAGTGGATTAACAAATCACAGAAGCAATAAACAATATCATTCAAGACAACGATAATAATGAGACAACCTATGATTTTCATGGAATATTGCAAATAAGTTCTTAGGGGAAGTTTCACACCTTTGAATGCCTACATGAATAAAACAGAGGAAGAGGAGACTAATGATTTAGGCATGCATCTGAAAAAGTTGAAAAAGTACAAATGGAAAATCCTCAAGTAAATACCAACTTAAAAATACTGAAAACCAAAGGAAAGACAATTAAACTTGAAATTAAGAAAACTACTGAACTAATAAATAAAACTAATCGAAAAACCTTACGTCAATTTGATTTAGAAAAAGAAATAAGAAAATCAAATTACCAATATCAAAAATGAAAGAAGTAAACTTACCTCCAAAGAGGAGGAAATTTAAAAAATAATTAGGGGCGGAGCCAATATGGTGGAGTAGAAAGACTCACATAGGCTAGCTTTGAACCCACAGTCCATGGATTTCCTCTAAAAAGAACTCCCAACAAATTCTGGCACAGTGGAAGCCACGCAGCAACACAGTGAAGGAGATTTCCTTTCCAGGGAGCCCTGAAAATCTGACTCCCAAAGGTCCATCACGCACCAGATGAGAGCGGAGCCTTGCCCTGCCCTGGCCACTTGGCACTGAGAGGAGGAGCAGATCTGAGCAGGCTTCAGGGATGGAATCTCCAGCAGCCACGAAGGTCCCTCCACCCACAGACTAAAGAATCAGTGAGAGAGATGTCTGGAATGGCTGAGAGGGGAACGAGGTGTCTCCATATCAAGGGCCCCCCTCGGGAGGCAACGGCAGAAGCAGCAGGTGGCCAGAGGCTCCCAGAGCAGGTAGGATCTCAGCAGAAGCTCCATTATAGAAGGTCTCTGCATAAACCCCGTGAGGAAACTGAGCCTGGGTTGCAGCGTTGCCCCCACCTGAGGACTAGATTTAATTTTACCCTGAATAGCATCCAAGGCAGCCTCCGAAAGCCCTGATGCCAGGGAGTAGCATTTGAATCTCAGACCCCAAGCAATACCTGGGCAGACCTAGGCAGGAATGGAGAGGACTCTCAGAAGTCAAGTAACTGGCTGGGAAAATGCCCAGAAAAGGGGATAAAAATAAGACCAGAGAAGGTTATTTTCTTTGTGAGCAAATGATTCCAACCTTCCTCTCTGACGAGGAAGAAAACTGCTTACCATAATAGAAGAGGCAAGCAGGAGACTTCTTAGTGGAAGGAAAAAGAGGAGAGCTGAGAAAAAACAAAACAAAACATGAAGTTTACTCTCATCATATTCGAATAATGGAAGGAATAAAATGCACACTCATTTTGGTATGAAAACTTATCTTACAATAAAGGAAAGAGGGGAGATGGAGATAAACTGGGTGTGCGGGGATGATGGAAGGGAGGGCAATGGGAGGAGGGAGCAATTTGAAGTCAACACTCAGGAAGGGACAGGATCAAAAGAGAGAATAGTAAAAATGGGGGGCAGGATAGGATGCAGGGAAATATAGCTAGTCTTACACAACACAACTATTATGGAAGTCACTTGCAAAACTACACAGATATGGTCTATATTTAATTGCCTGCCTTCCTAAAGGGAATGGGTGGGGAGGGAGGGATGGAGAGAAGTTGGAATTC
>CM053771.1:437025348-437038694 GCA_028658325.1 Potorous gilbertii | reverse complement strand
CAAATGGGGACAAATTTTGGAACCCAAAATCTTGTGAAAATGAATGTAAAAAGTTAACTATGTTAATTTATAAAAAAAAAATTAGAAATTATTTTTCCAAACTTTATGCCCATCTATTAGACAATCTAAATGAGATGAATAAGTATTTAAAAAATATATAAATTCCCCAGATTAAAAGAAGAGGAAGTTGAATATTTAAGCAACCATATGTCAGAAAAAGAAATTAAGCAAGTCATCAGTGGACTCCCTAAGGAAACATTTCCATAGTTGTATGAATTTACTAGAGAATTCTACTAAACATTTAAAAAACTGATAATTACAATACTATATAGAATGTTTGGAAAATTGGGGGAGGAGTCATTTCAAATTTTTTTTTATGCTACATATATTGAGTTGATACCTAAAACAGGAACAGAAAAAACAGAAAAAGAAAATTATCACAAATTTCTGTAAAGAGTATAGATGTAAATATTTTAAAAAAGATTTTATCAAAACATGCAGGCAGTTACCATGAGAATATAGATTATGATCAGGTAGGATTCATACCAGCAATTCAAGGCTGGTTCATTATTAGGAAAACTCTTAACACTGTCCGTTATATCCACAGCAAAACTACCAGAAAGCAATGATTATCTTATAATATGCAGAAAATGTTTTGACAAAATACAACGCCCATTCCCATTATAAACAATGGACAGCGTAGGAATAAAGGGAACATTCTGTAAAATAATAAATAGTCTCTACCTAAAATCTTCAGCAAACATTTTATGCAATGGAGATGAGCAAGATGCATTTGCAAAAAGATCGGGGGTGAAACAAGGGTCCATTATCATCACTATTATTCAATATGATACTAAAAATGCTGGCTGTAGAAATTAGACAAGGTAATGACATTGAAGGAATTGAAATAAGCAAAGAAGAAACTAAGGTATCTTTGCAAATGACATGATGAGGTACTTAGAGAATCCCAAAGGTTCAAGTAAAAACTACTTGAAATAATAAACAACTTTGGCAAAGTTGCAGGTTACAAAATATACCCGCACAAATCATCTGTACTTCTATATATCAGTAACAAAGTCCAACAGCAAGAGATAGAAAGAGAATTCCCCTTTAAAATCAGGGTAAACACCATAAAATATTTCTGCCGAAACAAACCCAGGGACTGTATGAACACAATTACAAGACACTTCTCACACAAATAAAGTCAGGTCTAAGTAAGTGGAAAAACCATCAGTTGCTGGTGAGTAGACTGAGCCAATGTAGTAAAAATGACAATTCTACCTAAATTAATTTACTTATTTAGTGCCATGCCACTTAAACCAGCAGATAATTATTTTCTAGAGCAAGAACAGGTAACATCAAAATTCATCTGGAAGAACAAAAGGGCCAGTATATCAAGGGGACTAAAGAAAAGTAATGCTAGGGTATGTGGCTTAGTTCTACCAGATCTCAAATTGCATTATAAAGCAGCAAGTATCAAAACCACTTGGTAATGGCTAAGAAAGAGAAGGGTAAACAAGGGAAATATGTAGGTACTCAAGACACAGTAGGCAGTGAATATAGCAATCTACTATTTGATGAACCCAAGGACCCCAGCTTCTGGTATAAAAACTCAGTGTTACTGTAACAAAAATTACTGGGAAAACTGGATAACAGTATGGCAGAAACTTGGCATACACCAATGCCTGACACTGTACACAGGAACAATATCTAAATGGATACATAATCTGGATATAAATATAGACACTATGGACAAATTGGTGGAGAAAAGAATAGAGTACTTATCAGATTGATGGAGAAGGGAAGAATTTTTGACTAAAGAAGAGATACAAAGCTTTATGAAGTTCAAGATGGACAATTTTGATTATATTAAACCGAAAAGTCTTTGCACAAAAAATCCCAATGCAAATAAGATTCGTAGGGATTCAGAAAACTAGGAAAGAATTTTTGAAGCTGGTATCTGTGGTAAAGTCCTCATTCCTAAGATATATAGAGAACTGTGTCAAATGTAGAAAAGTCATTCCCCAAGTGATAAGTGGTCATAGGATATGAACAGGCAGTTTTCAGACGAAGAAATTAAGACTATCTATACTTATATGAAAAAATGCTCTAAATCCTTATTGATTAGAGAGATGCAAATGAAAGCAACTCTAACATGCCACATCACACCTATCAGATTGGCTAACATGACAAAACAGGAAGCTGATATATGTTGGAGAATTTGTTGCAGAGTTGGTACACCAGTTCATTGTTGGTGGAGTTATGAGCTGATCCAACCATTCTGGAGACCAATTTGGACCTATGATCAAAGGGATACAACAATGTACATACCCTTTGACCAAGTAATACCTCTTCTAGGTCTGTATCCCCAAGAGATCATAAAAATGGGAAAGAGTCCCACATTTACAAAAATATTTATATTTGCCCTTTTGTGGTGGCCAAAATCTGGAAATCAAGGGAATGTCTATCAATTGGAGAATGGCTGAATAAGTTATGGTATATGAATTTAATTTGCTATAAAAAGTGATGAGTAGGAAGACTTCAGAGAGGCCTGGAAAGCCTTATTGATCTGATGTTCAGGGAAAGGAGCAGAACCATGAGAACTTTGTGCACAGCAATGACTACAGTGTGCAAGAGGTTTTTTTTTTTGTTTGTTTTGTTTTGTTTTGTTTCTGTTTTGGTTTTTTTTCTGGTAGACTTGGAACTTCATTGCAGTGCAAGGAGTTATAAAATTCCCAATGATTTCTTAAGGCAAAATGCCTTCAACATTCAGAGAACGAACTATGGAACTGTATAGCAGAATGTAGCAGATCATTTTTCTGAGTGTATTGTGTTTCAGTTTGTTATATGATTTCTCCCATTCATTTCAATTGTTCTATACAACACGACTATAGTGTAAATGTATGTAATAGAAATGTAAGTGTAGAACCTTTATAAACTTGTATGCCATTTCGGGGAATAAGGGGGAAGGGAACAGGGAGGCAGGGAATCTAGGGTGTATGGTAGTGATTATAGGACACCGAAAATAAATAAATTATTAAAAAAAGAAAACCAAAGTCAAGTACAAGTCGTGTCATCATTCATGAGATGGAATAGTCTTCTTTAGCAACAAAGGATGAACACAACCCTGTAGAATGGAGTGAGAATTGGATATGGAGTAAGAAACCTTGGTTTGAATTTAAATTCTGCTATTTACTAGTTATGTGACCTTTTTCAGGACTTCTCTCCTTTAACGGACTTCAGTTCACTTCTCATCAAAAAGAAAGATCAAAGGCTTTGTTCAAAGATACCAAAGGACCAATCATGAAGGACTGTATTTGACTCATGTTCTTGGGACTCCGGAGCCATGGTTCTGTCCATCTTACCATGCTAGCTCCCTTTAAGAATATCTTTCCTCCTCAAATCGAATGTAGTATTGAATCGTCCAGAGAACATATGAGGAAATCCACAAAACAGATGGAAAATTATATACACACAAATGATTATGATGTTTTCCATAATAATCTATTAATTATATGTTTAAAAATATTCTCTAGTATATCTTTCTTTTATATTAACAAAAACGTAAAAGTAAGTCACATCTAAACCTGTAGGCTGAAATCAGAATACTCTGATGTTTTCTTATGAAACATCTAAGAAACATGTTAGACATTTTTTAAAAAGTACTTTCAGGAAATAGGTTTTTTTTAATCTATTTACCATTTGTTGCCCCAAAACACTTCAAATGAGTAATGGTGGTGGTAGAAGGAAAGAATCTAGAGCCACATGTAACTGAATTCCCTTTACAAAAGTAAATTGCCATATTCTGGGCAGTTTAATTTACTTGGAGCACTAAAATTTTGTCTTCACTGACTATATACATACCCATTTTGAATTAAAGGTAGGATTTGAACTCATACTGAATCTGAAACTGGATGCTGCTTCACTTAGTTCCTAGATACGTAGGGGGTAATTTTCAATACCGTGACTCCATGAAAAACTCTCAATTGACCTTTAATTCCCCTTTCCTCCTCAATTTTTATTTCCTCTTTTGGAGGCAATGTTCTTTATCATTTCCTATCTCTTCCTCCATAATAGTTTGCAAATAAGAGTGTATTGTAAAAGACTGTCTCTGACAGTGTATATGTCCTTCTTCAAAAAATCAATAAACATTTATTAAGGACTTACTGTATGCAAGGTATTCTGTTAAGCTCTGGGAGATGGAAAAAAATGACAAAAGAGACAAAAAGTTGTCTCATGTCAAGGAGCAGACAACATAATAGGGAATACAATGCAAACATATATGTACAAAAAAACCATGTCGGGATAAATAAGGTAGAATTAGTAGAATAATTGCAGCGTAATGAAGAGGGTTTGGAGAATATTTTCTGTTGAAGGTGGGATCATAGTTAGGACCTAAAGGAATCAAGTAAATCAGTAATCATTGTGGAGAAGGGAGAGCATTTTAGGTATGGGGTACAGAAAGAGAAAATGGCTGGAGACAAGAGACAGAATGACTTTTTGTGAAACAGAGAAGAGGCCTATATCACTGAATCAAAGTATGTCGCTGTGATTAAGGTGTAAGACTGGATAGGTGTGAGGGAAGTAGGTTATAAAAGGCTATGCATGCCAAATAGAGCATTTGTTAGTTGTTCCTAGAAGTAATAGGAAACAATTAGACTTTAATCATATATCTAAATGTGTGTGTGAAAAGTTGTGACCTGAACTTTATGAAAAAAATTTTAGTAACTGAATAGAGGATGGGTTGGAGCAGGGAAAGAATTGAGACAGATATACCCACTAGTAGGATGTAACAATAATGTAAGCATGAGATAATGAGTTCATGAACCTGAGTGGTGACAGTGCTAAAGGAAAAGAAGGGAGGTTTTGTAAAGGGAAAATCGACAATCCTTAGAAATAGTGTATATATGAGGAATGAGAGATTGTGAGAACTCCTAAATTTATAGCATGAGAACAATGATGATGGTGCAGTGTTATGGAATGTAGAAAGAGAGGAGTATTTTAGGGAAAGATGACAAGTTCCATTTTGGAAATAGTGAATTTAAGAAGTCAAATACACACCGAGTTCAAAATGTCTGAAAAGTAGGTTAAGGTGTGAAATTGAAGGAGGGCAGAATTTGCAGTAGGAGTAGATTTGAGTATAGAGATGGTAATTAAATCCTTGGGAACTGAGGAAATCATCAAGTGAAGTATAATGGAGAGAGAATAAATGGTGGACCGGGACAGAACCCTGAGAGACACCTAATATTAAAGGACAAGATAGGGAAGAGGATTTATCAAAGGAGATAGACACTGAGTGATCAGATAGGTTCAGACCAAGAAAGAGTAATATCTCTAAAATTTAGAGTGGTGTCTAGGAAATCTTAACTAAGAATGTGAGTGTTTCCTAGATGAGGTAATTGATTTCTTTTGACCTGCTCTTGGATGAAAACTTTTGGTGCCCATATTGGAAATTGTATGGTCATTGCAAATAGATAATGACTTGGAGTGGAATTTACATGTTAAGTTCATTTGAGAAATTGTGTGTGGAATTCATTGATCTCAAACTGCTGAGCAGCCTCTCATTAAGAGATATTTCTGGTGATGCTATGCAGCAATAGGTCTCAGTATTATTAAGACTATGTATAACCCACTGTACATAGTGGATCTAAGCCTACCATCATTTCCAGTACTAAATTATATGATCCTAAGTCTTAAATGATAATAATCAAGGAATAAGTGGCACAAAGTCATATAAAATGTGTTAATAAAAGAAAAAAATGTGAACAGTTGCTGGAATGCCATTCTGCTTTTCCTGTCTCACCAAATATAACTTCTTTGATGTAACTTTGCTTCAGCCGGATTGAACTGTATTCTTCAAGCATTCTGTGCACTCTCCTACCTTTGTGTTTTTGCTCATTATGTTTTCCTTTCACTGTTTTTTAATTAATTAATTAAATTTCAGTTTTATGCAATCACACACAAATATACATATATATATATATATATATATATATATATATATATATACATATTTGTTTCTCTTCCTTTTCCCCCATCCTTCATTCTGTGTTCTTAATTTATAGTTCTTTCTCTGGATGTGTATGGCATTTTTCTTCAAGAGTCCATTGGGAATTTCTTGGGTCCTTGCATTGCTATGAATTATTAGGCCTACCAGAAAAAATTCCTCACACACTGTAGTTGTTGCCATTTACACAGATCTTCTGGTTCTGCTCCTTTCACTCAATATCAGTTCATATAAGTACTTTCAGGGTTCTCCAAAGTATTCCTGTTCATCATTCCTTAGAACAAAATAGTATTCCATTACATTCATATGTCGCAACTTGTTCAGTCATTCCCCAATTGAGGGGCATCTCCTCAATTTCCAGTTCTTGACTACCGCAAAAAGAGCTGCTGCTAATATTTTTGTACATGTTGGACTGCTTCCAATTTTTATGATCTCTTTGGGATACATTCCTAGAAGTGATATTGCTGGGCCAAAGGGTATACACAATTTATAATGCGACATTGCTCTCTAGAAGGGTTGGATTAACTCACAACTCCCCAACAATGAATTAGTGTTGCAATTATTCCACATCTTTTCCAAGATTTATCATTTTCCTATGCTCTCATGCTAGCCAATCTGATAAGCGTGATATGATATCTCAGAAGTTGTTTTGATTTGCAACTTTTAATCAATATACAGAATTTTAATAGATCATTATACAATATTTTATGTTCTGAGTCATTGTATTATAATATCTACATCTGTGGTTGCTATTCAGAGTATATTAATCTTCCAAATGCTATTTTTCTTCTCATTTCCTAGATGATTACTATTGAGTTCTTTGTTTTTTAGAACAGACATAAAATGCAATAAAAACACCTGTAACTATTTGATCAACTAAGTAAAATATAATAAAGACATTTAAAAACCTGAATCTTCTAATTGGTTTATTTTCATATTTTTGTTTTTATATTTATATCTTTATTTTTATAACTTTATTTCAGCATAAATATTTTCATAAACAAATTATAATTAATTTCCAAAGCATAGACTTTTTTTCTTTTTCTGGAAGGTCAGATAGTTCAGTTGCAGTGTACAATTACAAATTTACAAATGATGTGAAGGTCCGAATGGAAGGGGTATTGAAAGACATTTGGGAGACCAAATTGAAAGGTAGGTATTGAAAGAGATAAGGCCACGATATCAGAGGGGAAAAACTGTTTTAGAAAATCTCCCTCCTCAATTTTTCAGAGTATCTTAATTTTGAGAAAAATAACTTATTTTAAAAAAAAAATTACTCCTGAAAATGCCCTGCCTTTATCCTCTTGTACTACCTTTACCATTTTCCCATGATTCTTTCCTCCCTGCTCAAATCCAGTTTCAATACTAGCTATCTTCTCATGTTCCTTTCAATCAATGAGATTCAGACTCCAACTTCTAGCAGAATTAAGTTAGATGGTATTAATGGATTTAACACCAAATTATTTCAGGGTGCTTGAAAAGATTCAGTTCCACTAAGTAATTATTCAACCCTCTTGTAAGTTTGTTTATGCAATCAACTTACAATACATATTTTCAAAAAATGTGTAAATAAGGAAAGATCCTAAAATTTAGAGCAAGAATGAACCTGAGAGGTGATCTAGTTCAAATTCATTATTTAATTTTTGTGACAAATGAGGTCCAGACAGGGTGAAACACTTGACCAAGTGCTGTAATTTTTATCCTGGTCTTTCATCTCTCAAAATCTTTGCTCTCCACTCTCTGTACTAAGAACACACATTTTACATCAGGTACACCCAAAATAAATATTATGTTTTCAATGCTTTGGTGGCCAGCTCATGAAAGGAAAAAAGGAAGGAAAGGAAGATGGGAGGAAGGGAAGAAGAGACGGAAGGAGGGAAGAAAGGATGTGAAGAATATTAAATTTTCTAGAATCCTTGCTAAGTAATGACTAATAACAATTCAATTTTTTTCTTTTAGTTTCCTCAGGAAATTTATAAATTTTCTGTCTTCTTCCTGAAACAGACAGTTTAGTTGTTTGAGGAAATAATATCCTTTATTTTGAAGATCAATCCTGTGTTATTTCTCCTTTTTTATTTCATAGTCTCAAATTGATATCAGTAGGTTTAAAGCTAGTTTCATATGGATTGTTCAATATGTGTTTTCTTTAAAGAAACAACAAAGCAAAATATCAAAGATGGAAGTGTTATAATTTGTGTAGTCAAATGTGACATATTCCCATTTAGTTTGTGTAACACTTCAAAATCTTAGACAAGCCGCAACAAGTAACATTCCTCTTGGAGCTTACTCCCCCAAAGTTCCCTTCACACCAGTTGGTGGGGTGCTTAGAGAGGTGTCTGCTTTGAGTTGTAAGAAAAAGGAGTTATTTGTTATCTTGCTCCCCCTCAAAAGCCTCCACCAAACTGTTTCAATCAATCTTTAGAATCACTTCATTAGCAAAAGCAAAGAATTATTCAAATACCAAATACCATAGCAAAAAGAACAATGGCAAGGCCTTATTCATTTGGAAAAACTCTCCCAAATAATATACCAAGAGTCTATGTAGAGGAAAAGTAGGAATGAAAGAAGTACAATCATGAAGCACAGGTATAGGGAGCAAAAATAATCAAGGCAAAATATGACTGATTAACTGAACCTTAATGTCCATTTTTTATTTTGGATGATGATCATGAAGTTACCTGTAGGGCATAGTATTGTTGTTAGAGGTGCCAATGTATTACTTATTTTGGCTACCTCTCCACCAGGTATGCTATCTCTGCAGTAGGCATGGTGGTTAAGCTGGGAAATTTTACGGGTAATATTATTCTTTGTTTCTCACAAAAATGCCTTAAAAATTATGGAGGGTGGAGAAGTTTGGCTTGCCTCTTCCTCATGAAGTATGATATCTTAGCGGCATAGTTCAATCTACTGGATCCAGTAGATTTATCAAGGATGGACTGGCTACTCATTAGGGTTAGCTGCTGCTCATCTAGGACAGGCAGACTGCTGTACTACTAGGCAATTGCTATGAGATCGTGCTGGTCAACCCATCTACTCTTTGGTTTAGCTTGTCAGACTGTGCCAGGAAAGCTGCTTTTACCCCTGGGTTATTTTCAAGAGACAATGTTTCTACTGTGTTGTGCCATCTTCTGGAATATTTTGGCCCTTACACTGAGGGTCATCTGAAGTATTTTCTATCTTCAGTTACTTAGCTATTTGATACTGTACTTCTTGCAGTTGTAGTACTAGAATACTATTTTTACCTAGAGTGGCTCAGTGGTCTTTCAAGTTCTCAAAGGAGGAAGTATTACACCCTGGAGGTCACTGGAAAGATGAAGAGGCTCACAGCCTCAGGTACAATAGGGAGGGGGAAGTTTGAATAAAAATAAGGTGGGGCAATGGAAGTATAAAAAAAAAAGAAAAGATAAGAAAAATTTGAAAAATTTCATGCATATTTTCATCTGTTATGTAACAGTTGAATTCATAGTGATTACATTATTTTCCGAATAAAGAAAATGCAAGTCACCACCAATCTCTGGTCAATTCATCACCGAGCCTTAGCAAGCAAGTGTTTGCAGATGAGTGTGCTTCATATTTTGGTAAAGTCTAATATGCCTCAACAAGAATATGTGAATATAGTGACTTATTTACAATATAATACTGTATGGTTATAAGACAAAATATTATATCACAAAATCTTTTTTATTATGTTTTTATTTGCATATTAGTTATAATGTGAAAGAAGATTAAGAGCAAAAGGGGAAAATAACGTGAGAAAGTAAGAAGGGAAAGACAAAATAATATGCATCAGTCTGTAATCAGACTCCAGAATTCTTTCTCTGGATGTGGGCATCATTTTACAACATGAGCCTTTTGGAATTCTCTTAGATTATTGCATTGCTCAGAAGCGTTAAATCTCACAAAGTCAGACATGGCAAATGTTGTTGGTGCTTTGTAGAGTGTTCTCCTCTTTCTGCTCACTTCACTCATCATCAATTCATGCAAGTCCTTCCAGATTTTTCTGAAGTCAGCCTGCTCACTATTGTTTTATGGAACAGTAGTATTCTATTATATTTATATGCTATAACTTGTTTAGCCATTCCCCAATTGATGTGCAGTTCCCTCAGTTTCCAATTCTTTTTTCCCACAAAAAGAACTACTATAAATATTTTGGTACATGTGAGTCCTTTTCCCATTTGCATGATCTTTTTGGGGTACTGACCGAGTAGTGATATTGCTAGATCAAATGATATGCACAGTTTTTTAACCATTTGGGTATAATTCCAAATAGTTCTCTAGAATGATTTAGGCAAGTTCACAACTCCAGGAACATTGCATTATTGTTCCAATTTTCTCACATTCTCTCCAACATTTATCGCTATCCTTTATTTTCATGTAAGCCAAGCTGATAGGTGTGATGTGGTACCTAAGAGTAGTTTTAATTTTAATTTCTCTCATCAATAGTGATTTAGAGTGATTTCATATGATTATAGATAGCTTTTGTTTGTTTATCCAATAAAGCACCTGTTTATATCCTATGATCATTTGTTAATTGAAAAACAATGTGTATTCTTAAAAATTTTACTCAGTTCTCTATATATTTTTAAAATGATAACTTTATCAGAGATATTGACTGTAAAATTTGTTTCCCAGATTTCTGCATCCCTTCTAATGTTAATTGTATTTCTTTTGTTTATGCAAAAGCTTTTTAATTTAATGTTATCACAATTTCCATTTTGCATATCTTGGTTGGTCATAAATATTTCCCTTCTTCATTGAGCTAATAGGTAAACTATTCCTTACTCTCTTAATTTGTTTATAAATGCATCATTTATGTGTAAGTCATGTGACCTTTTTGACTTTATCTTGTAATTTGGTGTAAAATGTTGTTCTGACTTTCTTTGCCCTGGAAGAGATGGCAGCGGGCAGTTGGGACGGTGGGGGATGGGGTGGGGTGCATCCCTGGAAGCAGGGGCTGTGGCGGTGAGTGCGGACAGACCTAAGATTGCTGCAGAACTGATAAGAAGGTGGTTTGTTAAAATTCCTGTGGAAATAAAATATAATTTCATAAGGAGATAATGGATGGAGAAGAGAAAACTTATGGCAGGTGTGAAGGCCCAGATGCTGTGTATATGAAATTGATATCTTCTGATGGTCATGAGTTTATCGTGAAAACGGAGCATGCTTTAACATCAGGAACAATAAAAGCCATGTTAAGTGACCCAGGTCAGCTTGCTGAAAACGAAACCAATGAAGTCAATGTTAGAGAAATTCCATTGTGTGCGCTATCAAAAGTATGCATGTATTTTACCTACAAGTTTCGCTACACTAACAGCTCTACAGAGATTCCTGAATTTCTAATTGCATCCGAAATTACACTGCAATTGCTGACGGCTGCGAACTTCCTAGATTGTTAAATAAAATTGATTATATTAAATTGATAACTTTTTCAGTATTTAATACCTGTAGTGAAGTTAGTAACTTTTTTTCATATAGTATGTTTTGTGTGGTGGGGGATGGTAAAGTTCCTTGCAAAACAGATACCTTCAGTCCTTTCTTTTCCATAGCAATCAAAGTTGAAATTTGGTTTACAACTTAAATAAAATAAGGATATTTTCACTAAATGAGAAATAAACAAATATGCCAATTAGTAAATGGCTGTGACTTATCCTTTAATGTGATTTTAAATATTGGAACTTTGATTCAGTAAGTAATGAAATTTAGGCAAATACTACAGGTTTGTTCTGGCTAAGTATTTTTAGGGGTTTTGTTTTTTTTGTTATTTTTGGACAGGTGGGGTTAGCTTGAACTTACCATATTATAGTTGTCTAGCATTATTAGTTATGCAACTATTTTGCATTGTCAACTTGTGTTTATAAATCTGGATTGGTCAAAATATTAATTTCTTAATAACTGCTGATTATATAACATTCGATCTTACATGTCTTTTGATAAATTGCAATTGTGTTAGTATATCAGTGTTATCTGTATATCTATTTTTTTTTCATAAAACTTAAGTGGTACTTTTCTTTTAAAGTATTAAGGAATATCGTTAGGTATAGCTGTTGCAGTAGTGAATTTTTAAGAACTTTAGCCAAACTTTCAAAAAGTAACCAAAATACTAGATAGCTTTGGCTCTGCAAACTTAGGGATAGTCCTACAATATCCTTTTTGAACAATCCAAAGTACTGTACTTAATCATCTAGTTAAGAAAGTTTCCTTAGGCATTTTACTTTTCACTTACTACATTAATAAATCATTATTTAAATGTATTAAAATAAGATCATGGCAAAGTTTATTTACCCCCTCATTCCTCTACCCTTACCCCCCAAAAAAACAGAATTGAAGAAAAAAACCATCAAAATCTTTTTGGAGCTTAATATGTGGAAATCATGGTACGAGCCTGGCTTAAAGAGCCTTAATGGTTTGTGGGTCGAATTTTATTGATGGTCAGATCATGTCTTCTTTGTATGTAGTGCCTATATTGAAAATTTCTGATATTAATAAACAAAGCCTATATATAATAGGGTTTATGACTATAGCAATGTAATAAGGCTTTTACTTAGTGAAAATGAACATTACTTTAACCTTTTAGAATTATGAAGGACAAATAAAAACTTCAGTCAGGGTTTCTCTTTCTTAGGTATAGAGTCCAGAACATGAAAGTTGAGTTTCAGCTTCCTACTTTTCAAATGGCAGAGAATTAGTTGTACAATTGTAAATTCAAATATCTTTTGACTGAATTCCTTTCATTCACTTCACAAATTACCAAGGCAAAAAAATATCATCAGCAAACCTAACCGCTTTGCTTTTTTGAAAACAGTTGTTACATCTGTTTCAGTAATTCATTAAAACAAACTCTAGATCATATACACAGTATTGAAGCATTTGCTAGTGTTTGCTTATCAAGATCAGGGATTGTTAATGGTAGATGGTGACAAAAATAACAATTATGTACAAATATGATGATCTTATAGGTCAAGACTGTAGCAGAAACTATATTTTTAATGGGCTCTGTCCTAGTAGGTTACCTTTTTAACTCATGGCTACATTGAAGACATCATAAAATACTAAAATTGATGTCCACAGTTAAGTACGGATAGAATTCACATAAGCAGAGATTATGTATTTCAAAAGTGGTATTGCATGATAAGTAAGAAAATATTTCCTAAAGCATATAAAATATTTTTATTTTATTTTTTTATTTTTTGGAATTTTTTTTTATTTTAAATAAATTTATTTAACTTTTTACATTGATTTTCACAAGATTTTGGGTTCCAAAATTTTCTCCCCATTTGTGACCTCCCCCATTCCCAATACACTGGACATTCTAATTACCCATATCACCAATCTGCCCTCT
>CM053771.1:437006712-437024848 GCA_028658325.1 Potorous gilbertii | reverse complement strand
TGTGTGTCTGTGGGTTTTAGTGTATTATGTTTTGATTTGTTATATGATTTCTTCCACTTTTCCCAAATTATTGACTGTCTCTTTCATAACTCTAATTTCTTTTCCCAAGTTTTCTTCTGTCTCTCATATTTGACTTTTAAAATTATTCTTGAGCTTCTCCTCTTTAAAGTTTTATATTTGGGTGTGGAAAACTTTGTCCTTTCCCTAGTTTGTGTTTTGATCTTCCTTTTCACCATAATAATTCTCTATGGGCAGTGTTCTTTTCTGCTTTTTGCTTGTTTTTTTACATTTCTAATGACTTTTAAAGCTGAACTCTCCTGCTGGAACAGAAGGGGCACTGGCCCTTTTTTGTGTTTTGGTTAAGGAATTGGGTCACTAGCTTTGTGCTCGGGGGCCTCAGGTGCTGGTAGCTGGAGGTTGTATGTATCTGGCACCTTACCTGGTGCTGAACTGGGGTGCTAGTGGTAGTGTCTGATATGTGCTGAGCCCAGGTGGGGATTTTCTGCATTTTCCCAGGCTGCTCTAAAGCTTAGGGAGTTATGGCTGGTAGAAGATACTTGCCCATAGGATTGTGTCAGTGCATGTGATCCTTCTCTGAGCTGGAGTCTACCAGTTTCCCTGGCGATGCTAAGCCATGTGGTGGGTTCTTGGTATTGATGTTTCCCTGCTTCTCTGCTCTGGGGCTCATGATCTCCCACTCATCTGTTGAGGTGGAATCTGCCACCAGTTTACGGAATCCTTCCTATCCTTTACTGTGCTCTCCTTTTATTAGAGATATAGGCCTTATTTGCTGATCCTCTAAGTTTCCTGGATCAAAAGGCTGATACACCCTGCATTTCTGCTGGCTCTACGATTCCATGACATGTTCTGGGGCACTGTTTTATGACTATTGAGGAATGAGAATGAGAAAGGGATAATTATCTATTGCTTACTCCACCACTTTAAATGAATCATTTAAAAATATTTTATAATTTTTAAAAGGACTAAAAAAATCAAGATCTTTGATTGAATTAAATATTGTATATGAAACAATTTAGGAGGTAAGTAGAACCAAATTTCAGTTCAATTATAGTGAAGGTAGAATTCACGGGATAGATTTAAATCATTTCAGAGGTAGAATTAACTGGACTTGCTAACATATTGGATGTGAGAAAGAGTCGAAG
Source organism: Potorous gilbertii (assembly GCA_028658325.1). Taxonomy (NCBI): domain Eukaryota; kingdom Metazoa; phylum Chordata; class Mammalia; order Diprotodontia; family Potoroidae; genus Potorous; species Potorous gilbertii. The sequence continues at coordinate 437,023,685 of CM053771.1, read as the reverse complement.
TTGATTCTAAGATTTCAAATGGGGTCACTGGGAATGGTGGCATCATCAGCAGAAATATTAGAGTTGCAATGTAGAGATTTATTTGTATGGAATGCCAAAAGGTCAGGTGTGAATGAGTTAAATATTTGAAGTTTGAGATCTCAGGCAGATATTCAGAAATTAGTGTGTAGTAGAGAGGAAGTTGGGTTAGGTTGTAGCTCACTTCAAGTTAATAAGGAACCCTTATTTACATTCCGCTACCATAAACTCCCACTTCTTCCTGCTATATTACCTGGAATGATGGTGTAGACCTCTGCATGAACAATGAAACAATAGAGATTTCTCAAGGGACACATAAGACCCCCTTCTTTACCTTTAGTTTAAGTCTCTGACTACTTCTTTACAGGTCATCTTCATATTCAACTATTTACATTGCATGGTGTTAATAATTCACTTAACCTGTATTACTTGAAATTTTCTTTTAAAACTAAATGGTTTCTATGGTACCTTTGATACTGGAAATTTTGGGATCTAATTTGTAGTTTTGTTCCTCTTCCTTTGCTATACTGTTCCATATTTTATTTATTAAATTCTTATTCTCATTCTTTAAATGTTGTTCAAGGCTCTGACCATGTTCTTCCCTCCTACTATCTCTTTTGCTCTTTTCTTGAGAATTTAATGCCCTGATTTTACCTGCCAGTTTTACAAAGATGACTCCTAGTACTAGATCTTTAGCTTTGACATTTTTTGGGGTGCCAGCTCATAATTCAAATATCATATAGCACAACTCCACCTGTATGTCTCAACAGGACCTAAAACCACTTCATTTTAAAGCATACTTGCTTTCCATTGTTTATCAAGTTTTATTTAGTAAAATTCACATCAGGACATCTGGGCCCAAATTTTGTCAGTTCTACCATATAGCCTCTCATTTCTTCTCTTTTCTATTCCCATTGCCACTATATTAATACAGGTCCCCACAAGTACTAATTAAAATGTTACAATAGCCAAACAATAAGAATCTGTGTCTTAACTCTTTCATATAATGACATGTATACTTCCATTGAAAGTATCCTTATGTACAATCTTATCATTTCAGCCTTCTGCTCATATATTGTAGGCTCAATATCTCCTACCAAGCAAAGCTCATCTCTCTCTCTCTCTCTCTCTCTCTCTCTCTCTCTCTCTCTCTCTCTCCCTCTTGCTCTTCCTCTCTCATATCTTCTTTCTATTTATTTTTCCCTAGCATTTATGTCCCTGAAACTTCTGGTAAGGTCCTATCCCAGGCTTATAGTATACTACTCAGCGTCCTGTACACTATCATTCATTGAAACAATATAACTTTCTACTTGCAGAACTTCTCCATTCCCTTATTTTTATGTCTTTTGTTTATGCTATTTTCTATATCTAGGATATTCTTCTACATATTTTGAATTCATATCTCATACTTTAGTGTTCTGAACAAGATGTCACTTGATTTGAAACCTTTTTACTCTTTTCCTTTAGTGGAAAACTGTTTCTCAGTTATCACTAGTACTTAAGCCATTATTGCCTTAGAGTTATATACATATGTATATGCATTTTTCTCTAGGTCATGTGAAGGCAAGTCACTATTTTGTAAGATAATCTATAACCTTCACTGATTTGAAAAGTTTTGTGTAAATAACAGGTGCTTAAATATTTGTTTAATTTTATGGCACACGAGAGCCAAAAAAAGTTGAGAGGATTATGTAGAGGGCTGTACTTTTCAGGCATATATATACCACTATACTCACTGCCTTCTGTAGTATTAAATAATGAAAAACATGATTTGTTTTGTTTTTTCTCGAGCTAAACTTCAGAATCATATCCTCTAAGAAAATTAATTCATAGGACCATTAAGGCAGGAAATGCAAAGCAGATTTATTATTCTAATTGTTCTAAATATTGCCCAGACTTAGTGTATGGCCCCTGTCTCCTCCAGAATTATATCTAAAAATTATGGTTGAAAGTTTACTATAAATGCCAAATTTTTCACAAATGTTGAAATTCATCCAGTTTAGTCTCTTTCACAAAAGACAATAGTGATAAAAGTGGGTAATCTTGTTATCTGATTTTTCAGCCTTAAGCAGTGCCTGTCAGAACAATAGACAGATCGAAAAAGTCCCATATTTATAAATATATTACAATACAAAATTATCCTTCTTTAGAACACAGAATGCATTTATTCATTGAAACAATATTATAAGTAGTAGGTAATGGCTCAGTCCAGCCTACATACTATTTTACAAAGATATAATTTGGTATAAATAATTTATATATATACACGAACCCACGTATATTTCTGATAAAAAGGAGAAAAATACTGTTAGAATACTGTTAATTAAATCAAATGGAAAATAAAAAGGAACTTTGTTTTACAACAGATTGCCTTCAATGGTAATATTTCATATAATCAAGGATGACAACTATAATGGAAATTTTTGTGGATATATTTCAGAAGACTGCTATAAATTTAACAAGGGTTTGTGCAAGGATTGATTGTTTGCTGTCACTGATTTCCATTTAAGCCACAGGTGGTTTTTTTACTCCTTTCATTCAATGCACACTTATCAGAGACATTACATTTAGGCTTGCTAACCATTATTACAGCATTTTTTGAGGTTTTTGTTTTGTTTTGTTTTTCATTCACATATAATGAAAAGAAATAGTAAAAGAGAGTGAGTAAGATTGTCCTCCTTTTTCATAACTTATCATGAGCTCTTTCTCAAGCTGAAGATATTTCAGGGAATATACATCAAATAAAAATATGTAATTCAACATACTGATCATATGTACATTTTATATGTATATATAAATATACATGTGTGTACATATATATACATATATTGTTATGCAAACATTAAAACTGTTTCTGTTTTCCTTTAAATCTGTCTTTGAGCATTCCTTAATATTGTTCATAGAAAATTTTGCTCAACATAATTTGATTGTCATGACTCTTTGTGCAAGATAGATTGTTTTATTTATCCACTCTGTTTTGTGTGAAATAATGTGATTGTCTAAGTGTTGAGGTCTTTGAGAGATGTGATAAAAATTAATGGAATATAGAGTAATAGGTTACAAAATGGTCTATAGTATATGTTTATTCTTGCCTCATGTTGTTTTATCTAATTCAAAATATAAACAGAAATATGTAGCATCATTCTTACTTTTGTACAGAAGAAAGCATATTTTAATATCCTTATGGTCATGAAAGGAAATATTTTCATGGAAATGTGGAGAATAATTACCATGTAGTCTCTATATAGTTTGTCTTTAAGCTTATCTCAGTCTATACTATTTCCTCATCTAACCTTTCTCTAGCTTCTTTAGAAAGAGTGGATTGAAGGCAGCAAAACTGAAAAATGACCTTGTGATCACCTGGTACGTGAGTGTGTGTGTGTGTGTGTGTGTGTGTGTGTGTGTGTGTCTGTGTGTCTGTGTGCATATGTGTGTACAAGGAGGAAGTCATTAAAAATAAAGTAACATTTACTAGGTGTCTTAAAATTTCTATAGAACCCATTACCATCATCCTCCTTGAGATATATATTCTTGGATATATGGGCTATATTTGTGGGATAACTTTATAAAACTCTTTCATGAGGCTTCCTAATGTATTGGAATATTCATGTTGAATTTCCATAGGCTTTCTCAACCTCAGTTCCTATGAGGCATAATAACACACATGTGTATGCACATATAATTATGCATATATACACCTGTATATATGTGTATATACACAAACTTTATATATACTTATATAAACTGTATACTTTCTGTATGTGTGTGTGTTTATATGTACATGTATATATATATAAATTATTTAAGTTTAAAGAAGCCCAAAATTGCAAATTAGTTCATGAAGCTAAAATATGAATTTTACTGATGACTACTTTTTATATTCATTTTAATAAGTGTAGCTCAGTTTGAAGCTTAGGTTAAGCTAAATGCTCAATGAATGTTAGAGGAATGAGTCCATACATGTGTTAATAAATATACAAAATACATTAAAATATGCTTTTGACATTGAGGCATAAATACCTCCTTTAGAAATACACCTTTTTCTAGTATAAATCCTAGCTGATTATAATGTATTAAGAAATGCAGAACTGGTTCAATATAAGAAAACTGTCAGAATTACTGATCATATTAAAAGCAAAACTTACAGAAACCCTATGATTATCTCAATAAATGCATAAAAACCTTTTGAGAAAATACAGCAGCATTCCTATTGAAAATACTGGAGAGTAAAAAATAAAACCTTCCTTCAAATACTAAGTCGCATATACCTAAAACCAACAAGATCAAGAGTGAAAGAAGGATCTTCATTATCACCATGGTTATTCAATATGGTACTAGAAATATAAGCTTTAGCAATAAGAGAAGAAAGAGAAATTGAATAGACAAAGAAGAAACTAAGTTATCACTCTTTGCAAATTATATGATTATATACTTAGAGAATCAAGTCAAACATTACCTGAAATAATAACCAACTTTGGGAAAGTTGCAGGTTATAATATAAACCTATATAAATTATCTGCATTTCCATATATTACTAACAAATTCCAACAATAAGAGATAAAAAGAGAATTACCTTTTAAAGGCCTGTAGACACTATAACATTTCTAGGAGTTAACTTGCTAAAATAAACCCAGGGATTATACGAACACAATTATGAAACACTTTTCACACAAATAAAGTCAGATCTAAGTAAGTGGAAAAACATCGGTTGCTCATGGGGTAGGTTGAGTTAGTATAAAAAAAGGACAATTTTGCCTAAATAATTCACTCATTCAGACCCATATCAAACACCCAGAAAATTATTTTCTAGAGCTAGAAAAATTGTCTAACAATTCATTTGGAAGAGCAAAAGATCCAGAATATCAAAGGAATTATTGAAAAGTAATGCTAGAGAAGGTGACCTGGCACTACCAGATCTCAAATTGTATTATAAAGCAGTAACCATAAAACCACTTGGTATTGCCTAAGAAATAAAGGAGTAGACCAGTGGAATACATTAGGTTCTCAAGACAGTCATCAATGATTATAGCAATCTATTGTTTGTTAAACCCGAGCACATCAGTCTCAGGGATAAGAACTAAGTTTGACAAACTCTACTGGGAAAAACAGATTGCAGTGTGGTGGAAACTTGGCATAGACCAATGTCTGACATCATACACGAGAATAAAGGACAAATGGATACATGATCTGGGTATACAGAGTGATACTATATACAAATTAGCTGAGCAAAAATAGTGTGTTTGTCAGATTTATAGAGAATGGAGAAATTTATGACAGCAAGAGATAGAGAACATTATGAAGTGCAAAATGGATAATTTTGGTTACATTAAATTGAAAATATTTGGCACAGACAAGCCCAATGCAACCAAGATTAAAAGCGAAGCAGAAAACTAGGAAAGAATTTTTGCAACTAATATCTATGATAAAGGTCTCCTTTCTAAAATGTATAGAGAACTGAATCAAATATACAAGAATACAAGCCATTCCCCAACTGATCCATGGTCTAGGATATGATCAAGTAATTTTCAGAGGAAGACATTAACGATATCTATAGTCATAAGAAAAAAAAAAGAAAAAATGCTCTAAAGTACTATTCACTAGAGAGATGCAAACCAATACAACTATGTGGTATCACATCACACTTATTAGATTGGCTAATATAATTAAACAGGAAGCTGATAAATGTTGGAGAAGATGTGAGAGAATTGGGACACATTAATTTTTGTTGGAGCTGTGAGCTGATCCAACCATCCTGGAGAGCAATTTGAAACTATGCCCAAAGGGCTACAAAAATTTGCATACCCTTTGACCCAGCACTATCTCTTCTAGGACTGTACCGAAAGAGATCATAAAATTTGTAAAGGTTCCATATGTATAAAAATATATATATAGTAGCTCTTTTGTGGTGGGCAAGAACTAGAAATTGAGAGTATACTCACCATTTGAGGAGTGACTGAATAAGTTGTGGGATACGAATGTAATGGAAAACTATTTTGCTACAAAAATTATGAAGAGGAAAACTTCAAAGAGGCCTGGAAGGTTTTACATGAAGTGATGTTGAGTGAATGGAGCAGAAGCAGGAGAACATTGTAGACACAGCAACCATTATGGTGTGCAACATTTTGCTGGTAACCTTAGCCCTTCACAACTATGCAAAGACCTACAATATTCCCAAAGAATTCTTTTTCTTTCTTGGCACAAAGAAATACATTTTTATTGATTGATTTATACTTTTAATTTATACTTCTGTGTTACCCTGGGCACCTCTCAGTATGCCATCTGGGGAAGCTCCCTAAGATTAAAAGACATGGATGCCTGTCTGCGTTAGGTAGGATTTCCAATGCAGGGAGTTCTCCACAACAAATGAAATCCAAGGTACAGGTAAAGAAATTGTGGTTAGTAGTAAGAAGAAGAGCCAAACTTTGAATTTAGGTCCTTTTTGCTCTGTATCTTGCCTCTTTCCACAACACTGTAACGGGATCCAACTCTCTCAGCTTGGACTGGACTGATATGGAGACAGCTGTTTGCCATGGGGCCAAAGAACTCTTGAGGAAAAATTCCATCCACATCCAGAGAAAGAATTATGGAATTGTAATTTAGAATGATGGAGAATATTTTCTCTTGTGTTATGTTTTGCTTTGGTTTGTTTTTTCTTAATGTCTCTCCTTTTTATTTTAATTTTTCTGTGCAACACGACATGTGGAAATGTGTTTAAAAGTATGTATGTGTAGAACCCATACAACAATGGGGAAATAGGAGGAGACAATCTGAGGCATAGGGAAGTAGTTGTAGAAAACTGAAAGCAAATAAATTAATAATAAAATCTAACATTTTTATTGATTCAAAAAAAGGAAATATTCCTGTTCCTGTGTTTTAAAAGTACCTAAAATTCCCACTATTCAGGTATGATTTATGTGTTTTGACTTTGAAATTATGTTTTCCTTATTGCGTGTATATATGCTTTTATTCACTAAAGAAATGGTAACTACCTTTAGGCCAATTATCAAATTATCAAATCTTCGACTTTTTTTTTTGATTCCTGAATTTCTATGAGTTGAAAGCAGTTCAAGCGCAGTCTTTAAGTGAATCATCAATTGCCGTTATCAGAGCCTTACACATTTGTATAAAGTATAATTTGACTATTATACCCACATACACACACACAAATATATATGGAAAGTGTGTTGGATTATAAAGAACAGTATTTAATATTTTCATAGAAGCATGTGCATTAAATTTAAAATTTTCATTTTTCTATGTCTTACTTAATTTTTCATAAATTAATTATGAAATAATTAATTTCAAAGATATTGGGACAGAGACTCTTAAGGGACTACAATTTCTTTTGTTTTCTAAATTTTTCTAATATTTTATTTTTAAAATACATGTAAATATTTTAACATTAATTTTAATAAAAGCTTGAGTTCCAAATTTTCTCCCTCCATTTTTCCCATTCCATTCCTTAGACAGTAAACCATTTGACATGTTGTATATGATATATGTTATAATTTTCAAATGTAAGAATTTGCCATTTTGATAGCTTTCCTAGCTTCGAAAAAGATTATCCTAACCACGTGTGAGTTATATAACAAATTGATCCTTCTTTTTGCCCAGGAAAGTCTCTCTACATGCACAAGAGACCCAATTCCATTCAATTTTATCCAATAGATTGCCTCCTGTATTTTTAACATCTCTATACCTACTAACTGCTTGTCTACGACCAAAATGATGCCCATGTCTCCCCCTACCTTCCAAATCTTTACCTAATCCACGCATTCCTCCTAGGTTTCATACCATATCTTCTATTTAGTGGTTAAACTCAAGAAAGTTGTTTACTATTAGATTCTACTCATTCTTTTCTTCTCACACTCTTTCTTCACTCTCTAGTCTGACTTCCAATATCACTCAAATAAAATTGCTTTTACCAAACTTACTAATGATCTCCTAACTGACAAATCTAATGGCATTTTCCCAATCTTCATTCTTCTTGACCTCTCCACAGTACTTGGCATTAACAGTCACCCACTTCTTGATTCTGTTTTCTTTCTCAGCTTTTGTAACTCTCTTCCTTCCTGATTTTCCTACCAAAGTACTGCTCCTTACTCACCTTTGATGTATCTTTATCCAGGTCACATCTCCTAATCATTGGTGTTCCAGAGGTCTCTTTCTGAATCTTCTTTTCTCCCTCCCTACTTTATCACTTGATAATTTAATAAACTCCCAGTAATTCAATTATCATTATTATACTGGTGAACATTTTATCTAATCTTATCCTCTCTACTGACCCCAGTCATGGCAACCAGACTATTATTGCTTTGCCTAGTGCAAGTCTCTCTTCTTCAGGCTATTCTCTATTTAGCTGCCTAAATGGTCTTGCTAATAATCCAAATACTCACTATAAATGTCTTCTTGCAATTTGCACACATTTGATCTATTTCCACCTTTCAAGTCTCACACAGTTGTTACGCTATCCTTTAAACTTTGCAAGGCACTTTATACATGCTATCTCATTTGACACAACAATACTGTGAGGTAGGTGCATTAATTATCCCATTCTATAGAAGAGGAAAGAATAAGATTGAAATTAAGTGAATAGTTAAATATCACGCAACTTATAACAGTCTGAGGCAAGATTGAAACTCAGACAGATATAGTTGCCATAACTCCCGAAGTCTATTTATTCTATTAATAAAATATTTATGATCTATGTCACTCACTCACTAAGCAATTATGACGTGCCCATTACAACCCAGGTAATGTGCTAAGCATTGGGAATATAAATAAAGGCAAAAGAGAATACTTGACCTGGAAGAATTAAAAATCTGATAAGGAAATGATGTCAGTAAGGGAGGTATTCAACCCAATGAAATTACAATTTTGATTGAGAGTTAAAAACTTAAAAAAATCAAACGTATAACATACACTTATAATGGCTATGCAGTTAACTAGGGATATATAGGGAGTCATGGGAATGCTGGCAACCATGGTCTATGGTTTTCTGAGCAAATTTTTTTCTGGATTGCCCACTGTGAAGGTATCCTTCTAGAAGTTTGTATATGTTTTGTAATCACATCTAATCTAGTCAACAAATCTGTACACCTACCAAAAGGAGTGAATAGACTCATCAAAAAGTCTTTGCCACTTGAAGAAAAGTGGTATGCTACCATCATAAGTTGTATGCTCCCAAAATGATGAACCTTGATGAGGTCAAAGATACAGTTTATGACTGGAGACCCTCATCACCTATGTGCCACAAAATGGAAAGCTTGTAATTGTGGGTGATTTTAAGGCCAGAGTAGGCACAGATTGTCAGATAAGGTAGGGGTCTCTGGGGAGGAATAGAGTAAGAAACAGCAATGGTATTGGTGACTTACTATTGGAGATTTGTGCATCTCATGACCTCATTACTAAAACTATCTTCAATTTGCCCCAAAACAATAAAACTTCCTGGACACACCCTCACAGCAAACATTGACATTTAATAGACTATACCATAGTATGCAGAAGAGACATTCACGATGTAAGAATGAAGGTGATAGAGTGCTGGACCAATCAATCATAGTTTTATCCTCTTCCATGATAAATATTTACCTTCAACAAAAGTCACAACCCCAAGGCAAGACAACTTCCAAAGGCTTAATGTCAATAGCCATCTGGAAGAATATCTGATGACTGAACCCAGATGGCTCAGCAGAAGTGAAGTTGGTGACATTGCACAGCCATCCCTCACTCAAAACAAAACCAAATGCAAGCCATGTCATTATGTCTCTAACGTTATTGTCTTCTTCGAAGACAAGTGAAGAACACAACCTGCAATGCCCGCAGAGTATAGTACTTCTCTGTGCTTATTGCTAACTTAGAGGGAAAATGGAGCCAGTATATAATTGGCAACAGTGGAACATAAAATGAGTGAGCAGCTTTCAGACATTTAGTATACAGCACTTCAATTACTCATCAAGGCTGGAACTCTCACAAACACCAGTCTTGGTTTGAAGAGGACAGGAAAATTTTGAAGTTACTAAATGAAAAATGAGAACTTCACAGGTTGCATTAGAAGGAGAGTTCATCTTTCTCTAAGAATTCAACATTGAATCCCACAAAAGAAAAGTACAATTGAAACTTAGAGACATGCAGTATTGTTGGTTCAGTAAGAAGGGAGATGAAATTCAGTTTTACACTGATAGCAACCATCCAAAGCACTTTTATGTTCCCCTGAAGTCTATTTATGGGACAAAGACTTATGGTCCAATCTCAACTACTCAGCAGTGATGGATCCATATTGATTACTGATAAGGACATGATTTTGGATATATGGGTTAAAAACTTCCATAATATTCTCAACAGATTATGATCTATCAATGCTAAAGCCATTGACCATGTACATCAGGTTGAAATTGATCCCTCTGTAGCCAAACTTCCAACTGAAAAAGTCGTTTAGAATGATATTAGATTCCTCTCGTGTGGCAAAGTGCCTGGTGTTGATTCTATTCCAACAGAGGCTTAGAAGGCAGAGGGATCCACCACTCATACCAAACTGACTGAAATTTTCAAGGATGCTTCTATTGTCCATCTCTATACTGGGCAAAGCAATTGGAAATCCTGTGACAATGATAGGGGGATATCCATACTAGGCATTGCTGCAAGATTCTTGCCAGAGTCCTCCTTAATAGACTAATCCTTCACCTGGAAAATGGTCATCTCTTTGAGTCTGCGTGGCTTCAGAAAGGGTGAAGCAACGATGTTCACTGATTGACAACTCTAGGAGAAACATTATGTGCTGAACAAATGTTGATATACAATATTCGCCAATATGACCAAATGTTTTGATTCTGTCAGTAGTGTGAGTTGTGGATGATCATGAAAAGATATGGTTGCCTGGAGAAGTTCATCAATATTCTATTCCAATTCCATGATATATTGCTTGCATAATTTCTGGATAATGGCAAAAGTTTTATGCTTTCTTAGTTAGTAATGGAGGGAAACTTCTCTGTGTGCTTACTCTCATTTTTAGCGTTATGTTTTCAGTAAGGTCAGTTAGCACACTGATGGTAAATTATTTCACTTAAACGGCTACAAAGCAAAAGCTACAAACCAAAATCAAAATTAAGTTGAGAGAAGAGGGAGAAAGGGAGAGAGAGAGAGAGAGAGAGAGAGAGAGAGAGAGAGAGAGAGAGTTGGTGTATAACATTTTGTTTGAAGATGATTGTGCATTCACTGCAGCCTCTGAGGCTGAGATGCAACTGAAGATGTATCACTTGTCTACCATTTATGCTCCTTTTGGCCTGATCAGTAAGACCAAGAAAACAGAGATTCTCCATCAACCAGTAAAATACCATTCACACGTGGAACCACTGATCACAGCAACTGGAGAACTATTGAATGCTGCGGATAAGTTCACTTACTTTGGCAATGTGTTTTCCAAGGATGTCCACATAGATATTGAGACTGATGCATTTATTGTTCGAGCTAGTTCGATGTTGGGAGGCTCCAAAGGAAAGTGTTGAAGAGGAGATTTATTAGGCTGCCTACCAAACTGGAAAGCTACAGAGCTGTTGTATTGATATCATTGTTGTTCTCCAATAAAACATGTACAGTATAGTAGCATCATACCAGAAAAATGAATCGCTTCAATTTGACTTTGTATAGGAAGATTCTGAAGACTACATGGCAAGATAAGGTACCAGACACTGAGGTCGCTCCTCAAGTTGAAGTGTGAAGCATTAAAAAATAGCTGAATAGAGCACAATTCTTATGGTCTGTTCAACTTGTTTAAAAACTAAATGTAGGTTTGCCTTAAAGACTATTTTATGTAGAGCTGAGACAAGGCAGTTATTCACATGGAGTTCAGAAGAAGTTATAGAAGGACACTCTCAAAGTCTCTCTGAAGAACTCTGGAATTGATTGTAAGATATAGGAGACACTGGCACAGGACCAGCCAGCATGATATTCCTACATCAAAGAAGGCATTGTGCTCTATGAGCACAGCAGAATTGTAGCAGCTCAAAACAAACATGAGATATACAAATTTTAGAGACTTTTCATTCCAAGTTTATATGTATATATGTATATGTACTATTTGTGCCTTCCAACTTCATATTAGTCAGAACAACCACAGTTGGACAAATTGTACCTTGACCCTAACATTATGATATCATTTTGATTCTCATTGATTATGAAGAACCACATCAAATAACCAGCCAACAAACCAATAATCAATTAACATCCCCTATATTTCTGTACTTTTGTGATTGTTTTTGTTTATCCTTTATTTTCAAAGAGAACCCATGACAACACATAGTGACACCTCAACTCACATGTGAATTAGATTTTAGTGAAGCATAGTTCCACAAAGACATCAGCTTCATTCTCTCTTCAGAATTATGGATTCCTCAGGGAAGAACAGCAGCTCTTACATGAGGACTTGTCAAACCCTTTTCAGGGTGGCCCACTTTTGTGTCCAGTTCTCACCTGTGGCTCCAAGAAGGTGTAAGATATGTAATGGTCATCTTGGTAAATGGACTCTACCAGTTTGAGGGTATAACCACAGACCTCAAACATGTTGGTGAGTTAGGAGGATGTCAACCGCAAGCATGTGCAGAGCTCCCCAGTGGAATAGGTGAATGAGAACAACTTATTCCAATGGACATAAATGTAGCTAAAGCAAGTATTGGGGCACTTAAAGGTTCATAAAACATTGAGGATAACAATATCATCCATTGCACCGTGGAACATTGTTAATTGTCTTACACTAATTTTAATGACTTTTTACATATACGCTCATATATATGGTGAATATCCTATGTGTATGTGAATTTTTCTTTAGTCCTTTCTTCCTGGTCCTGAAACTTATTTTTAACACTGCAGTAAAGAATTTCCAAATACTCATTAATTTTTTTTCATAGATGTTGTTCATTGTTTCAAAATGTTGGGTTAATTAATTAATATTAATTTTACAGTCTAACAGATTGAGCACTCATACAGATTTTTCATATACAAATCCAATAATTATTGCATCTGTTTATACAGAAATATAAAAATAATAATAAACAAACAGCATTAAAGATAATGCAAGCCCTTGAATACTTTCCATCAACTTGATTTCAATTTTTCAATTAATATACTTTTAGGATATTTATTCAACTGATTGTAAAACTAATGAATTTTTCTGTCAGTTAACTTATATTTTCATTTTACCCATAAGGACACCATGATAAAATTTGTCAAATACTTTGATTAAATCAATGGCACTTTTTCTGAAGTATTCTGTTAATCTACCACTTTATTAATCCAATTAAACAAGAAATTTCTAGGTAGGGCTACATGATTAAAATTAATTGATTAATTTAAAATTAAAATGAAATCTAAAAGAAATCTGTGTTTTATACTGTTGGATACCACTCAGAATAAATTTTATTCTATTTGGAAGGAAAATGTAGAATGAAAAAATTCTTCCTAGGAGTTAAGCTAAAAGGATTGACAGTATTATTATTTTTCGTCATTATTTCAATATAATAGGAACATTTTATATTTGAATTTATCTTTCATTTATCATGGGATAGAAATCCTTAAGCTGTAATTTCATTCACGGTAATTTCATTACCCTGCTATATAACATATTTCCTTTAGCAAACAGCTGTTCCACTTGTGAAATATTGTGTTTCCTTATCTTGTTTTCTCATTTTGTCTGCCTTGTAAGAAGGAAGCTACCACCTCTTCTCATCAAATTACATTCTTAGGTCAACATGTAAATTATTACTCAAGTCTGAGAGTAAATAATCTTGGTGAAGTTACTATTTTATCCCATAAAATATACAAATTTCTTGTATAGAAACACACTTTTTAACTTTCTTCTCTGAAGTAAAGCACAGTACAATATTCTAATTTGAATTTTCAGTCTCTAAGTAAAATAGAATGTCATTTAATTTCACATGAAACTAAGCATGAAAAGTTAAAACACATCAAGAAATTTAGTTTAAAAAAAGGGAAAAGAAGTCAGAGGAAATGAGCAAGAAGGTTGGTATAAAATAAGATGCGGAGATAAAGAATGAGGTCAACACCAAAGAACTGATAAATATATCTTAGCTCTGCGAGCATAACTCCATTGGTGGAAAAGAAGATTGCACCATGTATTCAATTCAAACTAAATAATGTTTAAAAAATATTTAAAATTTATATATAGTTAACTCAAAACTTCTTTGCCTGTTACTACTTACTTTAAAGGAAGAGACTGGACTTGTGATTTCATTATTACAAGAAACCCCAAACAAGAAACCTCCGTCTATAAGTGCAGTTCAGTATTTTTCCAGCAATTTATAATATAAAAAACTCCCAGATTACGGAGACTGAGTGACTTATTCAGTGCCACAAAGTTTGTATTTCAGGTAGTACTCAACTGAGACCTTATTAGCTTTATGGATGGCTTATTATTTACTATACTGTGCTGCCTTTCTTCTATTGATATTATAAAAATATTCTTGACATATTTAATCACAGAGGGAATTTTGCTCAATTATCCCCTGATTATCAACTTGAAATGAGTATACAACAAGCCACTTACGCGTATCAGTTTTATGGCATGCATTCCACAAAAAACACAAATGTAAATTATGTAGGATTTCATGTAGCTGATAAACACATGTACTATATTTGACATTTTGCTAACAGAATAGATACTTGAGAGACTCCTCAGTGAGACTTGCTGAACAAACTGTGAAACAAAAATAAAACAGATGCAACAATTCCATTCAAAAAATACTATTTGCCACTTAAATTACAGCCCATCAGAACATATATTTTGAAAAATCATTCTACTTTATCACTGATTTGATATCAATTAATAGAATGAATAGAGCAGATTACGTCAGACTTACAAAAATCTGTGGTGCTTTCAATGACCTCTAAATATTAAACAATGTTTTCTATTAATTTTTTAGTGTTCATGAAAATGTTCTTTAGTGATATTATGAAGGCAGATGAAGAGATTCACTGTGTTTCTCCACTTGATGTTTGGAAATAAGTCGTGGCACACCATCATCTCAGAAGAATCAAAATTGCAAGAGACTCAAAGGACAATGGGGAGAGATACAGTGAGTGTGAGTAGACTAAAACATATTGCTAATATTGAAATTTTTAGGAAAATAGTTGCACAAAAGATATTATGAAAACACGTTTGACAAATAATGTGATGCAGCTGTCTAGGGAGAATGAGTAATAATAGATGAAACACCTAAGTGTTTAAATAATACCTCAAAATAATGAAAATATTTAGAGTATCTTCCAGTGTTTCCTGTGGGTCCTATATACAGAATTAATGGAACCCTTGCAATAAAAAATCAAACAGGAAGTGAAATTCTGAATATATTGTTATCTGAACCTAAGGATCTAATCGGCCTTTTAATCAGAATATCTATAAAGAAAGACTGCTTAGGATATGTTCAGAAGTATTATATAATTATCAGGTACTGTAAACTCACTATGATCAAATATACCTTGATAATTTCGCAGAAATATTTAAAATTATACAGGTTGTTATTTCTGACTATAAATATATGGTATATGAATATATAGTATATAAACTGGAGAACACTTTAACGTCCAATGAAATATGTGCATTAAGACATCTTAAACTGTCAATGTTTTAACCACTGAAGAAGCAATAAGAGAGAGTAAAAAAATCAGTTTTTAACATTAAATGGAATAGTGGATTTTAATCAGATTAAAATCTAAAGCCTTGGGGGCGGAGCCCAGATGGCAGAGTAGAAAGAGTCACCTATACTAGGTCCGAACCCACAGCCCATAGATTTCCTGTAAAAAGAACTCCTGACTAATTCTGGAACAGTGGAAGCCGCACAGCAACACAGTGAAGGAGATTTTCGTGGCAGAGAGCCCTGAAAAACTGACCACAAAGGTACTCTGGACGGGAGCGGAGCTCTGCCCTGCGGAGCGCTCCCCTTCCTCTGCCCCGGCCACGCGGCACTGAGAGGAGCGAGCAGAGCCCAGCAGGCGTCAGGGACCTGAATCTCCGGCGGCCGCGAGGGTCCCTCCACCCACAGACGCACAGGTCAGTGAGAGAGACGGGCTGAGAGAGGAGCGGGGGATCTCCGGGACTCAGACCCCCTGGGAGGCCGCCGCTGTGGCAGAGGCAGCTAAGGGCAGAGCAGGCTGGAGCTCGACCGCAGCTCCATTACAAAAGTTCTCTGCATAAAACCCCTGAGGGAACCGAGCCTGAGAGGCGGCCCTGCCCCCACCTGAGAACCAGCAGATAAGTTCCCACTGAAGAGCAGTCAGGCCTTCCACCAAAAGGCCTGAGGCTGGGGAGCAGCATTTGAATCTCAGACCCCAAGCACTAGCTGGGCGGTCCTAGGCTGTGGTGGAGAGGACTCTCAGAAGTCAAGTAACTGGCTGGGAAAACGCCCAGAAAAGGGAAAGTAACTAAGACCATAGATGGTTATTTTCTTGAGAAGATGATTCCGCCATTCATCTCTGACGACGAAGAGGTCTCCTTACTATCAGGTAAAGACATAGGAGTGAAAGCCTCTGTATTCCAAATATCTGAAATAGATACGCCATGGGCTCGAGCCATGGAGGAGCTCAAAGAGGATTTTGAAAATCAAGTCAGACAGGTGGAGGAAAAACTGGGAAAAGAAATGAGAGAGATGCAAGAAAAGCATGAAAAACGGGCCAATACTTAATAAAGGAGGCCCAAAAAAATGCTGAAGAAAATAGCACCTTGAAAAATAGGCGAACTCAAGTGGCAAAAGAGGTTCAAAAAGCCAATGAGGAGAAGAATGCTTTCAAAAGGAGAATTAGCCAAGTGGAAAAAGAGGTGCAAAAACTCACTGAAGAAAATAGTTCTCTCAAAATTAGAATGGAACAGATGGGGGCCAATGACTTTATGAGAAACCAAGAAATCACAAAACAAAACCAAAAGAATGACAAAATGGAAGAGAATGTGA
>CM053771.1:436977239-437006212 GCA_028658325.1 Potorous gilbertii | reverse complement strand
GATGGGATCATATCTTAAAAGAAATCAAGGTAAACAGTGAGAGAGAAATGGAGTGGGAGGAGAGAGGGTGATTTGGAATGGGATAAATTATCTCTCATAGATGAGGCAGGCAGGAGTCTCCTTAATGGAGGGAAAAAGAGAACTGGAAGAAAAAAAAAACATGAAGTTTACTCTCATCACATTTGACTAAAGGAAGGAACAAAATACACAATCATTTTGGTATGAAAACCTATCTTATAACACAGGAAATTGCGGGAGAATGAGATAAGCAGGGTGAGGGGGGGATGATGGAAGGGAGGGCAATGGAAGGAGGGAGCACTTTGAAGTCAACACTCGGGGAGGGACAGGATCAAAATAGAGAATGGAAACAATGGGGAGCAGGATAGGATGGAGGGAAATATAGTTAGTCTTACACAACACGACTATTATGGAAGTCATTTGCGAAACTACACAGATATTGCCTACATTGAATTGAATTGCCGGCCTTCCCAAAGGGAATGGGTGGGGAGGGAGGGATGGGGAAAAACTGGAACTTAAAGTTTAGGACCAACTGTTGAGTATTGTTCTTGCTACTAGTAAATAAGAAGTACAGGTAATGGGGAATAGAAAGTTATCTGGCCCTACAGGACAAAAGAGAAGATGGGGTAGGGGAAGGGAGAGATGATAGAAGAGAGGGCAGATTGGTGATATGGGTAATTAGAAAGTCCAGTGTATCGAGGAGGGGAGAGGGGACAAATGGGGAGAAAATTTTGGAACCCAAAATCTTGTGAACATGAATGTAAAAAGTTATATAAATTTACTTAAAACAAAAAAATCTAAAGTCTTTGTATTTAGTATTGTATTATGCAATTTTATCAGGAAATATGCGTTGTAAAAATTTTTTAACAAATTCCTCCATTATTTCGAAAGCAATTCAGTATGTCAATCTTCTTGAAAACCTGACAAAAATAGAGAAGTAGAGGATATGCACTCAGAAGGCAAGCCTTTGTTACCGTGATGATTTTGTCTCTCTGGTGTCTGAAAAAATGTTTTCTTTTTCTTTTTCTGCTTTCTATATGGAGAGTTTGTGAAGCTCCACTATTCAGAAATACACTAGCATATTCATAGTTGCCCTCGATGCTGTGAATATTACATTGTTGATAGATTAGCTCAAGGCAGGTCTACAATTTTATATCAGAAGAGTTTACGAGGGCAGAGCCAAGATGGCAGAGTAGAAAGACTCACATATGCTAGCTCCGACCCACAGCTCATAATTACCTATAAAAAGAACGCACAACAAATACTGGAAGAGTGGAAGCCACACAACAACAGGGTAAGGAAGATTTCTTTTCCAGATAGCCCTGAAAAACCGACCCTAAATGTCCATCGCACACAGAACGGGAGCAGAGCCCAGCCCTTCCCTGGCCTAGTGGCACAGAGAGGAACAGATCCGGGCAGCCTTCAGGGACAAAATCTCCAGCAGCCACAAAGGTCTCTCCACCCACAGACGCACAGGTCAGTGAGAGAGACGTCTGGATGGGCTGAGAGGGGAGCGGGGTGTCTCCCTGACACGGGCCCCCTCAGGAGGCAGAGGCAGAGGTAGTGGGCCACCAGAGTTTCCTGGAGCAAGAAGGAGCTCCATTATGGAAGGTCTCTGCATCAACCCACTGAGGGAACTGAGCCTGGGAGGAGGCCCTGCCACCACCTGAGCAACAGAAATTAATCACACATTGAATAACAGCCAGGCCAGCCACTGAAAGCCCTGAGGCTGGGGAAAAGCATTTGAATCTCAGACCCCTAGCACTAGCTGGGTGGATCTAGGAAAGGGCGGACAGGAATCTCAGAAGTCAAGTAATTGGCTGGAAAAATGCCCAAAAAAGGGAAAAAATAAGACCATAGAAGGTTATTTTCTTGGTGAACAGATGACTCCACTCTTCCACTCTGACGAGGAAGACCAATGCTTACCATCAGGTAAAAACAGAGGAGTCAAGGCCTCTGTATCCCAAACATTTAAAATAGATATTCAATGGGCTCAGGCCATGGAAGAGCTCAAAAAGGGTTTCGAAAATCAAGTTAGAAATGTGGAGGAAAAATTGGGAAGAGAAATGAGAGAGATACAAGAAAAGCATGAAAAACGGGTCAATATATTGACAAAGGAGACCCAAAAAATTGTTGAAGAAAATAACAACTTGAAAAATATGCTAACTCAATTGGCAAAAGAGGTTCAAAAAGCCAATGAGGAAAAGAATGCTTTCAGAAACAAAATTATCCAAGTGGAAAAAGAGATTCAAAACCTCACTGAAGAAAATAGTTCCTTCAAAATAAGAATGAAACAGATGGAGTCCAATGACTTTCTGAGAAACCAAGAAATCACAAAACAAACCCAAAAGAATGAAAAAATGGAAGAGAATGTGAAATATCTTTTTGGAAAAAACAACTGAACTGGAAAATAGATCTAGGAGAGACAATTTAAAAATTTTGTGACTACCTGAAAAGCATGTTCAAAAAAAGAGCCTAGACATTATCCTTCATGAAATTATCAAGGAAAACTGACCTGGTATTCTAGAACCAGAGGGCAGAATAAGTCTTCAAGGAGTCCACTGATCACTGCCTGAAAGAGATTCAAAAAGAGAAACTCCCAAGAACCTTGTGGCCCAATTCCAGAGTTCCCAGGTCAAGAAGAAAATATTGCAAGCAGCTAGAAAGAAACAATCCCAGAATTGTGGAAATACAATCAAGATAACACAAGATCTAGCAGCTTCCACATTAAGGGATTGAAGGGCATGGAATAGAATATTTCAGAACTCAAAGGAACTAGGCCTAAAACCAAGAATCCCCTACCCAGCAAAACTGAGTATAATATTTCAGGGCAAAATATGGTCTTTCAATTAAATAGACGGCTTTCAAGCATTCTTGATGTAAAGATCAGAGCTGAAAAGATAATTTCACTTTCAAACGCAACAATGAGAAGAAGCATGGAAAAGTAAACAGCAAAGAGAAGTCACAAGGGACTTACCAAAGTTGAACTGTATATATTCCTGCATGAAAAACAATATTTGTAACTCTTGAAACTTTTCAGTATCTGGGTAGTTGGTGGGATTGAACACACACATACACATACATGCATGCACCCATGTACACATTTGCGTGCACACACACATACACACATGCATGCACACACAGAGACAGAGAGCCCAGAGTGAATTGAATATTATGGGATCATATCTTAAAAGAAATCAAGGTAAACAGTGAGAGAGAAATGTAGTGGGAGTAGAGTGGGTGAAATGGAATGGGGTAAATTATCTCTCATAGAAGAGGCAAGCAGGAGAATTTTTTGTGGAGGGAAAAAGAGGAGAGCTGAGAAAAAAAAAAAGAAAGCATGAAGTTTACTCTCATCACATTACACTAAAGGAAGGAATAAAATGCACACACATTTTGGTATGAAAACCTATCTTCCAATACAGGAAAGTGGGGGAGAAGGAGATAGGCACAGCGGGGGGGGGGAAGATGGAAGTGAGGGCAATGGGAAGAGGGAGCAATTTGAAGTCCACAAACGGGGAGGGACAGGATGAAAAGAGAGAATAGCAACAATGGGGTCAGGATAGGATGGAAGGAAATATAGTCTTACACAACATGACTTTTAGGGAAGTCATTTGCAAAACTACACATATATTGCCTATATTGAAATGCCTGCCTTCCCAAAGGGAATGGGTTGGAAGGGTGGGATGGGGAGAAGTTGGAGCTCAAAGTTTTAGGAACAACTGTTGAGTATTGTTCTTGCTACTAGGAAATAGGAAATACAGGCAATGGGGAATAGAAAGTTTTCTGACTCCATAGGATAAAAGAGAGGATGGTGACAAGAGAAGGGAGGGATGATAGAAGAGAGGGCAGAGCCGTGATAGGGGAAATTAGAATATTTATTGTACTGGGGTGGGTGGAGGGAACAAAAGGGGAGAAAATTTTGGAACCCAAAACTTCGTGAAAATGAATGTAAAAAGTTATATAAATAATTTATATTTAAAAATGAAAGAGTTTACATGCTCCCAGTGACTCTCTCTTCTTAGGATCCAAGACTGAACCTCCAGTCTAGCACCAAAGCTTTTTATTGAAAGCTTAACAATATGAAGTATTAAGTTTCGATTTAGTAGAATGAGTCTACTTCCACATCTCTCCTGTATATCTCCTTCTCACTTCTGACACTGCCATCTTGGCATACATTCCTGGCACACTTCACTGTGGCAATATTGGCCCACTACAATTAATTAATATTGGACTATTGTGATCACTTTCTGTGTTTGTTTTTGTTTCCTTGGGAATTTTTTGGCTTCCTTGACCTTCTTTGAGTATTTACCTACATCAAAATATGTTACATTCAACTTTATCTTCCTTAAGTCCTGGTCAGGATATGTCATAGATACATTAATATTCTCCTCTGTCATCCTATCAGCTCCAAGAAAAAACTCCTCTTTTTTGTTGTCTAACAAAATTTATGATCTTTTCTGTCCTACATTTTCAGTGTTGTTATTCCTTACTCCCATACGATCTAGTAATATGCAATCTAGTAATACTGACCTCCTTGCAGTTCCTTACTTCTAGTACTCCATTCCTCAAAACTCATCATTCTTAATGATTATTTCCCAGGGTTGTAATTTTCTGTCTTCCCCTTACTTTTTTCATGTCTCAGCTAAAATCACAACTTTTTCTCAATGTTTCCTTAATGATTTTCCTCTGGGATGATCTCTAATTTGTCTTCTTCCTATCTTAGCACTGCTGGAGACAACACCATCTCCAAACCTTCCTCCTACCTCTTCCAGGGCCTTGCCAGAAGCAGCCGTCATAAGATAACCTGTGTCTGCCTACCTATATCCTCTTGTCTCAGCTCTCACCACTCTCACCAACACCCTCTCAATTCTGCTCCATCTTTATTGTTTCCCCCAGTGTGCAGACTTCTCCCACCACATGTGACTTTGGCTTCCATGTAATTTAAGGAGGACACATGGGTCTATTAATGAACGGGAAAGTTCTCATTTAAATTACCATTAAAGATAGGTCATTCAGAATGCTTTTTCTTGAGTCGTGTTGTCTTTTCCTTTTGAGTCATGAGGAAAAAATTGAATCAACTAGCTTCAATGCCTAGTTTCCTAATCTTTCAAAGAATGGAGGTGTAACAAAGCTTTTAAGGGCTTTTCAAATTCTTTGTGGAAAACAAAAGTATATACAAACATGCTCTTCTGGTCATTATTCGTATGATGACAACTCTGTTTCCCCTGATTTTTACTGCTGCTGTCTCTAACAAGACTTGAATAGTCTACGAGTTCTTGTTTTTAAGAAGGCTCCACTGAGAAGGGACAGAGTAGAAGGACAGACCTGTAAAAACTCACCCTCCCCCCCATATCACATAAAATACCTGTACAAATTACTCTAAACAAATTCTACAGGAGCAGAAGGCACAAAACGACAGAATGAAAGAGATTTCCAGCCCAAGGTAAACTGGAAACCTGAAAGAAAATGTCTATCTCATGGTTGTGGAGAAGAGCACAGCCCTGACTTGGGTAAACCATGGCAAGGACAGGACTGGACCAGACTTCAGGGAGTCACCAGTAGCAATAGCAGTACCCAGGATGCTCAACCCATACAACCAAAAGACAGATTCAAAGTTCAGGGAAAAAGCTCTTTCACATGTGTGAGAAGGGAACATGGTCTATCCCAGCCATCAGCAACCACTGAGGGGTCAGTATCCATTTTCGAAACACTCAACCTAAAGACCCTGGGGGGAATTAACCCTATCATCTGAATCTCAGTCCTGAGAGGGGGCCTTGTCCCATGGCTAAAACCCCTGGGAGAATTGAACACCTGATTTGAATCTCAGTCTTGTGCAGGGCCCTAGGATGGGGAGGAGGACCACTGGCAGAGTCAGACACAGCTGTAGAGAGGGAATTCTACTACTCTCAGATACTGGGCAGAAAACGTTTTCATTGCTCATAGACCAGTGTGCAGGCCAGCCCAGGAGTAAACTCCTCTGCCTTGATTGTGCCACGTTGTAGGTACTGAAAATGTACAGGTTCCCTGAGTGTGCCTTCCTGAGTGAGACAAAGGACTCAAAGGGAAAGACACTGACTGAGAAAATGTCCAAAACAAGAGGAAAAATAAGACTACACAAGGTTACTTTCTTGGTGACCATTTTCTTCCATTCTTTTTGGAGGAGGAAGAACAAAGCATACTATCAGAGGAAGTCAAGGCTTCTGCATCCAATACCTCTAAAATAAATATGCAATAGGCTGAAGTCATGGAAGAGAGCAAAAAGTATTTTGCAAACCAAGTAAGAGAGATGGAAAAAAAACTGGGAATAAGAATGAGATCAGTGCAAGAAAATCAGGAAAAGGGAGTTAACCGCTTGCCAAAGAGACCCACAAAATGCAGAAGAAAATTGCACTTTTGAAAACAGGCCACCTAAATTGACAGAAGAGGTCCAAAAAGCTAATGAGGAGACGAATGCTTTAAAAAGCAGAATTATGCAAGTGGAAAAGGAAGTTCAAAAGCTCACTGAAGAATACTATTCTTTAAAAATTAGGATGGCACAGATGGAACCCAATGACTTTATAAGAAACCAAGACATTACAAAACAAAGTCAAATGAATGAAAAAATTGGAGATAATATGAAATATTGCATTGGATAAAACAACGGACCTTGAAAATAGAATAAAATAGAAAATTATGGGACCACCTAAAAGCCATGATCAAAAAACGGGTATAGACATATCTCATGAAATTATCAAAGAAAACTGCCCTGATATTCTAGAACCAGAGGGCAATCCACTGACCCCTCCTGAAAGATATCCAAAAAGTGAAACTCCTAGGAATATTGTGTCCAAATTCCAGAGTTCTCAGGTCTAGAAGAAAATATTGCAAGCAGTTAAAAAGAACTAATTCAAATACTTTGGAAATAAAATCAGAATAACACAGAATATGGCAGCTTGTACATTATGGGATCAAAGGACTTGGAAGGAAATTTCAGAAGTCAAAGAAACTAGGTTTAAAACCAAGAATCATCTACCCAGCAAAACTGAATATAATACTTCAGGGGGAAAAATGGTCATACAATGAAATAGATGACTTTCAGGTATTCTTAATGAAAATACCAGAACTGAATAGAATATTTGACCTTCAAACAGAATCAAGAGAGGCATAAAAAATTAAATGAGAAAATATCATAAGGAACTTTCTAAATTTGAAATGTTTACATTCCTACATAGAAAGATAATATTTGTAACTCTTGAAACTTTTCTCAATATTTGGGCAGTTGGAGGGATTACACACACACACACACACACACACACACACACACACACACATACACACACACACACACACCTATAATATATACATAGACAACAGGGTGAACTGAATAAAAAGGAATGATACCTACAAAGAGTAAGGGATAGGAGAGGAATATATTTGGAGGAGAAAGGGAGAAATGGAATAGGAAAAATCATCACTCATGAAAGAGGCAAAAGTAAAATTATTTCAATGTAGGAAAAAAGGCAGAAGGTGAGAGAGAAAAAGTAAAGATTACTCTCTTCACATTTTGCTTAAGGATGGAATAACATCCCTAATTAATTTGTCATGAAAAGCTAATCTACACTACAGGAACATAAGGGAGAAGGGGACGACTGAGGTGGGGGGAATAATTGAAGGGAGAGTAAATCGGAGGATGGAGTAGTAAGAAGTAAACACTCTTAGGGAGGGACAAGGTCAAAAAGAGAGTAGAATAAATAGGGATGGGCAGAACAGAATGGAGGGAAATATAGTTAGTCTTACACAGCATGAGTATTATGGAGGTCTTTTGCAAAACTATACGTATATAGCCTGTATTGAATTGACTGCCTTCTCAGTCAGGACGGGTGGAGAGGGAGGAAGAAAGATAAGTTGAAACTGAAATTTTTAGGAACGAATGTTGGGAATTGTTTTTGCATACAACTGGGAAAAAAGAAATACAGGTAATGGAGTATAGAAATTTATCTTACCCTACAAGAAAAAGAGAAGTTGAGGATAAGGGAAGGGATGGTATGACAGAAGGGAGGAAACATTGAGGAAATGATAATCAAAATGTATTTTTTGTGGGGTGGGCATTGGGGAGAGATGGAGAAAAATTTGAAATACGAAATTTTGTGGAATTGAATGTTGAAAAGTATAAATAAATTTAAAAAATAAGAAGGCTCCATTGGACTGAGGAAATGTGTGTGTGTGTGTGTGTGTGTGTGTGTGTGTGTGTGTGTGGAATGCTTTTTTGTTAACAATTCTATTTTATACTGTAATTATCTTTGTGCATTCCTATAGTGACTGATTCAAGAAGACACAAATTTTCTTAATGTTCCCAAGCTCCTTTCAGAAAGAAAATGTCCCCTTTGTTAATATTGATGCCTTTACAGTAAGTCACTGAACATTGCATCTTTAAAAAAAATTGAAAATATGTGTCAGGAAAATGACAACCAAAAGACATATAGTAAGAGTGAAAATGCTGCAGAATTTATCCACTCAAAAGTTTAGAACAAAAATGTAAAAAATCATTAAGGAAATGTATGCAAGAAGAAATGATGGGTCTTCCATCTGGCAAGGTATTAAAGGTGGATATGGTAAGTATTTCCCTATTATGCTCATGATACCAAAATGAAGCAAATAAAATCTATGAATTAATAAAATGGTCATTCCAAAGTTTACATGGAAATATCTCTTTTAACTCGGAAAGACAAAAACTGAATAATTTAGGAACTCATAAATTCAACCAAGTCTATGTAATTGGAAATAATAGTCAAACTAATGAGAAGCAAAAAAACTTCAAGAATCTGTTGAACATTTCTTGGAACAGTCACAATTAATGGGTTTTGTGTCAATAACTGAATTAAGAATTGCCTTATAAGTATATCCCAATGATCAAATTAGTTTACTTTCTCTAGAACAATGTTGTCTACTTATTTTATGGGGTTCAGCTTTACCAATGCACTATAATAATTACCTAATCAAACCCTAGTAGATTTGTCTATTTTCCAGAATCAACATTTGGTTAATTTTTTTTTTTCTTTTTACACCCTTTCAGAAAGTTACTTAAGTTACAATGCTTCATAATAGCACATTCTGACCATTGTGATTTGATAAAATAGTCACAGTGAATGTCACAGTAAAACAATGCACATTCGGCCTGAAAAATGTTGTTGTTGTTGTTGTTTTTTTTTTATTATGGACAGTATCCATATATCTTGCATGTAATTGATCATTGCTAACTTTAGTCAGTAAAAAAGATGATACCTTAAACAAATTTAGATTAATATTTGTTCAGTATATGACTGAATACTTTAGTGCTTTAGAGTTGAAGCCATGTCAATGAATGTTTGTAAATTAGAAGATTTTCCAGTCTCAAAATACTGTGATATAAAAATGAACCATTCTTGGCCTATCACTTATTTGCAACATAATAAGAATAACCAGGACAAAATTTTAAAATGGAAACCATAATTTTAGACCAGAAAAAATGCAAAAGTAATACAATTGTCTAATTATTCAAAGAGGATTTGAATAGCAGTATTATGTAGCTTGGTAAAAATCTCTTTTTTTAAGCAATAATTTATTATACACTGATTCTCTCTTTTAACTTACATCCACACAATATGTATCTAATCATTGAGCGTCTTATAAATCAAATTCCCATCAAATGAAAGGCAGCTTCAAGGTTGTAATTTCTTTTTACGTAAACAAATTCTCTTTAGACTAGCTTGCTGTCAATCCATTGATTGACAACTGTTGGAACTATTATCAAAAAAAAAGTGCTGGTAAAACAAAAAGTAGGGGTTTCATTTATCTACTTGTGCATTAATAAAAAGATATGAGAAAGTTTCTATGGCCACAAGATCCAACTGACGGTTTGCTTTATTTTGTCATGTTGTTCACTTTTGAAAATTATGAAAAAAATATTTTTCTCAATCTTTACTCTTATGCTCTCTAAGTTTTTTACCCCTGTATTGATATTGTCTCATGTCATTTCTCGTGAAACTATTCAAATTTATTGTTTCTATACTATATTCATTTTTTCCAAAGCTTTAAATTTTTTAACTTTTGTGGAAGATTTTACGGAAACACACCATGAATTTGCAAGTGTTAGAAAAAATGAGGAGACTAAACCATATTAGAAGAGAAATCACCCATTCTCAAGAAATCATACACCTCAAAATTATTCTCATTCATTTTTTCCCACAGTCTTTAGAGGAACAAGAAGGAGGAGGACCAGGAGAAGATGGAAGACGAAAAAGAAGAGGAGTAGGAAGAAGAGAATGAAGAGGAAGAAGAGAATCTTTAGTCTTTGAAAAATTTAGGTTGTTGAGCATCACGGAATACACACTACCACTTAAGAGGGAATGCCTGATACATACAGAATGCAGAATATATAGACAAAAACTAGTAGAAAACTGACCTTTACTAAGTTACATATTTATTTATTTGGGTAAAAATGTGCCCTGTAACCAATATTTCAATCCCAGTCCAGTACCCATATCATTATAATCTTCTCAAGTTTGGACAAGCCTCTGATGTCTATCAAAATTTATCTCTCTGACTCTCCTAAGTACCTTCTACAAACACTTTAACCTAATCTTTTCAGCTTCGGTTTAGTCTTTGTCTTCCTCTAGTAAATTGCTACGTTTTTGAGGGCATGAATTATGTTTCTTTTACATATCTATATCTATATATCTATATATTAATATCAACCTTTAATACAGTGCTGAGCATATCATAAGCCTTTAAAAATGCTTATCTATCTATCCTTCTATCTATCTAGTGATCTTTCTATCCATCATCAACTTTATGCTGTGCTTTAAAAGGGACTGTAAATGAAATGAGAAAATCATGGAAGCTTCATTATAACGTGACATTAAATGATTAAAGGTTACATAATTTAATTAGTATTATGTGCATGGTAATATATAAATTTATTTTATTTTAAAAGAGTGTATCTCAAAATTTAAATGCATTCTTTTTTATATTAGATTTGTCCATGTATTTTAAGTCATGATAGTTTTAAATCATTTCCTTCCCATTCTGTGTCCTAGAGAGCCATCCCACATTACAAATTATATGGTTAATACAAAAAAGAAAAATAAGAAGAAAAAATAAACACAGCTAATTAATACATTGAAAAGGTTCAGACAACGTGCCTCACCTCCACAACAGAGTGAATTGGGGTAATGCCTTACCATATCTCGCATTTGAATCTTACTTGATCTTTATAAATTTTGCATACTGTCATGAATTTTACTTGTTATTGTGATTATTCTTTTCAATTTCATTGTAGTAATCAGTGTGAATTATTGCTCTTTCCTTTTTCTACTTTCTTCACATTGCATTACTTGATGTATCTCTTTCCATGTCCCTCTATATTCATCATTTTTTCAGAGAATTACATTCATGCATTATCATATATTTAGCCATTCCTCAATTTACGGATATCTACTTTGTTTCCAAGTCTTTGCTAGCATAAAAAAAGTTCATATAAATATTTTTGAAGTACAAGGGGACTTTCTATATCAGTTCTTTTTTGAGGTCATAAAGTCAGTAATAGAATCGCTGGGTCACAGAATATGGTCATTTTAGTGACTATATTTGTGTAGCTGAAGTTGCTTTCCAAAATGGTTCTACAAATTCAAATTTATTACTGGGGTTTTATACTACAACCCCTTAAATTTTGACTATTGCCATTTTTCTCATCTTTGCCAACTTTTAGCATGGCAGACTATGAGAGTTATTTTGATATGCTTTTATTTCATTGTTAGTGATTTAGAATGACCGGTCATATGATTGTGAATAATTTGCAATTCTTTTATGAAAGGTTTAATTACCACTAAATGGGATAATGGCATAAATAGGAATTTGGTGAAAAAAAAAATTATTTTTCTCACTGACTATTTCCTTTCTTCTCCTAAGTTGCACTTGTGTTATAGGTCCTACATTGATTGATATTAAAAAGAGTTACATGTAGTGATAATCCTTTGAAATAAGAAATGTATGCTCCGTGGATCAAGAAGCATTAAGCATTAAGCAATGTGTCAAGGTTATAAAACAGTCCTTAGCAAAAGGACTTTGCACACAATAAACCTTTAAACAAATGAGACACTTGTAAAGTATTTTACAAGCCTTTAAACATTAGAAAGTTGCTGTCATCATCAATAAAATAAAAATTCATTGAATGAATTAGTGCAATAATAGTTTAAGGTACCACTGAAAAAATAAGAAACTCAATTAATAATAATTTCTAGCCACTATTTATAAATATGTAGCTATGCTTTACTTACATTTTATACACATTAAATAACTGAAGTTTTGGGTTTAAGATTTTTAGTAGGTGATACCTTTATATTATCACTATATAACTTCTTCTCTTGATTGCTGATGTAGGATGTATCCTTCTTTCCTGCATTTCCTACTAGACTTATATGTCTTTTCTTCTAACCATTTAGAAGCATGACATAGTTCCAGAAAGAGAGCTTCTGACTATGTATGTGCCCCTCAGTAATGAGAGTCATTAAATGGTTTATTCTTCTAATTGCCTGTTAGGTGAAAACTCTATTTTAGTTCTAAAAGGTATGTCAATTACTTTAGTTCTCCTGCTTTACAACTTCAAAATCTAAGACTTTCATTGCAAACTCTCAGGTTGAACTATCTAGAAGGACTGATCTGGAATGTTTTCTTCCCTGATTCAACTTCAAGCTGTGATTTTGTGTTCTGAGTTTTCAAGTCAGAGTTATGCCTAGGATCTTCGCACCTTTTTGATCTTCCTTCTTTTAGCATAGGTTTTTGTAAGAACTTGAAAGCCTTAGAGTCTTGTGATTCAAAAATCAGCATCTCTTTCTGTCAAGACGGTCACATGGAGAAACAGTTACTGATGTACAGCAGATAAGCTTATATTGGGAAATTTGATGATGGCCAGAAGATCATTTCTAAACAGTAAAATGAGTACTCTGGCATTGAGTGAAAAATCATAATTAGAGAGGAAAAAGCCACAAAAGAAGAATGAGTTTAATTTTTAGTCAGACTCTGCTCAGTTAAGGTAAAACGTGAAATGACTAATTAGTAGCCTTCCTAATAATATTCCATTTTTCCCCTGAAGTTTAATACTAGTCTCTACTTTGTCATACTAGTAGTGCCAAATTATTTAATTTTATTCAATTTGTTGTGTAACCTAAGTGTATCTTTCTTTCCGGTAAGGCTTGGAAAGGCTGCCTTCTAAGTGTTCCTGAATTGTTAAAGATCCTGCAAATTGTGTCTCTTCACAGTTTTTTAAAAATAAAGGAAACTAAAACCAGAGAAAGAACTACGAGTGAAGTTGTTTGAGCATAGCTAAGGGCCTATCTATAGGGATAAAATAATTTAAAATGAGATAAGATAGATGATATCCAGTATATCAGGTCATATAAAATAACATTGGGTAGGTAGCAGTAGTGCTAATACTGGCATTTTCCATTCTCAAACCCATACTTACAAGGACGTCTAGAAAAGTCAAAGCTAAGTCAGCAAGTATGATATTCCAAGTGTGTGGAGGGCTGGTGAGTAGATGTTTATGCCTGTGTGTTCATAATAGGTAGTCACTCAGGTGGCTAGAATACTGAAGGGAAAAAAACAGCTATGGGAGAATTGGCACTCATCATGCTCTTCTTCCTTAATTAGATTACTGATACTGGCACATGCCCTTAAGACCATCATTTTATTCTGTTAAAGATAGCATCTGATGGAATCAAATCTAATTTACCATAAACACTTGCAGCTGACCCTGTAATATGTGTGTCCTTTTGTCTTGTTATTTGAAGGATAAGGATATTTGACAGTTGTGAGAGACAAATAGGAAATACTGATTACCTTTCCTAGCAGAGAACAATGATCCCTACCATGAAACCCCATGTTGAAGAGTTTTCCAACCTGACAAGGAATATAATAATGAGTCATTCATATGTTTCATAACTTTACACCCATGGGAAGAATTACTATGAATGTTGGCATTTAGAGCTGTCAATTCCGAACACAAACCTAATTCTGTTGCAGGATATGTTATGTTTTCTTCACTTTGAATTCCTTTTTCTACATGGGAATAAAGTTCTCTTTCATGCCTGATTCATGCGTGTACCTTTTTTTTTTTAAATTTGCCCCTTTATGAGAGATGGAGTCAGTATGGTGGAGTAAAAATGTGAATTTGCTAGAACTCTCCCATCAAACCTAACCAAATACCTAGAAAATGATTCTAGTCACATTTTGGAGCTTCAGAACCCATAGAATGAACATATTGATGAAGATGTGATCAGAATGCACACTGTCTTGGGGCAGGCAGAAAGGAGAGATGCAGAGAAATATTGAAATTCAAATTCTTGTGGAAGTGAATGCTAAAAACTAAAAATAAATAAATAATAGTTTTTTTAAAAAGGAAAATCCTCCCCCTTTTGGAAGATTCCAAAGTAGTTCCCAAGGTAGAATTTTCTATGGGGAATTTTAATGGGGAATAATGAGCCAGTGGATTTCACTGTTAGGGATCCTTCCTCCCCTGCTGCAAACTCAGGGTGGTTTAGTAATAATACTCATACATAATCACATGATAAGGTAATACAGATTTATATATGTATCATGTAAAATGGTAGTCTCTTAGAAAGTTCTTAAACATGGTAATTGATTCATTATGGACTCATTCTAAATGTGAATCATCTGAATAATCAGTTAAGCTATATTTTCATGATGCCACACTTGGATCTGTTTACTCTATTAAAAGGCTATGGCTCATTGAATCAACCTAATGGCACAGTACAGTGATGGATCTATGATAATTCTATATTATGCACATAAATAAAACCCTTGGATCTACGATGCAATATTTTGCTCATACATATAAAATTGATTTTAAGTTTGGATTGAGCAACAGGAAGGAAATCCATGAGAAGCAGAGGTGATATAGTGAGGGTGCATCAGAAATATTACTAGACTAATAATCAGATTATCTGGGTAATAGTCCTGGTAGTACTACCTACTTATGCTGGGCCTTAGACTAGGTCATGTACCCTTTGTCAGTGACAGTTTACTTATCATACACTAATAATAGTAGCTATGCCTATCTCCCATTATTGTTATCAGGTTAATGTAGTTGAAAGTGCATTAAAATGATGTAAATTTATACAAATGCCGTATAAGTATTTGTCTTTAGTTCTATTTCGCATTAGAAGAAATAAAATCACCTCAAAATCACATTGCTTTCACATATACTTGCATATTTTATTTTTACAAAACTTTTCTGAAGATGAATAGAAAAAATCTTTAACAAAATTGTGAAGTAGTTTTTCTCTTAGCGGATCTGACTTTAGGATCAGATCATAGATTGAGAGTTAGACACTACCTTAGAGATCATTGAGTCTAAACATCAGATGTTATAGAAAAGGCCCAGGGAGATCTTACTGAGGGTCAAAGAACTATTACTAATCCAAGATAGAATTTAAACCCAGCTTTTCCTGAATTCAAGATCAGTTCTTTATTCACTACATGAGCCTGTCCCTTGTCATTATTCTTTGTTTTGATTCTTCATTATCCTTTACATATTATTTCCTAAGGTACAATCTGTTCTACTTATGTTTGTTCTAGGCATCTTTATCCAATTTTACGGTTGGGATAAGTGAAGTTCAACATTATATTTGAGCTCAAATGCTGTAAATGTGTGATAGGGTCATAGCTGAGGCCTAGAACTTGGAAACTTTAGTCTAGTATTCTTCTAATAAAATCACATTAGGAATTTTTTAATACCTTAAGTCACAGAATTATTTTCCTAACTTGATGTAATTATGTTTAGTAATATACAATATGTGCTTACAGTTTGTGTAAAGTGCATATTAAAGAGGTAGTTACAGCTATGTCCCCATATCTGTAGATATAGATTTTTAATTCTGAATCTAATTTAATTTGAATAGAATCAAAGTTACCATTTTGGAATATTTTCTACTATCTTCAATTTGTAAAATTAACTTTAAAAATTAAAAATTTGACCCTAGAATTTTTCTTCTCAGTTCAAATAAATGTATATCTAAAAAAGTGCAGGAAAAGTTCTTTCCAAATAGATGAACCAGGTTATGTTTGTATGGTTATTTTTAGATAGACTTCCTACACTATGTGTGATTTGTAGTGCAATTCATATTTAAAAGAACACTATTTAATCCTAATATATAGATACTAGTAAAATTTTACCATGTGGATTTAGAGTTCATTATATAATCAATAGTCCATTATTTTATATTACTATCTAATTTTCCAAACCATATCTTATCCTTCTCAAGTGAAACAGCTGCTTTGAACATCAGTGAAAGCTATATGGTTAGAAGAGGAGGTAGGACATAAGACAATAAACATTGAAATTCAAGACACATGAAGAAATCTGGAGTTTAATTCCTATATTTAATTTGAACACCTCAATGCCTGTGGGCTGAGAGATAGGTAGTATTGACTTTGAGCCTATCTAACTGAGACTTTTTATGTCATTTGAAAGAGTGAAGGCTAAGGCATCTGGAGAGTCAACTCAGTTTTTCCAATAAACGTTCAAACTTCTCAACACAAAGTCTGCTGCTTTTAAGTAATATCCTTTACTGAGTTTTATATGTAGTATTACTAAAATATACTCAGGAACATCAGGTAAATGTATTGCAAATGCAGCCTATGGTGTGTCTTAATGTCCATATCAGACCAGCCTCAGTTTTTCATAAAATAGTGCACATCGTCTCTGAGAGAACTACTAAATACATCTAAATAGAAGTGACCGAAGTGAGAAAAACCGCAAGGATAGGTCATTTGCTCCCCTGAGATAACTTCTTAAAGTTCATTGTACAGGGTCGGGCTGATATAAAGAAACAATTGAACATCAGATACAAGTAACATAGCTATATAGTTGTACCTTGGGGAATTGGATCTGTTTCTCTTTGACAATAAGTTACTCTGTTCCTCTTCCCGCTTCCCTGCCTCAAAAAAAAACCAAACAAACAGTGACAGTAAATTTTACAGTCAGTGAAACTACCCACCCACCTGCCTTCCCTCTTATTAAAAGCTGTAGTTAAAGTTACCTCATTACACTGCTAGAGTGGCGGTTCATTGTTTCTCCTGTTCCCACATTTCTGCTGATCTTTTTCTAATTACAGTGTTAATAGCTTTGTGCTTTGTACAATATTGTCTCTCTTCACTGCTCCCTCATTGGGAGGAGGTATGTGATCTCATCTTCTACATATTGTTGGACTTATTGGTTCAGAGCAACAATGGCACACATTTGCCATGCACTCTGTCCATTGGCATTCGGTAAAGTTGCCAACATATTTACAACCATCTGCCATAGGTTGGACATTTTCCCTGGTACTGATGTTTTTATGGGAGTAAACCTCATGTACTGCACACTTCAGTGAACTTTCATGAGGTACTCTCTTCCCAGGGATTTACCTTTTTGGACTCCTATTCAAGGCTTAGTGTTAATAGCCACACCAATTATTTCATATACCCATTTGTACCTTCAAAATTCTTGCAGCAGAGGAGTAAACTGCCATTTCCTAAACCTTTATCTTTTCTTTTGGTTTTCCCAGTCAAGGAGAAAATAAAGATTGAATTAAAAAAGTTTTGTCCACTGGATTTCCTCTTACCCTAGTAGTCTTCCTAAATGAGGTCTGTAGCTAGACTGAACTGACTGCAGAAGCCATCTCGTACAATTCTCTTATTTTCAGATAAGGAAACTTATTCAAGTCCACAACAATAACTTGCCCCAGGAAACACAGGTAATTATTGTCAGAGGTGATTTTTTAATCCAGGATATTTGATTCCAGGGTAGGTGTTCTTTTCAGTATGTAACATAAGCTCTGAAATGCCAGGTTCATGGTTTGTTGGATAAATATTTCTCTCGTTTTGCCTTGAATCAAGAAAATTACAGCAGTGTCTTCATAGGGACTGAAGCCTTGCCCCTGTAAACCAGATTTAGAGAAAATACATCTAACTAAACTATATTTGAGGCATGGGTTATGATATTTGAGCTATTATACTCTGAGAATTACCTATGTTGATTACTCTCAAAATTACTTAGTGTGAGTGATTTCCCACCTGAGAAGAAGGTGGAATGATTTCTTATTATATCTAGATGGCTTCCCTTTAATTACAGGTATTCATTCAGAAAAAGTCTTTCGCTTTTGAGGTACATGCCACCTAACTAATAGGCCAAATCTGATTGCTTTATGTTTCCAAACGAAGTGAGAAAAGCCCTTTACTTTTGTCTTAACACTTTATTTGCCTGCCCTCTCATTGGTCTAAATGGTCTAAAGGAACAAGGAGCATTATATTCATGGTATGGCTCTTGGTATGTATTCATTGTCCACGATCTGAAATTTGAGGTTTCTGGTAGGAATTACAATATATAAAGGGTTAAAATGGTCAGCACCCAGGATCAACAAAGCCTAGCTCATGGAGAAAAATAAAATGAAGTCCTGTATTTGCAAAAGTCTTCCTAATTTCAGCTGTACAATTGGGAATATGGAGATTTGCCTATTATCTTAAGGGACACATTGGAGAGGCAGGACAAGTAATCACGTAGACCCAGGATCAGCAAATTATGGACCATGTGGAAAACCTGTCTTGCTCCTTGTTTTAGTATGTTTAAAAATATAAATACCTTTAAGGTTCATGGGCTATAAACATGCGGTAGGAAGAATTTGCCACATGAAAAGAGTTTTCAGATCCCTTCCATAAACTCTGAAGAATCACTATGAAGTGAAGAAATTTACTTCAAATCAAGGAGAATTTATTTAGGATTTACTCTGTGCTGGTATACAATGGGTATACAATGGAAATATTTCTAGCTGGGTATACAATGACAATATTCCTAGCAATATGATTATATTAAAAAATTAAGATTGTGCTATACTGATCCTAAAAACAATCATATGTATATCGACTGAATGATACTCTAACAAATATGTGAGTGTGTATGTGTGTGTGTGTGTGTGTGTGTGTGTGTGTGTGTGTGTGTGTGTGAAAGAGAGAAACAGAGAGAGAAAGGGAGAGAGATTAGGGAGAAAACTCCATACAAAATAAATGCAAAAGCATTTTTGGGGAGTGCAACACTAAACCCTGTGGGAATCAAGAAAGACCTTTTGTTGGAGTTCACATCTGAGCTCTAACTTGAAAGGAGGTAAATATTGAAAAAATGAAAATATAAACACCAATAACTTACACATTTATAGTACTGATCCTTTAGCCACATTTGCAAAGATAACAGGTGGTAATGAAGCCTCAAAGTATCATGGGAATAGTATGAGTGCTGCATGAATCTTACTTCATTCTAGGAAAGAATTAGATTACAATCATGTATGTACCACATGTGCATTTCCCCTTTTCTGTTTTCTGTGACTATCTGGACTCAGTAAATCAAGTAAATTTATGCAATTTTCCTCTGTATTATTTTTGAAGCAGAAAGGCTACCAATAAAGAAATAGTAGATAGCACTTTTTGTATATTTTCAGGGTTCATTTATACTGGAATTTCCTCATAGAGTTTCTCGCAAAATCTGTTGACATCAGGAAAGATAACCATGGGCATAACTGGAGAAGCCCAGGTAATATTTCACATGGCGAAATATTACCATATCTCAATCTCCTAATTACCTCCAGAGGTCTCCAGTCTCTTCTGTCAAACAATTGATCAATATCAAATTCTTGGTGCAAAGTTCCTTGAAATCAAAAAAGCTATGAGCTTTTTCCTTATGCCCTTACAGTTAATTATGGGAAGAGTATAGGACAAACCATATGAATAGTAAATTCTGAAAAGGTTTTGGGAAAATAAGCATGCTAGTGCATTGCTGGTAGATCTGTGAATCAGTACAGCCATTTCAGAAAGAACTTTGGAATGATACAAGTAATATGACTAAAATGAAATTTAATTTTGTTGTGGAGATTTCATTAATTGCCTTATCCACCAAGGAATTAACTGATAAGAAAAAATATTTCTCATTTTAGAACATTTCGAGTCACTTTTTGTGGCAGTAAACAACTGTAAACAAGGCAGATGCCCATCTCATTGGGAATGGTTAAATTAATTATGATTCATGAACGCAATGAAATATTGCTGTGCTGAAACAATTGACAGACATGATAAATCAAGAGAAGCATGGAAAGTTCCACATGGAATGATAAAGAAAGAAGTCGGCAGAGTCAAGAAAATAGTATATGTAACACAATGTAAATAGAAAGAACAACAAAAATAAAAGTGAAAATTTCAGTATTATAAAGAGCAAGCATGACTCTAAAGATGAACATCTTTCTAAAGAAGAGATGTGAGATAACATTCTCAACCTACCCATTTGCAGGATGTTGTACCAGTAAGCACCCCAATATACACGGGGGCCTGTTATCACCGGTTCCTTGATCTGCTTTTCAAAAAGGAAAGGAAACTTTAAGGAGTTAAAAATCTCCTTTAATCAAGATCATATATCATTCACCTAGTTCACCAATTTCCTCTAACAAAGTACATGTATCATTCACCTACTTAAAAGGAAAAAAATCCGTACCCTGAATGTCAGAGAAAATAGAGAGAAATCAAAAAGCAATAGACATAGCTTCCAACTCTCTGACCATAATCAAAACATATATCACAAATCAACAGACAGATGGAACTGTCTGACCATAGTTATCAGAGAAGGAAGCACCACCATATGTGTTTTCAAATCCAGGAGTTCCGTAGTCGCTTGCCAGAGTCTCATCTGGTCAAACAAACATATCGAGTAAGTAAATTTTAAAGTGAAACTTCACCCTCAGAGTATTTTATACATTTTCTTAAGAGCCAGAGGGCATTTCAACACTTGAGAAACAGTGCCTCATTAACAAAAGGTATGGACCTTTCTACAAATAGTCCCAGACCCATTAATGAATTGGGAGGATCTTTAATCATATAAACAATGCAAATATATGTACTGTTTCTAGTTAAAGAAACCCTCATTTTTTTTTCTTTTTGTAATCTAAGTTTTTGAATGCTGAGTGTGCATTGATTTATGTCTCTTTTAAACAGCTACTCTTCTTCCTTATAAAAATGGATTCTCTTTTTATTCATATTCCAGAAAGCATTACATTTCTCCAGAAACCACTTCCTTCAAAATTTCAGTCTATTTAAATATGATGTTTGAGGGGTGGAGTAAAGATGGCAGCGTAGAATGATGCACCCACTCTAGGTCTCCCTCCACAGCCCATGAAATATCTGCAAAAAATGAATCTAAGCAAATTGTAGAGCAGCAGAAGACACAAAACGACAGAGTGAAAGAGATTTCTAGCCCAAGGCAGCTTAGAAGGATGACAGGAAAAGTCTAACAAACTGGGAACAGAGTTCATCCTAGTCTTGGCCACACAGGGACAGGACTGGAAGAGACCTCAGGGGTCGAAATCTCTTGCAGCAACAAGGGATCCCAGATTACCCAACTCAGAAATGTTAAAAGCAGCTTCAAAGATCAGTGAGAAAGAGCTTTCACCTAGGTGAGAAGGTGGGAACAGCAGTGGCAGGGATTGCTGTGGCACAGTGTCTATTTTAGGAGCCCTCAGGCTAAAGACTCTCAGGGAATCATGCAGCTGATCTGGATCTCAGCCCTGAGTGGTGGTCCTGGGGTAAGGAGGATCATTTTTTGGCATATTGGAATTGACGGAGACTCTGAAGAAGGCAGTCTAATCACAGATCCTGGGTGGAAAAGTCTCTGCTTCCAGAGCAGAGAGCAGACCAGGAGAGGAGTAAAGTCCTCTCCTTTGACTGTATCATCTTGGGGGTGGTGAGCACTTACATGTTTCTAGAGTATACCCTGCATCTGACAAAGGACTCAAAGGTCAAGTAACAGTCTGGAAAAATGTCGAAAAAAGGGGGAAAATAAGACAATAGAAGGTTACTTTCTCAGTAAACAGGTATTTTCTTCGATCATTTCAGGATTAGGAAGAACAATGCATACCATCAGAGAAAGACATAAAAGTCAGTGTTTAGGCATCCAGAATATCCAAAATCAATATGCAATGGTCTCAGGAAATGGAAGAGTTAAAAAAAGATTTTCAAAATCAATTAAGAGAGGTGGAGGAAAAATTGAGAAAAGAAATGAGAGGCATGCAGGAAAATAATGATAAGCAATTCAACAGCTTGCTGAAGGAGATTTAAAAATGTTAAGAAAATAACAGCTTTAACAATAGAGTAAACCAAGTGGCAAATCAGTAATAGAAAGCCAATGAGGAGAAGAATGCTTTGAAAAGCAAAATCAGCCAAATGAAAAAGGAGGTTCAAAAGTTCACTAAAGAAAAGTGATTTAAAAATTTGAAGGGAAGGTGGAGCCAAGATGGCAGAGTGAGAACAACTGCTCACCTAACGTCTTAGAAAAACACGTTCAGCTATCTCTAAAAACACAATATGACCAAATTTTGGAGATACAGAACCCAACAGGAGACAGAATATGGCAGATTTACAGACCAGGACTGGAAGGTGGACAGGAAGGATACGTTCCGTGGGAGTGAGCTCACAGTACACAGTGAGGAGTGACCTGGTGCAGCATCATGGTTGAGAAGGAAAGGCCCAGGCCAGCATGGCAAAATGGCAGAATGGAGCCAAGAATGGGAGACCAGTGGGAGCTGAGTGAGTGAAAACCACTGAGCTCCAGATACCAGTTGCAGCTGCTCATGAGATTTTCAGCCCACAGAGTAAACGTGTGTAAGTCACATATTCGAACTTCCAAGAGCAAAAATGGTGGAGCTACCTGTAAATGCTCTCTCCCCCTTCCCTTGGTGACTTCAAAACAACTAGAAAATAATTCTCCAGAAATTCCTGGATCAGTGGCATCACCAGAAGGGGTAAATAGTCTAGGAGCATCTGAGGCTAGGAAAATAGCTAAGGGGGCTTCCTCTTACTATGATGGAGGAGAACTGAAGGATAGGAGTCTGGAAGGGGAGGTGGAGTAAAGAGTTGCACTAGGACCCAGGCCAGCCTGAGCACTACAGGGGAAATAGGAAGACAATAGAGCATCCAAGATCACCAAGCACTGATCTTTCCTTTGCTCTAGCTTAGCTGAGGAGATCTCTTGTGTCTAGAACACCGCTCCAATACACTTAAAAAGTTAGCACCAAGTTCTACAACTTGTAACTGAAAGTACTAGAGGCCACGACACAACAAAGCCCCAACATCATGAGCAAGAAGAAGCAAAGCAAGGAGGAAAAGTCCACAGAATCTTTCTATGGGAAAAGGACCAAAACACGATTACGGAAGAAGTCAGTTTTGAGTCTGTACTCGCATCTAAAACTTCATAAGGGACTATTAACTGTTTGCATGCACAGACAGCTTTCCCCGAACAGCTGAAAAAGGAGATACAAGAAAACCTAGGCAATGGTTTTAAAAATATGAAAAATGTATTTGGGGAGGAGAAAAGTTTTTTATAAAGGAAAATTGAACAAATGGAAAAAGAAGTACAAAGCCTAACTGGGAAAATTGGAAAAATGGAAAAAGAATTACATAAACTAACTGAAGAAATTAATTTCTTTAGAGGTATAATTTGACAGATAGAAAAGAAGATGCAAAATTTAACTAAAGAAAGCAATTTTATAAAACTTAGAATTCAATAAGTACAAATCCATGACATCAAAAATCAGTCAAAAAAAAAAGCCAGAGAATGAAAAGATGGAAGAAAATGTAAAACATTTAAATGAAAAAACAACTGACCTGGAAAACAGATTCAGGAGAGAAAATTTAAGAATTTTGGCCTAACAGAAAGCCAAGATGAAAAAAAGAGTCTGGACAATACTTTCCGAAAATACATAGAGGAAAACTGCCCAGAAGTTCAGACTCTGAGGGAAAAATAGTTATTTAAAGAAATTCCTGGGGTAGAGCCAAGATGGGGGAGTAGAAAGACACACATATGCTAGCTCCGAACCCACAGGCCATGGATTTCCTCTGAAAAGAACTCCAAACAAATTCTGGACCAGTGGAAGCCGCACAGCAACAGAGTGAAGGAGATTTACGTTCCAGAGAGCACTGAAAAACAGATCACAAAGGTACATCACACCCCGGATGGGAGTGATGCCCTCCCCTGCCCCGGCCGTGTGGCACTGAGAGGAACAAGCAGATCAGAGCAGGCGTCAGGGATGGAATCTCCAGCGGCCGTGATGGTCCCTCCACACATAGACACACAGGTCAGTGAGAGAGACGGGCTGAGAGGGGAGCAGGCTGTCTCCAGGACTCAGGCCCCCTCTGGAGGAAGCGGCAGAGGCAGTGGCAGAGGCAGCAGGCAGCCAGAGGCTCCGGGAGCAGGCAGGAGCTCCATTACAAAAGGTCTCTGCATAAACCCCCTGAGGGAACTGAGCCTGGGAGGCCACTTTGCCCAGACCTGACCACCAGGAATTAAGCTCCCATTGAATAGCAGCTAGGCCTGCCACTGAAAGCCCTGAGGCTGGAGAGCACCATTTGAATCTCAGATCCCAAGCACTAAGTGGGCAGATCTATGGGGGGTGGAGAGGACTCTCAGAAGTCAAGTAACTGGCTGGGAAAATGCGCAAAAAAAAACAAAGACCATAGAAGGTTATTTTCTTGGTGAACGAATGATTCCAAGCTTCCTCTCTGACGAGGAAGAAAACTGCTTACCATCAGGTAAAGCCATAAAAGTCAAGGCCTCTGTATCCCAAAGATCTGAAATCGATATCCAATGGGCTTAGGCCATGGAAGACCTCAAAAAGGATGTTGAAAATCAAGTTATAAAGGTGGAGGAAAAACTGGGAAAAGAAATGACAGAGATG
Organism: Potorous gilbertii; assembly: GCA_028658325.1. NCBI lineage: Eukaryota > Metazoa > Chordata > Mammalia > Diprotodontia > Potoroidae > Potorous > Potorous gilbertii. The sequence continues at coordinate 436,981,412 of CM053771.1, read as the reverse complement.
TAAGAAAAGCAAGAAAAACATGTCAATACCTTAAGAAAGGAGACCCAAAAAAAATGCTGAAGAAAATAACACCTTGAAAAATAGGCTAACTCAATTGGCAAAAGAGGTTCAAAAAGCCCAATGAGGAAAAGAATGCTTTCAAAAGCAGAATTAGCCAAGTGGAAAAAGAGGTTCAAAAGCTCACTGAAGAAAAATAATTTTCTCAAAATTAGAATGGAACAGATGGAAGCTAATGACGTTCTGAGAAACCAAGAAATCACAAAACAAAACCAAAAGAATGAAAAAATGGAAGATAATGTGAAATATCTCATTGGCAAAAAAACTGACGTGGAAAATGGATCCAAGAGAGACAATTTAAAAATTATGGGACTACCTGAAAACCATGATAAAAAAAAAGAGCCCTAGACATCATACTTCATGAAATGATCAAGGAAAACTGCCCTGATATTCTAGAACCAGAAGGCCAAATAAGCCCTCAAGGAATCCACAGATCACCACCTGAAAGAGATCCAAAAAGATAAACTCCTGGGAACATTGTGGCCAATTTCCAGAGTTCCCAGGTCAAGGAGAAAATATTGCAAGCAGTTAGAGAGAAACAATTCCAGTATTGTGGAAATACAATCAGGATAAAACAAGATCTAGCAGCTTCGACATTAAGGGATCAAAGGACGTGGAATAGGATATTCCAGAAGTCAAAGGAACTAGGGTAAAATCAAGAATCACCTACCGGGCAAAACTGAGTATAATAGTTCAGGGGAAAATATGGTCTTTCAATGAAATTGAGGACTTTCAAACATTCTTGATAAGAAGACCAGAGCTGAAAAGAAAATTTGACTTTCAAACACAAGAATGAGAAGAAACGTGAAAAGGTAAACAGCAAGGAGAAGTCACAAGGGACTTACCAAAGTTGAACTGTTTGCATTCCTGTATGGAAAGAAAATATTTGTAGCTCCTGAAATTTTTCAGGATCTGGGAAGTTGGTGGTATTACACACACACACATACACCCACACACGTACACACACACACTTTTACAGGCGTGCACGCACATACACATACGCACATGCATGGACACACATACAAATACGCACATGCACGCACACACAGACAGAGAAGACAGAGTAAATTGAATAGGATGGGATTATTTCTTAAAAGAAATCAAGGGAAACGGTGAGCGAGAAATGTAGTGGGAGAAGGGAGGTTGAAATGGAATGGGGTAAATTATTTCGCATAGAAGAGGCAAGCAGGAGACTTCTTAGTAGAGGGAAAAGGAGGAGAGCTGAGGAAAAAAACATGAAGTTTACTCTCATCACATTCGACTAAAGTAAGGAATAAAATGCACACTCATTTTAGTATGAAAACATATCTTACAATACAAGAAACTGGGGGAGAAGGAGATAAGCAGGGTGGGGGGGATGATGGAACGGAGGGTGATGGGAGGAGGGAGCAATTTGAAGTCAACATTCAGGGAGGGACAGGATCAAAAGAGAGAACAGATACAATGAGGAGCAGGGTAGGATGGAGGGAAATATAATTAGTCTTACACAACACGGCTATTATAGAAGTCACTTGCAAAACTACACAGATATGGCCTATATCGAATTGCCTGACTTCGCAAAGAGAATGGGTGTGGAAGGAGGGATGAGGAGAAGTTGGAACTCAAAGTTTTAGGGACAACTGTTGAGTATTGTTCTTGCTACTAGGAAATAAGAAATATAGGTAATGGGGAATAGAAAGTTATCTCTCCCTAAAGGCCAAAAAAGAAGATGGAAACAAGAGAAGGGAGGGATGATAGAAGAGAGGGCAGATTGGTGATATGGGTAGTTAGAATATCCAGTGTATTGGGGAGGGGGGAGGGGACAAATGGGGAGAAAATTTTGGAACCCAAAATCTTGTGAAAATGCATTAAAAAGTTAAGTAAATAAATTTATAAAGAAAAAATCAGGTGAGGGATAACATAGGGAGATGTATACTCAATAAAAGCATTGGCTATTGTGAAAAAAAAGAATTTGCCGTTTGCCTCACAAAAGGGATCCCAAATTAAAAACAATAAGAAATATTGTTGTCAAGTTCCAGAACTCTAAAATGAAAGAGAAAATATTTCATGCAGCCAGAAAGAAACCATTCTAATTTTGCGTAGTGACAGCCAGGATAACAGAGGACCTTTCAGCTTCTACCTGAAAAGATCAAAGGAATTGAAATATGATATTCCATAAGACAAAGGAGCTGAGACTACAACCACAGATTAATTACCCAGGAAAGTTCAATATAATATTCCAGGCAAGGAGATGGACATTCAAGGAAATAAGTGATTTCCAGACTTTCCCGACAATATGAGCAAATCTCGTCTTCAAATACAGGTCTCAAGAGAGCCCAAAAAAACTAAACGGATGAAAAGACAAATTTCTTACTCAATTTGTGCAAAATATTTACCTTCCAATAAGAGAAAATGCCGCTTGTTTGTATTGAGAATTGTATATCTAATATGAAATGTAGAAGCAATATACATAGATCGAGGAAATGGGTATAAAGTGAAGTAAATTATGTGATAATAGCAATGTGATTTAAGCATAAAAAACTATTGTAACAGGACATGTGAAAAAGAGGAAGCAGAAAATGGTAAATTGTATCACAGGACAAAGTACAAAATTATATTATAGTAAAGTAAACTAGGGGAGGGAGATGACGAATGTTTGAGAGTTACACCCATCTGATTTGGTTCAAGGGCGAACAACAAACTTAAATAAGTCTATAAATATGACTAATTCTATAGTCAGTAGGAGGGAAGGGGGAAGAACGGGGACAGGAGCATAAAAGGAAAGTAAGAAGTAGATAGGGTCAAAGGGGGTACAATACTGTGGGACTGAAAGAAGGAAGGGAAGACTGCGGAAGGTTGTGGTTAACAGTGGAAACTATTGAGGAGCAGAAGGAAGATGGTAGAATGAAAAGCAAAAACAGTGTGATAGAGGATAGAGGGAAAGAAAAAGATTACAATCATAATTGTGAATGTGAAGGAAATTAAATTTCCCATAAAAGGGAGATAGATAGCAGAATGGATAAAAAGTCATAATCCAAAAATATGTTGTTCACAAGAAAAACATTAGAAACTGGGGGATACACAGAGGGTAAATGTAAAAGGTTGGAGTAGAATATATTGTACTTCAGCTGATGTAAGAGAAGCAGGGGTAGCAATCCTAATTTCAGAAGAAGTAAAAGCAGAAATAGGTCTAATCCAAAGAGGTAAGGAAGGAAACTACGTCCTCCTAAAAGGCATCATAGACAATTAAGCAATATCATAAATAAACTTGTATTCTCCAAATAGCATATCATCCAAATTCTTAGAGGAGAGGTTGGGGAGTTGCAGGAAGAAATAGAGAGCGAAACTATACTAGTGGGGATCCTCAACTTCCCCCTCTCTGAACTTGAAAAATCTAACCTCGAAATAAACAATAAAGAAGGAAAGGAGGTAAACAAAACTTGGGATAAGGTAGATATGATAGGTCTCTGGAGAAAACTGAATGAGGATAGAAAGGAATAAAATTTTCTCAGTGGGACATGGCACTTACATAAAAATTCATCATGTTCTATGGCATACAAACATCACAGCTCTGTGCATAAAGTCACACGTAGTCAATGAATCTCTGTCAGAATATAATGCAATAGGGGCGGAGCCAAGATGGCGGAGTAGAAAGACTCACCTATGCTAGGTCCGAACCCACAGCCCATGGATTCCCTCTAAAAAGAACTCCTGACAAATTCTGGGGCAGTGGAAGCCGCGCAGAAACACAGTGAAGGAGATTTCCGTTGCAGAGAGCCCTGAAGAACCGACCGCAAAGGTACCCCGGGCGGGAGCGGAGTCCTGTCCGGCCGAGCGCTCTCCTCCCCCCCGGCCCGGGATGTGGAGCTCTGCCCAGCCACGTGGCACTGAGAGGAGCGAGCAGAGCCCAGCAGACGGCAGGGACCTGAATCTCCGGGCGGCCGCGAAGGTCCCACCACCCACAGACTCACAAGTTAGTGAGAGAGACGGGCTGAGAGGGGAGTGGGGGATCTCCAGGACTCAGACCCCCTGGGAAGCGGCCGCTGCGGCAGAGGCTAAGGCAGCTCGGCCAGAGACTCCCAGAGCGGGCTGGAGCTCCACCCCAGCTCAATTACAAAGGATCTCGGTAAAAACCCC
>CM053771.1:436939576-436976739 GCA_028658325.1 Potorous gilbertii | reverse complement strand
AAGAGAGGGCAGATTGGTGATATGGGTAATTAGAATGTCCAGTGTATTGTGGAGGGGGGAGGGGACAAATGGGGAGAAAATTTTGGAACCCAAAATCTTGTGAAAATGAATGTAAAAAGTTAAATAAATGTATTAAAAAAAAAAATAAAGAAAGAGAATATAATGCAATACAACTTACATGTATTAAAAGGTCACGGAAAAATAAACCAAAAATTAATTGGAAGCTAAATAATCAAATCCTAAATAAGGAGGGGGTAAAAAAGCTTCATAGAAACAATGAACAACTTCATTCAGGAGGATGAAAATAATGAGAAAACCTACCACATCTTATGAGATAATGCAAAAGAAGTTCTTACATGAAGTTTTATATTTTTGAATGCCTATATGAAGAAAATACATAAAAAGTGCAATGACTTGGGAATGCAACAGAAAAAGCTAGAAAAAGGATACATTGAAAATCTCCAATAAATACTAAATTAGAAATAGTGAAAACCAAAGGAGAGATTAATAATATTGAAATTAAAAAAACTGCTGAAGTAGCAAATAAAACTAATGACCAGTTTTATGGAAAAAAAATTCGCAAAAGTTATAAACTTTTGGTCGATTTGATTATAAAAAAAGAAAACCAAATTACCAAATCAATAATGAAATGGGTGAACTCACCTCGAATGAGGATGAAATTAAAACAATAATTAAAAATTACTTTGTCCAAGTTTATGCCCATGAATTAAACAATCTAAACGAGATGAATGAGTATTTCAAAAGTACATAAATTTTCCACATTAGCAGAAGAGGAAGGTGAACACTTAAACAACCAAATCTCAGAAAAATGAAATTAAAGGAGCCGTCAATGAACTTCCTAGGAAAAATCTCCAGGGCCACATGGATTTACAAGCCAATTTTCTCAAGCATATAAAGAGCTTTTAATTCCAATATCATATAGAGTATTGGGCAAAATTTGGGGAAAAAAGTCATCAAAAATTCTTTTTGTGACACAAATATGATTTTAATAGCTAAACCAGGAAGAGACAAAACAGAGAAAGAAAATTATGGACCAATTTCTCTAATGAATGTAGATACAAACATTTTAAATGAGATTTTAACAAAAATAATACAGCAACTTATCATGAGAATAATACATCATGATCAGGTAGAAATCACACCATTAGGCATAGACCAATGTATGACACTGTAGGCAATAATAAGTTCAAATGGATACACAATCTAAGTATAAAGATGAATACTATAGAAAAATTGTTGGAGCAAGGAATAGTGCATTTATCAGATTTATGGAAAACGGAAGAATTTTTGACTAAAAAAGAGATACAAAGCATTGTGCAGTGCAAGATGGATAAATGTCATTACATTACACTGAAAAGATTTTGCACAACGAAAGGCAATTCAACCAATATTCATAGGACTGCTGAAAGCTGGGAAATAATTTTTCACCTAGTGTCTGTGATAAAGGTCTCATTTCTGGAATATATACAGAGCTTAGTGAAATGTACAAAAATACAAGATATTTACCAATAGATAAATCGACAAAGGCTATGAATAGGCATTTTTCAGAGGAAGAAATTGAAGATGTATATAGTCGTATGAAAAATGCTCTAAATCACGATTTTTTAAATTTTTTCCTTTTACTTTATTTTAAATATAAATTTATTTATTTAACTTTTAACATTCATTTTCACAAGATGTTGGGTTTGATCACTCCCCCACCCCAGTACACTGTGCATTCTAATTTCCCCTAACACCAATCTGCCTTCTCTTCTATCATCCCTCCCTTCTCTTGTCCCCATCTTCTCTTTTGTCCTGTAGGGACAGATAAATTTCTATTCCCCATTACTTGTATTTCTTAGTGCCTAATAGCAAGAACAATACTCAGCAGCTGTTACTAAAACTTTGAGTTCCAAATTGTCCCCATCCCTCCCACACCACCCATTCCCTTTGGGAAGGCATGCAATTCAATATAGGCCATATCTGTGTAGTTTTGCAAGGGACTTCCATAATAGTCGTGTTGTGTAAGACTAACTATATTTCTCTCCATCCAATCCTGCCCCCCACATTGTTGCTATTCTCTCTTTTGATCCTGTTCCTCCCCAAGTGTTGACTTCAGATTGCTCTCTCCTCCCATTGCCCTCCCTTCCATCATCCTGCCCCAACCCAGCTTATCTCCTTCTACCCCACTTTCCTGTATTGTAAGACAGGTTTTCATACCAAATTGAGTGTGCATGTTATTCCTTCCTTTAGTCGAATGTGATGAGAGTAAACTTCTTGTTTTTTTATCCTCACCTCTCCTCTTTTCCCCTCCACTAAGAAGTCTCCTGCTTGCTCTTCTATGAGAGATAATTTACCCCATTCCATTTCACCCTCTGTCCTCCCACTACTTTTCTCTCTCACCATTTATCTTGATTTCTTTTAAGATATGATCCCATCCTATTCAATTAACTCTGTGCTCTCTGTCTCTGTGTGTGCATGCATGTGAGTATATGTGTGTTTGCATGTGTGTACATGTGCGTGCATTTATGTGTGTGTGTATGTCTGTGTGTAGTCCCGCCAACTACCCAGATACTGAAAAATTTCAGAAGTTACAAATATTGCCTTTCCTCATAGGGATGTAAACTGTGCAACTTTGGTAAGTCTCTCATGACTTCTCTTTGCTGTTTACTTTTTCACGCTTCTTCTCATTCTTGTGTTTGAAAGTCAAATTTTCTTTTCAGCTCTGGTCTTTTTATCAAGAATACTTGAAATTACTCGATTTCATTGAAAGACCATATTTTTCCCTGAAGTATTATGCTCAGTTTTGCTGGGTAGGTGATTCTTGCTTTTAGACCTAGTTCCATTGACTTCTGGAATATCCTATTCCATGCCCTTCAATTCCTTAATGTAGAAGCTGCTAGATCTTGTGTTATTCTGATTGTGTTTCCACAATACTGGAATTATTTCTTTCTAGCTGCTTGCAATAAGTTATCCTTGACCTAGGAACTCTGGAATTTGGCCACAATGTTACTAGAAGTTTCTTTTTTGGATCTCTTTCAGGCGGTGATCGGTGTTTTCCTTGAAGACTTATTTTGCCCTCTGGATCTAGAATATCTGGGTCGTTTTCCTTGATCATTTCATGAAGGATGATGTCTAGGTGCTTTTTGTGATCATGGCTTTCAGGTAGTCCCATAATTTTAAAATTGTCTCTCCTGGATCTATTTTCCAGGTCAGTGGTTTTTCCAATGAGATATTTCACATTCTCTTCCATTTTTTCATTCTTTTGCTTTTGTTTTGTGATTTCTTGGTTTCTCAGAAAGTCGTTAGCTTCCATCTGTTCCATTCTAATTTTGAGAGAACTATTTTCTTCAGTGAGCTTTTGAACCTCTTTTTCCACTTGACTAATTCTGCTTTTGAAAGCATTCTTCTCCTCATGGGTTTTTTGAAACTCTTTTGCCAATTGAGTTAGCCTATTTTTCAAGGTGCTATTTTCTTCAGCATTTTTTGGGTCTCCTTTCCTAAGGTATTGACCAATTTTTCATGCTTTTCTTCCACCTCTCTCATTTCTTTTCCCAGTTTTTCCTCCACCTCTCTAACTTGATTTTCAAAATGCTTTTTGAGCTCTTCCAAGGCTTGAGCCCATTGGATATCTATTTCAGATATTTGGGATACAGAGGTCTAGACTCTTATGTCTTTACCTGTTGGTAAGCAGTTTTCTTCCTCATCAGAGAGGAAGGGTGGAATCTTCTCCTCCCCTAGGAAGTAAACTTCTATGGTCTTATCTTTTTTTCCTTTTTTTCACATTTTCCCATCCAGTTACTTGACTTGTGAGATTCCTCTGCACCTCCGCCCACGTCTGCCCAACTAGTGCTTGGTGTCTGAGATTCATATGCTATTCCCAGCCTCAGGGCTTTCGGGGGCCTCTTCCAGCTGCTTTTCAGTATAAGATTAAATCAGGTTCTCAGGTGAGGGCAGGGCCACCTCCCAGGCTCAGTTCCCTTAGGTTGTTTATGCAGACACCTTCTGTAATTGAGCTGTTGCCGATCTCCTGTGTGCCCTTGGGAGCCTCTGGCTGCTCACTGCCTCTGCTGCTGCCTCTTCTGCTGCCTCCCAAGGAGACCCGAGTTCTGGAAACACTCTGCTTCCATCTCAGCCCGTCCAGATGTCTCTCTCACTGACCTGTTTGTCTGTGGGTGGAGGGAACTTTGTGGCCTCGGTAGATTCCAATCCTGAAGCCTGCTCAGATCTGCTTCCTCCTCTAAGTGCCTCACGACCAGGGCAGGGCAGGGCTCTGCTCCTGTGTGGTGTGCGATGGATATTTGGGTCAGTTTTTCAGGGCTCTCTGGAAAGGAAATCTCCTTCACTGAGTTGCTGCGTGGCTTCCACTGTTCCAGAATTTGGTGGGAGTTCTTTTTATAGGAAATCCATGGGCTGTGGGTTCAGAGCTAGCATATGTGTCTTTCTACTCCACCATCTTGGCTTCGCCCCTCTAAATCACTATTGATAAGAAAGATGCAAATCAAAACATCATACCTATCAGATTGGCAAAAATGACAGAACAGGAAGAAGATAAACGTTGGAGAAGATATGAGAGAGTTGGAACACTAATTATTGGTGGTGGAGTTGTGAGCTGATACAACCATTTTGGAGAGCAATTTGGAACTATGCCCAAAGGGCTACAAAAATATACGTACTCTTTGACCCAGTAATATCCCTTTGTATGGCTGTATACCCAAGAGATCAGAAAAATTGGAAAGAGTCCCATATGTACAAAAACATTTATAGCAGCCCTCTTTGTGGTGGACAATGCAAACTTCAGAGAACAAGTTCTCCTAAGAATGGGAATTGCTCTTCAAAACTTGGACTCATTCAAAAGGCTACATTCAAGGACCCAGAAAGTCACAGGTTCCCACCCAGATTCTATATGGATATAAATATATGTGATATTAATATCTTCCTAATGAAATACATATATATCCATACCTTACATGTGGGATTTATATATATACACATAAAGTCATGTATATAGGCTATTACTTATACGTATATGCCTCTCTATGTGTGTATGTATATATGCATGCTATGTATCATATAATCGTAATGTGTTCTGATTTTGGAAGAAGAATACCTTCAGCATTTGGCTGAGTAATTTAAGTACCTCATTAGTTATATGCTCTGTTTCCATGCTGCAGCTGATCTGTTTGCATTTCCTCTTTCTGTCCAAGTGGTCTGTAGTATCCTCCAATAACAACGTGGAGAGTATGTATTTCTTTGATCTCTATCTTGAACTATTAGAAATGATGTATACTGACTGAGGAGAAAATGTTCTTGTTTTAAAGAGCCACAAGTCTTCAGCACTACAATGATGCCTCCTGCCTTGAAATTCACAAGTGAATTTTTACTCAGGGTGATGGTTCTGTCTTGACTCCGCACTTTCTTACTGCAAGGTCTCAAATAAGCACTTTATCTTCTTTGGCCATCCTTTCCTCAACTGTGAAAAATGAATAACAATACTGAAACTGTCTAGGTTTGTTTCATAAAGAGGCTGTATAACAAATAAGATAAAATGCAAAAGTATTTTAATTTTTGAAAATAATTCAAAGTAATTTTCAAATGGATTTTCATAAAAATGTACAAGCCAAAATAAAGTACTAATATAGAAGGAAGTTACATTTTTCTAATATTTATGGCAGGATCCTAGTTTATTTGTATAGTTAATATCTTGTCCAGTGGTTGAATATACTCTAGAATAATGAGGAATGACATGGAAAAGAAGTAACTAAGAACATGAATAATTTTACTATACGGTAATAGAAATCCCGATTTTCCTTATGTTCAAATGTTGTTTCAACTTTTAAATTCTTATGTGTACCATATTAAAATTTTTTTATGTCATAGGTGGCCAATGAAACACTGAGGACAGAATCAGATTAAATTATAATTGGAAAATGTTTAACAAAATAAGGAAAAATTTGTTATAACATAAATAATATTATTTGTGGTTTTCTAAGTCAATATGTAGCTCACAGCATACTCTTTCAATGTCAACTTGACAAGATTGATGTGCAGCTACAAAATATGAAGATTTTGAAGGTTCCTATTGTGCATTCTCCAGATTTGTACTCAGAAGTTATATTTTATAAGTCAAGTGGAAAAGGTGGCAACCGACAGTCAAACCTTCACCAGTTAGATTCTTCTTCTCATCTCTACTTGGTAAATTTAAATAAAAAAGACTGAGAAACAAAGGTAAATGTTGAACTGTTTACATTTCTACATGGAAAGATAATATTTGAAACTCTTGAGATGTTTCTTATTATTTGGGTAGTTGGAAGGATTATACTTATGCGCACACACACACACATATATATATACATACACACACACACATATGCAGAGAGAGACAGACAGACAGAGAGAGACAGAGAGGACAGGGTGAGTTAAATAAGAATGGATGATATCTAAAAAAAATAAAATTAAGAGATGAGAGTTGAATATATTGGGAGGAAAACTGAAAAAAATGAAATAGGAGGAATTATCTACCAGAAAAGATAAAAGAAAAAGCTTCTTCAATGGAGGAGAAAATGGAGGAGGTAAGAAGGAAAAAGTGAAGCTTATTTTCTTCACATTTGGCTTAAGGAGGGAGTAATATGTTCATCCAATTTGGTATGAAAATCTATCTTACATTACAGGAAAGTAGGGGAGAAGGAGATAAGTGAGGTGAGGGTGATGACAGAAGCCATGGCAAGTGGGAGGTGGGAGTAATAAGAAGTAAACAATGTTGGAGAGGGACAAGGTCAAAAGAGAATAGAATAAATGGCAGACAAGATAGGACAAAGGGGAAAATAGTCATTTTACACAACATGCAATTCTTTTGCAAAACTACACATATATCCCATGTTGAATTGCTTGCCTTCTCGGTAGGAATGAATGCTGAGAATTATTTTTCCATACAACTGAGAAATAAGAAATACAGGTAATGGGGTATAGAAATCTATCTTGTACTACAAAAAAAGAGAGAAGATAGGGATAAGGGAAGGGACAGGTCTGATAGAACGGAGGGCATATAGAGGGAAGGGGAAATCCGAAAGCAAGGTGTTATGGGGTGGGGGAGGGGAGAGATGGGGAGAAAATTTGGAACTCAAAATTTTGTGGAAATGAATGTTGAAAACTAAAAATAAATGAATAAACCTTAAAAAATAAAATAATAATAGTAAATCAACATTTATTAAGCATTTAGCGTGTCAGACGCTGTGCCAATTGCTCAGGATACAAGCAAGAAAAAACTGTGTTTGTCCTTGAGCAGCTTATAATCTAAATTGAGAGGACAATATCAAAAAGAAGAGAAAAAGCAACTGGACATGAGGAATGGAAACATAATGTTCAAGTTGAAACAAATAGATCAGTATATGGTAAATTAAATTGGCTGGAAAAGACTAACTACTGTCTCTAAAGGGAGGCCTTGGGATATCTTCATTTTTTCATTCATCAGTCTGCCAATCATAGGGGAGAGGTATCTGAAGGTGTTGAAGAGATATTAGGCATTAAACCTGAGTTAGTCTACATGATGATTATATTGCAGATAATGAGCTTATCCTGGGGTAGATACGATATTCCTGTAATCACAACTAAGCATAGTATATTATGGTAAATGAAGAAACATATTTATATGTCAATCAGGACAGGTTTAGGCACAGATCTCTGTGACACTACAGTGGGTAATCTGCCAAGTTAATGTCAAACCATTAATGACAATAATTTGTTGCGTTCAATTCAATTACTTCTGAATTCATCCAACTTTATTATAACACAGCCCACATCTCTCCATCTTTGCCACGAGAATAATATGACATAATGCCATAAATAGTTGGATCAAAGCATCATAGGTTCAACCTGTACTCAGAAAGATCTGGATTCAAATACCATTTCATACATTTACTAGCAAGGTGACACCAAGCAAATTATTTAACTTGTCTGTACTATAGTTTCCTCAGGTATAAATTTAGGAATCTGTATCTAATTTAAGTTTTATTCAAGTTCTATTCCATAATTCTATGACTGTTTATCTATTCAGAGATATTATTTATTATTTAATCATTTCCATTGAATTTGAGTCCTCTTGACCACATTCAAGATTTTTTTCTGACAAAGATGCTGGAATGATTTGCTATTTCCTTCTCCAATGGAATAAAATCAAGAGAGGCTAAGTGACTTGAATAGGGTCACACAGCAAATACTTGGGGTTGAATTTGAACACAGACCTTCCTGACTCTAGAACTGGTGCTCTATTCACTGTACCATCAAGCTTTTCATATACTTCTGGAGATGATCCTTTCTGAACTTGAAGTGGTGTTTATTTCACACCCAGATATAAAGTTCATTGCCAAATCTGTGTTAAAATCCTTTCCTCTTGTTAAGCCGTGTCAGAGTTCTGATGTGTTAATATGAAACACTAACATAGGCTTTATGAAAGAGTTATTTGAATTTTATATAAAGGTTGTACGTAGCATGACCATAGTAACTGCTATGTTAGCTGGCGATATAGAGGATGGTTTTGTGCTAAACAGCACTAGTTAGGTGAAAAGGCACTTCATTTCTCTCAGTGATATTTATGAACTGACCACATTTTCAGTACGTATAGAGGAAAGTCTATTTACTGCCCTTGTAATTAGAAATACTAGGAGAAATACTAGAAGAATCTGTTTTTCTTATCATTTTAATTTTTTTCTTCGTTTCTACAAGATATACACACACGTGCACACACACATACATATATAAATACACACACATGTAAAAGAGTAGAAATGAGGTTTTTAAAATTAAAAACACTAGGAAATGTAAGGAGGATTTTATTTATTGAATTTTTCAGATAGAGAAAACTGTTTAGTAAAGTTATTATGTTAATTTTCATGATTTAATGTGCTCTTGTATTTGTTTGTTTTCCTTGTATTAGATAATTAATCAGATTATCCTGATTCTCAGGTCCTCAATTTGAATATCAGAAATCACAAAGTGAAACTCTGTGAAACTTTCAGAAACTTGAAAAATGGAAGATATCTCTAAATTGATTCAAGGGGTCAAAAATTCATTTCCTCACATTTTAAAGGTGATTAAAAAACTTTTGGAGCTAGCACGAAACAATTAGACAACAAGATGAACTCACATTTCTACTCAAGTTGATTCAAAAAGGAATTACTTGAATTTTCTCATCATGATTAAAAATGACCCCTCTAACAAGTATATCCTTGCTCTCAGTTCCTGCTTGTTAAATGTTCTCTCACTTCAAATGTGTCTCTATATGTATTTCACCAATTTAAATCTATTGATATAATTGTAAACACATGTATACATACAAATAGGAAGAAGAAAAAAGGAAGGGAGGAAGGAAGAAACAAAGTGAATTGTTTATTTTGACTGCTTCTCTGATTTGTCACTGTCTGAAAACCGATACCCCTAAAAGGAGAATTTTGCATAATTTTTTACCATCAATAGTCAGTGGCAGTACAACCAAAATTTATCTTGTGTAATCTTATTTGCTTTGTCATTAGAATAATATAATCTGTGATAGATTTATGATACTATTGCATTGATTCTCTTCCTTTCATAAAAAAGTCATATATTGATTCTGAACCAAAATCAACAATAGGGGGCTAGGACTGGAGAAATGAGGCATAACCTGTACCTCCTCTATGCACCTTTGTTAATTTGTATGAAGTTCCTAATCTAATTTAAAAGATCCTTTTTTCTTAAAATTACCTTTTTTTTAGTCTTCTGTAAATACTAGAAGTATAGGAAAGTAGAATTAAGTCGTACAGGTCAGGGGACATGAGGAGAACCTATGATTGCTCATTGCCCCCTGTTGCTCCACCTCCAACATAAACACTTCAACAGTCTTTTCTATGGCTAAGTTCTTCTTTGTAGACTCCTTCTTCCACTAAATATGTAAGTAAATTGAGTGGCACACAAAATGGGATTTTCATCATGGATTGACTGTTCTGAATAGCTAAGTATCTCACTTCTTTGGCTCCATTTCTTAGTCCAGTCTTCTTTGGATGGAAAGATACAATTTAGTCAGTGGCACCACTTATTATATTTGCTATGTTTCTATATAACAAATCAATGAAAAATATAAAAGAATATATCATGAAAAGGAACACCAAATTGGAAGTGATAAAATATGGGTTCAAGTGTTGCCTCTGATGATTACTTCCTGTGAGACTTTTGGCATATCACTTAAATTCCCAGTGGCTCAATTTCTTCACCTGCAAAATTAGATCGTTAAAAAAGATGGCATTTCAAGTTTGTATCATGTTTAATTCTATGACCCTTTTATCTCTGGTAACTTCTTCAAATCAATCAAAAACATGTATTAAATACCTAATATGTACCAGGGATTATTCTAAGCACTAGAGATAAAAATTCAAAATATGTCGTATTTTGGAACATCTCATTCATCATGACGTTGAATGATATCCACATCCACACATTCCCCACCCTAACCACACACACATACACATTACTTTGTCTTTTTAGTTTTAGTCACCGCCAGATGTTTGACTTGCCTGTGGAGCACATGATTTAGAAAAAAACCGAATATATTAGAAATAAATTTCCACTTATCCAGGTAGAGATTAAATTCATACCTTTTGTAGAAGGTTTTCCAAATCCCTGTAAGTTACATGGCATATTATTATCATGCTTCCCTTTTATAAATAAAGAAATCGAGAAGGTAAAGAGATTTGCCCAAAGTCACACTACTATAAATACCATAGTCAATATTTAAGCCCAAGTCTCCAGATCGATTACTACTACATGACACCAATTTTCAATAAATCAATGAATTCGTGTTACTATTATGGCAGTGTTAGGTGATTCGTTTTAAAAAAAAAATAGATTTTTATGTCAAATGCCATGACTGGTATCTTTTTATTTTCGGTTTTTGTACCTTTGACACACATTAGTATAGGAGACAAAAAAAGCTAAGTGATTCATTCTGAAATCAATATCTGACATAAAGTCTGATTTGTAACTGACAAGAAATGTTTCAAGACATATTGGCTAGAGTCACAGTACATTTATATGCGTTGCTCGATTAGGAATTGTATCACTGATATACCACACAGTGAACTGAATGAATCCATTTTGTGATTGTACTGAGATATGCATGCTGCTGGATAGCATTTAACTTTTTAATCAAATCTAATGTCTTTGAAATTTCCTCTGTGCTTTGTGAAGTTAGAAAAAAATAAACTCAGGTTTCCCTAGTAGCAGTTTCTACTACTCTGATCATGACAGTTTGTAATTTCATAATATTCTGTACCTTATCTTATTCTGCCTGCTGAATAATGATACCTTTTGAAAACAGAGATTAACTGGTGTCCCATGTGAATTGTATATCTACCATGAGAAAATTTGAATTATTTTCCTGCCTTCTGCAATAGTAGATGTTGGCCAAGAGTCATTATTTCTCAGATCAAGTGATCAGAAATTAATAACCACCAAAATAATATTAATTCACTGCTTATGAAAAGTGACATATTGATGACCTTGATGAATACAATTTTATTTTTTTCCCCCACAGGCGCAGTGATTTCTTTCTTGATCACTTTGCTTCAATCTTTTGAAGTCCTGTTATTCTTTCAGTTTTTTTTTTTGTTTATAGTCTGATTATCAATGAACAAAAGAATTTGATGATTTTGTGATATGGATTTAAGTAACCTGTGCTAAACCAGTAAATCATTTATATAGGTGATCCTCTACTGCTTTAGTAAAGGCCAACTCCACTGTCTCATTATGGCATGAAAATGGAACTGAGTTTCCAAAAATTAGTCCAACAGAATGCAAATTCTGAACGATTATCTTGATTTAAAAAGGTTTTCTTCTGCTTTACGCCAAAACAAAATATGTTTGACAGTGGTTTTACCAGAATATTGGCACTAGGAATGAATCTTTGAAAGTGACAATCCATGAAATAAACTATTAACTCAACATGATCCTCAGACTCATGTGACCAATTTCCAGTTCCTTTAGACAGAAACCGTGGAATGAGCAAGTAAGGAGAGAGCACTAATAATCACAGACTTCTTTATTTTATTTTGTTTTGCTTTAGAAAAAATCCATTGTTGATACAATACTTAAGAATTGAACTTTATCTATGCTGGCTTTGTTGCAATAAATTGAACCCAATGATATTAACTATCACATGTATTGATGAAGATAGGGCTCGTTTGGAGAATTAAAGACAAAATTTAACAGAGATTTGTCATATTATATCTAAAGATATTACATTACACTGTGAAACATCTTATAATCTTGCCTTATGGTATTCAAGATGACTACAGAAATATAGATCAATATGAAGATATTCAAAAGTTAGGAAAATCTGTCACAGAGGGTAAAGAAATTATTTGAGGAATTTAGCATGATCCTTTAAACCAAGGAACACTACTTTGACATGAGGGCCATTAATGTCCCATATAAAGAAAGAGATATAAAACATAAGAAAATTGTATCAAATAGATTGAAACTTATTATAAGCATATGTAAGAAATTCATGATGGATGTTATACAGTTTTAATGAGATTGATTTCCATAATGCCTACAAAGGGATGAATGCAAAAGAATTCATTTTAAAGAATAACAAATAAAATATTAAGAAACATTGGTAGCTATGTCTATTTCCTAATATCTATGAATATTGTTACAGACTCTTCTATGAAATATGGGACAAAGTGTCTGACAGGTTTCGTAGAAGATTGTCTACAGCAAGCTGCTAATAATCTTGGTATTTTCTAAATGCTGATAGAATCTTCCTACTTAGTAGATCCAAACATAGCTTTAGTGGCTCTGCTTCATATTTGAAGCTATGTTTTGGTCTACTAAGTAGGATGATATATATATGTATAGGTATATATATATATGTATATATAAAACTAAATTATCATTCCAGTTGAAATCATGGTGATTATATATATATATACGTATATATGTATATATATATACATGTATATATGTATATATATATACATGTATATATATATATATATATATATAATTAAAATATCATTCCAGTTGAAATCATGGTGATAATATTGCTTACTGATGCACCAGTTGTAAGAAAAGGAGACATAAGCTCAACAGAAGTTTATAGCACTGTTATGGAGAATGATTTACCTTAACCAAAAATTGGAAAGGTGTTTCCTGTAGATTATGAGGTTCTTTAGATATTCCTTTTAGCATATAACATTTTGATATTTCTCAATGAGCCCAGTTTCAACAAGTTCCATAGTAGAAAAAGCGATTATGAATAATGAAGAATAATTATTGTTCCAACTATTGCATGTGGTCAGGACATTGAATGAGCCAATCAATACCTATAGATTAACAAATTTAGGAGACAGATAATGATATGGGTTGAGAATTGAATTAAAAGTGGTGTGAGATTGAATTACTTTTCTCAGTCAGCAAGCATTTAACAGCCAGATAACAAATACAAAGAAACTCAAAATCACCATGGAAGCTCCAATTTAGAAAAGTTGGATATTCAAGGAAGAAGATGAAAGGAACATAAAAGAAATCTGAAAAATATCTATCAATATTTTCATGATAAAATGTTTTTGCCACTGAATGGAGTGGAGAAATCTTATAGTATATTTTGTGTTTATAGAAAAAGTAGAACTTTTCTCAAGAGAGTACAAACATAAAAAAAGCAGCTAGATTAAGGGTGATTGGAATTGGAGAAGATTTGTGCTGGAGGTAACACAATGTGAGGGCATGGAAAGGCGAATTCCTAGGGAGTGTGAAATAAAGGAAGATACCAAAGGTCTAAAAATTTCTGGCCTTTTAAATTGATCAACATATTATGCCGTCTTCCAGATGCTCCTATTTTTAAATGACCTTGTGCTGATTAAGTCAATATAATTTTCCTCCTAAACTACCCTTCCCCCCAACTTCTGTGTTACTCTAGAAGGAATCATTATCCCTCCAGTCCCTCAGACTTACAACATAGGAATCATCTTCAATTCTGCTCTATTTCTAATCCATTATCAAGGCTTTTTGGTTTCAGCTTTGTAAAATCTTTCAAATATACCTACTTCTTTCCTTTGACATTGCCAAGTCTTTTGCAGGCCCTCATCACTTTGCCCTTAAACTATTCCAATAGGCTGCTTTGAGGTCTCCCAACCCCAATTCGTTTTTCCTTTGGTCATTAAAGTGATTGTCTAAAGAACATACTAGACTATGTAACCCTTCTCCTACTCAATAGACTGCAGTCATTCTCTATTGCCTCCAAATTCAAACACAAAGTCCTTTTGCATTCAAAGTCCTTTATAGCCTACCTTTCCAATCTTCCTGGATCTTGCTCCTCAAAACATAGTGACACTGGTCTCCTTGCATTTCAAACAAAAAGATGATCCATGATTCCATTCTGTATGTTTTCTTTGGCTGTACTCCACCTTTGGAATGTTCTTCCTCTTCATAATTTCCAGTGATCTTTCCAGGTTTCCTTCAAGTCCTAACTAAAATTCTACCTTCTACAGAAGTTTTCCCTTATCTCTCCAAAGGTTAGTGCCTTCTGTCTATTACTTATTTCCTATTTAACCTGTATAGAGTTAATTTTATACATGTGTTTGTTTGTTGTCTCTTTCTACTAGATTATGAGTTTTTGAGGGCAGAGACTGTCTTTTGCCTCTTTGTATATCTTTAATTCTTAGCAATGGCAGACATATACTAGATACTTAATAAGTTAAAGATGTAACAGAACACACTGTCCTAAAGCACCTAAAATTACTCTAAAGTACATCTAAAGACCACAAATTATATGTAGACTTAATCTATCTATGCAGGAAAAAAAAATATCAATTTATCCAGTGCTTTGCCATATAGATATTTTCTGTTAGACCAGGGATTTTGTTGCACCAACATGATATTCACTGTGCTTACAAGAGACATGAATGTGTGGGGGCAATTCTGAATTGCGAAGTACAACAGCCCCTCGACATGGAAGGCAGAACCAAAATATTTATTCAGAAACCAGAAAACAAAATTCATCATAGCAACAAGAAAATCTATACTTAATAACAATGCAGAGAGTACTACCATCCCCAATCTTCCGTCTGCTAGGCTTCCCACAAATCCACTCCCTTAAAAAGAATTATAACCAAGCTCTACAACTCACTCTAGTTACTGCCTTTCCCAGTTCTGATTACTCTCTAACTTCCTCTCAGGTCAGCTAGAGCTCTTCCTTGCCCTGTTCCACACGTCCTGATCTACCCGTTCCTGCTCCATGTGACTTGACTCATGTGACTCAGGTTTCCTTGTGACTTTAGCAGGTCACATGGGCTTATTAATAGATGGGAAAGATTATCCCATTAAGAAAAGAAATTTCATTAACAAAATGCAAAAATATCATTATCGATACAACTTCTTAAACTTTTTCCACTGAGGACCCCTTTTTGACTGAGAAACTTTTTATGCAACCCTGGGTACATAGGCATGTTAAATAGGTATGCGAATCATTCACTTACTGATAATAAATAAATTCTTTGGTACACATATAATTTGAACATTTATTAAAGATGTAAGCAAATTGGAATACTAAGGGTATGAATATGTTTGTTTATTTTAGGAAAAAGAATAACACTTTAGTGAAATATTTGAGACTGCAAGATGTAGTGTTTCTTAAGTGTTTTTAAGAGTAGAGTGATACCTTGATTTTATTGACAATAGTAAGAATATCATTTTACATAAATATTTAGCACAAAATGATCAATTCAGAAATTGTTTGAAATTCTGTCCTAACCCCAAGCCAACATTACTTTAACGATTTTTTATGTAAAGTAAAAACACGCAATTTATAACACACAATAGTATCAAATCTGAGCCATGTGTCACTGGAAATGTCCTTTGGAGTTATGTGGCATGACAGCATGTGTAATGGAAAGTGAACATTCTGTGTGTTCAGAACCCAGAATGCAGTAAAGTTGTGAGTTACAACTTGGGCAAACTCTGCCAGAAACCCTTAGGATACATTTGATTTTTAATTAATTTTTGGTTATTGGACATTCGGAAAGGTTACTTTTGCCAAATTTCTCACTACCCCACATTAAGCTTTCCTATTCCACGTGGAGTAGTGACGCACCGTTTAAGAAGTACTGTCAGTTAAACAACACATAGAAATACATTTTTCTTCCATCTCCATGCCAAATAGTCATTATAAGTACGTACTTTAAATTTAAATTTTATACATCTTCCTCTTCCTTTTTGATTTCTCCCCTTTTCATCCTTTTCCCCTTTAATTCATTCTTTATTTTTTGTAGCATAATATTACTTCATTAAAGTAAACCTAGCCACATGCCATTTAAAGAAAAGTTCTATCTTCATAGGGCTGATACTTGTCTACTGGTATTGTTTTGCTGTAAATCAGATAATAACTTCTTTTTGAAGAATCGAAATTTAGGATCACAAAAGGGTCAAAGGAGAGACACATTGGAATATTTTTGGGCATATGACCCCTTGCAAATGAAAAATCATGTAGGAAAAGAAGTATAGAAGATTATATCAGGGAATGATGAGAAAAAAGATAGATGATTTTGTAAGTAGAGAAAACAAGAGAAATGGAAGTATAGTTCATGTGTTCCATTTATATCCATGAAATATCAGGACTAGAGGATGACACCCATAATACTGGGTGGGCGGGCAACTTTATGGTTGATTATTGATAAGAGTTGTACAGAGAAGAGTGCAGAATACATACACATTCATTCCAAATCCATTGAAATATCTAGACCTTATGTAATTTCTCAATGTAGTGGTAACTAACAACTAACTTTTAAAACTAATAACACAAAAGTTGCTATTACAAGCATTAAACACATATTGTAATGATTTGCTAGTTAAGTCACCCCATCAATGTCCTTTACATTAAAGTAACTAATCATTCATTTATTAAGTTGATTGGTAACACATAATTTCATAAATATAATTATCATGACTTTATTAAAAGAGTTCAATTGTACTTAATTATCACTTGTTACTAAGGAATTTATTTGCTTAATAATTAAATGCCTACTAAACAATATTAGCAATGCATTAAGATTTAATTGTTAGAAATCATGAATTATTCAATTACAACCGCAGTCTAAATACTGAATTAGATCATTCTACATCACATAAATATATAATTTTTTTTAAATTGTGGATAGCATATCACTTTAGATGAAAGTATTGATAAATATATATGTATATGTATATACATATATACATATACATAAAATATATACATATGCACACACATACATACATACATATAAATATATACATACACACATACCCATATGCATCCATCGATTCATATATACATACACATCTGTGTGTTTACACACGGGGATGTGTATGGAAATATATATTATAAATGTGTATATATATATATATATATACATATTATATATATATTTACATGTGTCTGCTTTTATAAAATGTGAGTAAATGTATGAACGTATATAGTATATATATCATATGTATTTTTCATTATATCATTTGGGGAGAAAATGAATATGCTGGATTTTTGTCTTGCTTAATTTCTCAAAAATTTAAAAGTAATTTCTATATCACTTTAATATTTGCCCAAATTCTTTACATATATTATCTCATTTGATCAGTAATGACAACCTGTGAATTTTTTAAAAATTGTTCCCATTTTTGAAGTGAAGAAAACCTGAGACTTTGAGAGATTAACTGATTTGCTAAAGGTTACATTGTAACTAAGATTCTGAAGCAGGATTCTAAGCCATGTATTTTTTGTGCTAAATCCAGTCATATGTTCATAGAATTTGACGTATTTTTCTACCTGTTTTTCCTCCAGTACTATTATAAAATTCTGAGATTATTTTTTCCTAGTGCAATGCCTTGAACTGTTTTTAAATTTCCCTATAAGTCATGTTGAAAAAGAATGCACAAAATTCCAAACGAACCCCAAAACAAAAGAATAACAGATAGTTTAAAAAAAGTATGCCCAATTCACCCTCGATCAATTCTTTCTCTGAGAATGGATAGAATTTTTCATCATAAGTCTTTAAGATTTGTGTTGGATTATTGTACTACAGAGTTAAGCCATTCACAACTGATAATCTTACAAAAGTGCTGTTACTCTTTATAATGTTCTCCTGGTTCTACTCATTTCACTTTGAATCACTTCATGTAAGTCTTCCAGGTTTTTCTAAGAGCTTCTAACTCTTCATTTCTTAAAGCACAATAGTATCTCATAGAAATTATATAACAAAGTCTGTTCAGTCACTCCCTAATTTATGGACATCCCTTTAATTTCTAACTTTTGCCATGAGAAAATAAAAGATGCTATAAATATTTTTTGTACATACAGGTCCTTCTCCTTTTACTAAATATCCCTTTTGGGAAATAGACCTACTAGTCGTATCCCTAGGTCAACAAACATGAATGATTTGATAGCCTTTAGGCATATTTCTCAAATAATATTAAATCAGTTCACACCCACATCAACAGTACATTGGTGTCTCAATTTTCCCACAACCCCTCCCATATTGTCAACATCTCCTGACCTATTAGTCAATCTACTAAACAGGACAAGGAACCTGAGAATTGTATTAATTTGCAATTCTCCAATTGATAATTATTTAGAGAATTTTATCATATGGTTGTGGAAAGCTGTGGTTACTCCATCTGAAAAAACAAATAATGTTCATATCTTTCTATAATATATTAATTGGGTAATAGATTTTTTACAAAAATTTCATATATATATATATATATATATATACATATATATATATATATATATATATATATATATATATATATATATGCCTTTTATCAGAGATATTGATTTATTTTTTATAAGCAATGGTTGCTGACAGTATTTTCCTTTACCCTATTATCCCCTAATTTTTAGTCTCTCTGATTTCACCCTGTAGCTCTTCCAAACCGTTTTGCTTCTGATTACAGTTTCCTCAATCTTCTGTCCCTTCTATCAGATATCGTGCCTTTTCTTATCCTCTCTCCTACTATTTTCCTGTGGGATAAATTAGATTTCAGTACCCAGTTGAGTGTGTATGTTATTTACTCTTTCAGCCAATTCTAATGAAAGTATCGTATGCTTACCTGCAGGTTCTCTGCCAAAAGAAATGTAAATTTTGATCAGTGATACATCACAAGATATTATAGGTTTATGGAAAAATTTCTTTCTTGTCTAGACTCTTTTTTAGATCAGGGATTTCAGGTAGTCCCATAATTTTTAAATTGTCTCTCCTGGATCTATTTTCCAGGTCAGTTGTTTTTCCAATGAGATATTTCACATTATCTTCCATTTTTTCATTCTTTTGCTTTTGTTTGGTGATTTCTTGGTTTCTCAGAAAGTCATTAGTCTCCATCTGTTCCATTCTAGTTTTCAGAGAACTATTTTCTTCAGTGAGCTTTTGAACCTCTTTTTCCACTGGTCTAATTCTGCTTTTGAAAACATTCTTCTCCTCATTGGCTTTTTGAACCTCTTTTTCCAATTGAGCTAGCCTATTTTTCAAGGTGTTATTTTCTTTAGCTTTTTTTAGGGAATCCTTTCTTAAGGTATTGACCCGTTTTTCATGCTTTTCTTGCATCTCTCTCATTTCTCTTCCCAGTTTTTCCTTCACTTGTATAACTTCATTTTCAAAATTTTTTTTGAGCTCTTCCATGGCCTCTGTCCTTTGGATATCTATTTTGGATGTTTGGGATACAGAGGCCTTGACTTCTATGTCTTTACCTGATGGTAAGCATTGTTCTTCCTCATCAGAAAGGAAGGGGGTAAATATCTCGTCACCGAGAAAGTAACCTTCTATGGTCTTATTTTTTTCTCTTTTGTCTCTCTCTAACCTTTGGTATCTGTGGGTGGATGGCCCTGCGTGGCTGCTGGAGATTCCATCCCTGAAACCTGCTCTGATCTGGTCCTCTTGGTGCCGCATGGACAAGGCAGGGCTTGGCTCCGTTCCTGGGGGTGTCGGTTTTTCAGGTCTCTCTGGAACAGAAATCCTCTCCACTCCGTTTTAGTGCAGCTTCCACTGCCCCCGAATCTGTTGGGAGTTCCTCTTTACAGGTCATTTATGGGCTGTGGGTTCGGAGCTAGCATATGTGAATCTTTCTATTCTACCATCTTGGCTCCTCCTCGAAAAATTTCTTTCTTAAAGAACATGCATTAGAACGAAATCACTCTGGCTCTCATTGCTTGGCCAACAACAGACCCCAGGTCAAGCTCCACTTGTTCAATGGTTGGGCCCAGACTTGCTCAGAATGGATGTAAATAGCAATTTTTTTTCTGTTTTGGCCAGAAGTTCCACTTCATAGACTGATTTGGTTTTTTTACTTGACGAGAAAGACTGGTCTTTGCCTCATTTCTTCTTTAGATTTAATTGTGGAAAAGATGTCCTTCAGGCAAACCAAGACCTCTTAAAGACCTTAGCTTAAAAAGTTCAACATCTTTCACTACATCCTGGACTATCTCCAGTCAGCATGACGTAGATCTTCTTTTTAATTGAATTATTTTATTTGTTTTCAGTGTTCAACTACCACTTCTATATATCTTAGATATTTTCCACTCCCTCCTCTTTACTTCCCCTCCCTCCTCACTCATTCCTTGAGACAGTGTAAAATCTGATATGGATTCTAAATGTACATTCCTATTAAATGAATGTTGCATAAAATAATTAAAATGGATGGGAGAAAACCTAAAAGAAAGCAAAACATAATGCAGAAGAAAATGGTCTATTTCTCTCTGCAATCCAATTCAACAGTTCTTTCACTGGATGGGGAAGGTGTTTTGCCTCAAGTGTTGAATAGAACTTTTTAAGTCCATTCGTTTCAAATAAGTACTAAGTACATCAGAAAAGTTCCTCACACACTGTGGTTGTTGTTGCGTAAAAAGTTCTCCTGCTTCTGCTCCTTTCACTAAGTATTAGTTCATATAAATCTTTCTAGGTTTCTCTGAAGTCTTCCTGTTCAACGCTTCATAACAAAATAGTATTCCATTACATTCACACACCACGACTTATTCAACCACTACCCAATTGATGGGTAATCCCTTGATTTCCAGGTTTTAGAAACCACATAGAGAGCTGCTATAAATATTTTTGTACATATAGGACCCTTTCCCATTTCAAGGATCCCTTTGGGATAGAGTCCCACAAACAATATTGCTGGGTTAAAGGCTGCGCATATTTTTGTAACCCTTTGGGCATAGTTCCAAATTCCTCTCCAGAACAGATGGATAAACTCGCAGCTGCAACAACAAAGAGTTAGAGTTTCAACTATCCCACATTTTCTCCAACATTTACCATCTTTCTCTTTTGTGATCTTAGTCGATCTGAAAGGTGTGATGTGGTACCTCAGAGTTGTTTTCATTTGCATCTCTAGTCAATAGTGATTTGGAGCAATTTTTCATGTGGTTATACATAGCTTTTCTTCCTCTTTCATATACATTTCTTCCTCTGAAGACTGTCTGTTCATATCCTTTGACCATTTATCAATTGGGGAATGACTTAAATTTTGTACATTTGATTGAGTTCTTATACATTTTGGAAATGAGTCTTTTATCACAGACACTAATGCAAAAATTCTTTTGCAGTTTTCTGTTTCCCACCTAATCTTGGTTGCGTTGGATTTGTATGTGCAAAAACTTTTCAATTTAATGTAATAAAAATTTTGCATTTTGGACTGCATAAAGTTCTATATCTCTCATTGGGTCATAAATTTCGACATTCTCCATAAATCTTACAAATACACTATTCCTTTTTCCACTGATTTGTTTATAGTATCAATCTTTTTACCTAGCTCATATATCTATTTATAGTGTCAGGCATTGGTCTATGTTCACTTTCCACCATACTGTTATCCTGTTTTCCAAGTAATTTTTGTAAAACAATGAGTTCTTATCCCAGAAGCAGGGGTCCTTGGGTCTGTCAAACAGTGGATTACTATATTCTTTAACTATTGTGTCTTGAGTACCTAACATATTCCACTGGTCTACACCTATGTTTTTTAGTCAGTAGCAAATGATTTTGATGATTACTGCTTTATAGTACAAATTGAGTTCTAGTAGTGCTAGACCAACTTGCCCTAATATTTTTTTTTTCATTAGTTCCCTTGATGTTCTGAACCTTTTTTTCCAGGTGAATTTTTAATATTATTTTTTCCAGACCTAGAAAACAATTATCTGGTAATTTCATTGGTATGGCACTGAATAAGTAAATTAATTTAGGAAGAATTATCATTTTTATTATATTAGCTTTACCTCCACATGAGCAACGGATGTTTTTCCACTTACTTCGATCTGTTTTTATTTGTGTGAGAAGTATTTTGTAATTGTGCTGATGTGGTCAGTGGGTTTGTTTTGGGAGATAGACTCCCAGATATCTTAGTGTCTATAGTAATTTTAATTGGGATTTCTCTTTCTATTTCTTCTTGTTGGGTTTTGTTAGTAATATATACAAATGCAGTTATCTTATGAGGGTTAATTTTGTAACCTGCAACTTTGCCCAAGTTGTTTATTATCTTATGTAGTTTTTTACTTGCTTCTCTGGGATTCCCTAACCATAATATCATCTACAAAGAGCATAATGTAGTATCTTCTTTGCCTATTATAATTCTTTCAATTTCTTTTTCTCCTCATTGCTACAGCTAGCAGTACTAATACCATCTGGAATAACTGTGGTGATAATGGACACCCTTTTATTCTCTCCTGTTCTTACTGAAAATGCATGTAGTTTGGCCTCCTTGCATATGACACTTGCTGATGGTTTTAGGTAGATACTGCTTATAATTTTTTTGGAAAGTTTCATTTATTTCTATGCTTTCCAGTGTTTTCAATAGGAATAGGTGTTGCACTTTGTCAAAAGTTCTTTCTGCATCTATCGAGTTAATCATGTGGATTTTGTTAGTTTTATTGTTGATGTGATCGGTAATGCTAATAGTTTGTTTACTACTGAACCAAATCTGAATTTCTGGTATAAATCCTACCTTATCATAATGTATTATTCTCATGAAAAGTTGCTGTATTTTCTTTTTACTAACATCTCATTTAAAATTTTTGCATCTTTCTTCATTAGAGAAATTGGTCTTTAGTATTCTTTCTCTGTTCTGGCACTTTCGGGTTTAAGTATCAGAACCTTTTTGTATCATAAAAAGAATTCGGTAGGACTCCTTCTTTGGCAATTTTCCCAGTCTATATTGTGTTGCAATTAATTATTTTTTAAATGCTTTGCTGAAGATGGCTTGAAGGAAAATCCAGACTAGAGAACTGCATTGCATCATGTTCCTCCCCAGACTTCTGTATGCGATGGAACCTCTGAATGGACAACCCATTAATCTAACTTTGTATTTTGAATCTCTGTGTTTATACTTAGGAAAGGGGACTGCCACCTTGTAATTTGTCAGTGTTTCTCTCACCTTTCCACCCCACCCATATTCATATAAAATGGAGAAAGATAGAGGGAAGAATTCATAAGGGAAAGAATGTGAAGAGGTATTTAGTGGATTTAGGTGTGGATACCTAAAAAAGGGGGGATTTTGTGGGAAACAAGACATTTCTGTTTTCCACAGTCCAAGGTGATAAAAGCTGTAACCTACCACAGATGAGTTAGAGGTCAAAAATTAACGCACACGTACAAGAAGCTGTGTGAGGAAGGGTCTATCAGAGAAGAGTATATGGAGTCACATGGCCAGGGGACAGTATCGTGAGAGATTAAAAGTTTAGAAAACAGTAAAAGAAATCCCATCTTTCTGAACATGGTGTAGTAATCCTATAACCTTACTGGAGAGGTTACCTATCCATTCTGGGAGAAGAGACATTAAGATTAATAAAAATTTTCCTGATTTCACAACAGGTTTTGTCTTTTGTTTAAGGTGAGTATTTTTATCACTGTTGGGGACTTCTTAGATGAGCTCACATCTAAGTGGTTTTAATGTCCTAGTAAATGGGCAATCTTTTGAAGTTCTATTTATAACTGAGAATATGCTATATCCCTTTTTTCTTTTCCAAAAAATTTTTTTTCAGAGGTCTATTATGTATAACTTTTCTAAGATTCTAATCATTGGGGAGTAGTCAAGATTGCGAGGTAGAAAGATGCATGTACTCTATCGTTTCCCCCACAGCCTATGCAATACCTGTAAAAAAATGACTCTCAACAAACTGTGGAGGAACAAATTCCACAAAACGACTGAGTTAAAGAGATTTCCAGTCCATGGTAACCGGGAAGGCCAACAGGAAAGGTCAATTGTAGCAGAGGCAGAGTGGAGCACAGCCCAGCGTTGACTGCGAGGTGCTAGAAGGAACAGGAACAGAAGAGGCTTGGGAGTGGGATCCTCAGCAGCAGAGGAGATTCTCAGGTCCCTTAACCCACAAATCCAAAGGCAGCTTCAAAGGTCACTTTTTTTTACCTCCACGACAAGGCCACAGGGTCCTCCCATAGTCCTGGCCCCAGGTGGCAGTGGCAGTGGCAGCACCAGCAGCAGCAGTGGCAGCAGTAGTGTCCATTTGTGGAGGACTCAGTCTAAAGCCCCTGGGGGAATTGAGAAGCTAATCTGAACCTCAGCCCTGAGCAGGGTCCTGTGGCATGGCTTACTGGAGGCAGATTTGGAGAGGGAATTCTATGACTGGCAGATTCTTGGCAGAAAAGTTTTGGTAGCTCAAAGACCAGTGTGCAGGCCCTTGATTGTGCAACCTTGGAGGAAATGAGATCTTACAGGTCCCCAGAGTATACCCTCCTCCTGGCAAAGGACTCAAAAGTCATGTAACTGGCTGGGAACATGCTCAAAAAGGGGAAAAATAAGACTAGAGAAGATCACTTTCTTGGTGAACAGGCATTTTCTTACATCCTTTTGGATGAGGAAGAACAATTCATTGTTTCAGAGGAAGTGAAGCCTTCCATAACCTACAAAGGAAATATGCAGTGGTCTCAGGTCATGAAAGAGCTCAAAAAGGATTTTGAAAATCAACTAAGAGGGGTGGAGGAAAATTTGAGAAGAGAAATGAAAGTGATGCAAGAATGTCATGAAAAGTAATTAAATAACTTGCTGAAGGAGACCCCCCAAAAAGTTGAAGGAAATAGTTTAACTCAATTGAGAAAAGAGGACCAAAAAGCCAATGGGGAGAAGAATTCTTTAAAAAGCAGAATTATCCAAATAGAAAACGAGGTTCAAAAGCTGACTGAAGGAAATACTTCTTTAAAAATTAGAATGTAACAAGTGGAAGCTAATGACTTTACGGGAACCCAAGAAATTACAAAACAGAAGCAAAGGAATGAAAATATGGAAGATAATATTAAGTATTTCATTAAAAAAAAAACAACTGACCTGGAAAATAGATCCAGGAGAGACAATTTAATATTTATGGGACTAGCTGAAAATCATGATAAAAATAAAAGTCTAGATAACATCTTTAATGAAATTATCAAGGAAAACTACCATGATGTTCTAGAGCCAGGGAGAAAAATAAATATTGAAAGAATCCACTGATCACCTCCTGAAAGAAATCCAAAAAAGAGAAACTCCTAGCAATATTGTAACCAAATTCCAGAGTTCCCAGGTCAAGGAAAAAATATTGCAAGCACATAGAAAGAAACAATTCGAGTATTACAGAAATACAATCAGGATAACACAGGATCTGACTTGGAATATGGTATTCCAGAAGTCAAAAGAACTATGATTAATACCAAGAATCACCTACCCAGAAAAACTAAGTATAATGCTTCAGGGGGAAAATAGTCATTCAGTGAAATAGAGGACTTTCAAATATTTTTGATGAAAAGACCAGAACTTAAAAGAAAATTTGACTTTCAAACACAAAGCCTGAAGAGAAACAAGAAAAGGTGAACAGGAAAGAGAAATCATAAGGAACTTACTGAAGATGAACTGTTTACATTTCTTCATGGAAAGATAAATATTATTAACTTTTGAAACATTTCCCAGTATCTGGGAAGTTGGAGCAATTACACACACACACACACACACACACACACACACACACACACACACACACACATACATATACACACACAAATACATATATACAGACAGAGAGCACAGGGTGTGTTGAACAGGAAGAGATAATATCTAAAATTTAAATTAAGGTGAGAGAGAGGAATAGATTGGCAGGTAAAGGGAGAAATGGAATAGGGCAAATTACCTCACATAGAAGAAACAAGAAAAACACTTTCCAAAGGAGGGGAAAGGGAGCAGATGAGAGGGAAAAAGTGAAGCTTACTCTCGTCACATTTGACTCAAGAAAGGAACAACATACACTCGAAAACCTATCTTACACTACAGAAAAAGTATGAGAGAATGAGATAAGCAGGGTTTAGGGAATGATGAAAAGGAGGGAAAACGGAAGGAGGGAGCATTTGGAAGTAAATACTGTTGGAGAGGGATAAGATCAAAAGAGAGAATAGAAGAAATGGGGGACAGGAAAGGATGGAGTCAATAACGTGACTATTATGGAAGCCACTTGTAAAACTACACATATATAGTCTATATTGAATTGCCTTCCCTCTCAGTGGGGATAGGTGGGGCGGGAGGAAAGAAGAGAAGTTAGAATCAAAAGTTTTTGGAATAAATAATGGGAATTGTTTTTGCATAAAACTGGGAAATTAGAAATATAGGTAATGGGGTGTAGAAATTTATCTTGCTTTACAAGAGAAGAGAGAAGATGGGGAAAAGAGAAGGAAGGGGGGGTAAGAGGGGCTGACAAATTGGTGGAAGGGGTAATCAGAATACACAGTGTTTTCGAGTGGGAGGAGGGAGATGGGGAGAAAGTTTCAAACTCAAAATTTTGTGTAAATGAATATTGAAAACTAAAAAGAAATTAATAAACTTAAAAACCACTAATAATCTCCTTAGCTCATTTTGTTTTTAATTTTCAGATTTATCTAGTACTTAGAGGGGAAAGTTTATGTTACCTCCTTGTATAATGTCACTTCCTATTTCCTTCTGTAATTCAGTTAACATTTCCTTTAAGAATTTGGATACTATGCCAATTATTGTATATATGGCTACTACTGATTTTACTTCATTGTCTATGGTCTTTAAGGAAGAATGTGGTTTCCTTATTTATCCATTTAATTTAGCACTACTTTGACTTTTACTTTGGCAGAAACATGATATCTGTTCCTGTCTTTTTTCTTTGTATTGAAGCTGAAACATAACTTTTTCTGTTCCAGTCACTTTTTATTAACTCTATGTGTCTTTCTGTTTCAACTGTGCTTCTTATACAGAGCGTTATTTTATACTGATTTCAATTGGCAATCCTTTTATTTATTAATATGTGTCTTTATGTGTGTATGTTGTACATATATATGTATGTCTGTGTATGTATGCATGCATGAAATAATTATTAATAACCACTTAATATTGGAGACCCCGGGTTTTTTCTCTTACTGTTTCCTCATTCAAAACCTATTCTTGTAGGTTTTAAAGGGGAAATCCAGCCACAGTTGTCTGGAGAAAGATAAATTACTTTATCTGGGGGACCTTGTGTTTCATGGTTAGGTCACATTATTTGCAGGAGGAGCTGAGGAGTCTTCTCATTATAATGTCTACTTGTTCATTGATTGTTAATCAATTAAAATTGATTTTCACCCTCAGGGATACCTTCTTTTGCAAAAGTATTTCAACATTCAAGAAGGGTCAATAAGAGGTCTTTGGCTTCCAAGAATGCCACTGACCTATTTTATTAATTATTAGCTAGTCAAAATTAATAAATTAAATTTCAATTACACAGAAATTATGTATCTCAGATCTCACAATCATCACATACAACATATACACACATATCCATATGTATGTGTGTGTGTGTATGGATGAATATTGGCACACCCACATACCCACACACATTTCTGCTTCTCTTTGAACCAGTGTAGCTGTGAGGGAATTTCAAGCAATGTCTTCCTCTACACCATTTTCATCTCCATTGCAAAAATTATTTCTTGATTGTCCCTTTGTTGTGAAATAATTTCTCTCATTTTTCTTCTCCTTTTTTTCTCTTCCTCCCACTCTTTTTGCTTACCTATTCAATTTTTTTTAATTTTTCCCCATGTTTGAATCACTCTTATGCTCTTTTTCTATATCTTACATGTTCCTTGAAAAGGATAATGTTATCATAAGTTCCACATTTTGTCTTTCTATACAGATAGTAGACAGTTTGATTTTGTAAAGTTCCTCATAATTTTTGTTTTATGTTAAACTATTTTCCTGAATGTCAAATTTTCTGTTTATTTCTGCTTTTTTCATGAGGAATGATTCAATGTTCTCTACTTCATTTAGTAAGGATTTTTCCAAATCTTGAAGAACTATGTTCAGTTTTACTTTGTAATTTTGATTGTAATACCAACTCTTTTGCTTTCTATAATGTCATATGGGAGTGTTAATTTTGGGATCTCTTTTAGAAGATTATTGATGGATAGTATCAGTTCTTCATCTGTCAAATGAACTGTTGTAATGGTAATCAAATGAGGATCTTTTGCTCTTTTTGTTTTACTAAATGTGCCTCTGATTGAATAATGTGATTGAGAAGAATGTTTTCCATGCTTGGGCCTGCCCATTGTGGGAAATTTACTAGGGAAATTTCTGTGTAGGAGGGTCCTAAGTAACTTTTTTTTTCTATTGAGGCACTGAGTCAGAGGCTCTTTGACTCTAAGAAGAATATTAATACTCTGAGGATGAGGTTTTACATTGGGGGCTTGGTTTTTGGAAGAAGGTCTGTGTGCCAGATGAGACTCTTGGAAGTCACTAAATATCCCCCACCCTTCCCTGGATTTAAAAAAAAAGCCAAAAAGTACTAGTTGTTGGTACTTCCCCCTCTGTGTGTATGGCAGTAGTCAAGCAGCTTGAGACTGCTGCCTGTTGATTTTTTATTTCTCTGAAATTTTTGCTTTGATTTTCTCTGATATCTCTGCTTGAATAAAGTGATTATTAACTCCTCCAAAACTCCTTTTCCTTTTATGAATGCAGACCTTAGAACCTGTGATAGCAGGTCCCCCATGTCTGTTGGGATATTTACTGATACAACTGGAGAAGCAAAGAGCAAACCACTCCAGTATGTCTGCCAATAAAACACCAAATGTGGTCATGAAGAGTCAGACCTGACTAAAATGAGTCAATAGCAGCATCAGCAACAGCAACCGCAACAACAGTATTTAGCCTTTAGAGTTGCTTTCGAACTTACAGTCAATCAATAAAAAGTCTTCAATGACCCCCTAGTCCATTACAGAGATTAAGGAACTTAGCAAAGCAGGCTACAAATAGGACTAAAATGATAGTCTTGCTTTGTGAAAGATAGCTGTTTTGTGAAAGGCCTAATTGCATTTATGAAAACTGTTTGTGAAAGTTATGACAAATTTACTAACTAGTCCTTTTATTGACTTGTGATGCTTCTTGGTTTTTGTAACTCTGGTTAAGGTTCCACAATGGCATTCAACCTACATAACATTTAAACATATTTTGTCATAAACTTTGATAAATTTGAATAATTATCAGTATTTTGAACACTGTTTTCAATTAACAAAAACATAAAATTCATGACATTTTTCGATTTTTTTAGATGCTTTCGGGTTATCTAAAAGTAACTACTACTCTTTTGACTGAGTGATTTTAAATTAAATTTAAATTTAATAAAATTTCTCTAACTTTCTCCTTAGCATATTAATACTACATCCCCATACTGAGTGTGTAGTTTAAAAGATAATTGTCACACAGTATTGTAGCAAATTATAAATTGATGTAGTTTTACTTAACAGTAAAAAATTTCACAAAAAATCACAAAAATTCTAGTGCAGAATTAAAACTGAATTAAAATTAATTAATCAATTGAAAATAATTAAAAGCAGAATTAAAAACTTTTTCCACCACCACTGTTGTACACAACACCATCTGCAATACATAATTATCGCCAATATAAGTACTGTATTTTGCCTTAACATATGTATAATTAGATTTGATAGGTAGTCAAGTAAATGTATTATGTTAGTGCATTAACATTATCCTCATAAACTCAAGAACATGTTATTCATTGGAAATTTAGATACAAAAATGGACAGAGAAATAAGAAAATGAAGAAAGAGAAGAAAAAATCAAAGGATGAACATAAAGTATATGTATTTTGTTATCTTAAAAATAAATGATCAGTCTAACCCAAACACTGGGAACAAACATTTATTAGTGGAACTGTCTTTCCTTTGTCACCCCTGGCCCACGAATTAATATTCTTTATTAAAATCTCATTTGATACCCAATCAGATTCAAAGAATAAAAAGTGTGCAAGCAAGAAACAATTCACTCCAAATATGTGCATTACTTACATGTCTATCTCAAAAGAAAAGTTTTAGAATGAGACTTCCTCAACTTTTTTTCTTTCCAAAGACACTTATTTTCCTGATTTCTCTTTTTAAGCAAGCGATTTCCTCTTCCCAGCTTCAAAATAGCTACATTGCCATATTTTTATGACTTCTGAATCTCATTACACATTGTTGTACTCTTGAGAAATTCTTCCATCCCATTCACTACCTAAGCAGTCTCCTCTACCCTGAATACATTGCTTTGTGTTTTCAAATTAATGCCTGGACACTAAGATCGATTAAGAATTTTTAAAAGAAGATACTTCACAAGAAATCGCCTCTAACTTGTCTTATGAGGAAAATAACAAAATAAAGACTCATTAAAAGAAAAAAATATATAATTTTCCATTCTGTTACAAATAAATGAATATCTGAGGCACACTAGCTAGCTAGTACAAATAAAGGGATAGGAAGTGAAATTCTTTTTTAAGCCCTGAAATATTTTAGTATTTTTGTCACGTTTGTATTTTATGTGTGTATTCATTCACATGCGTGTGTGTGTGTGTGTGTGTGTGTGTGTGTGTGTGTGTGTGTGTAGAGTGAATCAGGGTGTTGATGCTCTAGGAAAAACAAAGATGAAGTGCCTACAGTGGAAGTCTTGATTTTCCTGGAGCATAGTCAAATAGTCACTGATATGGGGGTATAC
The DNA here is from genome assembly GCA_028658325.1 of Potorous gilbertii. Lineage (NCBI taxonomy): Eukaryota > Metazoa > Chordata > Mammalia > Diprotodontia > Potoroidae > Potorous > Potorous gilbertii. Next base: position 436,945,737 of record CM053771.1, on the reverse strand, counting down.
ATACACACACAGCAGATGATTGTATTTTAATCAAAATATTATTTTCAAATGGTCACTGTCAAGAATGACTTATAAGTTATATAGAATTCTTCCCCACTGTTTGGAAGGAATAAAAAGAAACCTTTCACTTTAGAGTGAGAAAACTTGAAATGACCCCGTGACCTGGGCTGAACAATGAAGATGATTAAAGCAAATCACTGGGAAGGTCAACAGCCTCAGGAGACGGCCGTTTCTATTTTAGTGATAAAAGGCCTCTTCACCTCTGTGACCTGTATTGCAATCCTCATTAGAGTTGTGAAAGATATGCAACCCTCTAGGTGAAAGAATATATATTTGAGAGAACCATTAAGAAGGGGAGTAATGTTATATACCCTCAGGTAATATAAAGCAGATGTAAACTCAGCTTCAGCCTGGAGCTGGCCTTTTACAAACACTGTTAAACCTGAGACCTCAAAGAGAAAGCCAGTCTCTAACACCAAAAAGGAAGGAGAAAAATCAGTCAAAGAAATGAGGAACAGTAGTATTGAAAAAGAAAACAAAATTATTTTTATCCATAATTCCATGAAATGTACTCCTCCAGGAGAGAGAGACAGAGAGAGAGAGAGAGACAGAGAAAGAGAGACAGAGACAGAGACATAGAGAGACAGAAGAGACAGAGATAGAGACAGAGAGAGAGGGAGAGAGAGAGGGGGGAAGAGAAAGAGACACAGAGAGACAGAGATAGTGAGAGAGATAGACAGAGACAGGCAGAGAGAAAGAATAGGTTTTCTTTTCACATTAGCAGCAAATTCAAGAAATTTATTAAGAATTTACTATGACTATGTTTCAAAGGAAAACAATGGCATAAAAGCAAAGAGGGGTAAATTGGAAAGTTTTTAATTATTTGGACAGGTGAGACTTTGGTTGTTGCTGCATAAATGGTATTGAGAAATGGATGATCGATTTGGTCCTTCTTTTAGACCACCTCACTTTCACTCCCTTTTATCATTACTGCTTCTTCGTCCTTTTTTCCTTCCTCACCCCTTTCTTACCCGTTCCCCTCCTACTGCCTATAGAGCTAGTTAGAATAATACACTGGAGTTTATAGTTCCCTCCTTGAACCAAATTAGATGAGAGTACCTCTCAAATAATGCTCATCTCCCCCTCCCTTTCCATCCACTTTAATTTTGTACTTCTTCTTGTGATGTAATTTGCCATTTTCTGCTTCCTCCTTTTCACACCTCCTGTTACAATCCCTTTGCATGCTTAAATCATATTTTGAACAGGACATCATTTACTTTATACCCATTACCTCTATGTATATCCCTTTTATATTTCATAATAGATGTATAATTTTCAGCGTTCACGGGTGTCCTCTTCCCTTACAGGGATATAAAAACAGTTTGCCCAAATTGAATAACAAGTTTTGTTTCCCCCCTACCTTCACCTCATTTGCCTTTTTATGCCTCTTTTGAGACCTGCATTTGAAGATCGAATTTTCTGTTAAGTTATGGTGTTTTTATCAGGAAGGTCTGGAAATCCCTTACTTCGTTGAATGACCATCTCTTTGCCTGAAATGTTAGGCTGAACTTTGCTGGGTAGTTGATCCTTGGTTGTAGTCTCAGTCCTTTGCCTTATGGACTACCAGATTCCAATTCCTTAGATTTTTTAATGTAGAAGCTATAAGTTCCCGTGTGATCCTGACTGAAGCTCCTCGATATTTGAAGGGTTTCTTTCTGACTACCTGTGTTATTTTCTCCTTCATATGATAGTTCTGGAATTGGGCAACAATATTTCTTAGGATTTTGAGTTTGGGATTCCTTTTGGGAGGTGAACGGTGAATTCTTTCGATGACAATTTGCCCTCTGGATCTAGCACTTCTGGGCAGTTTTCCTTGATAACTTCTTGAAAGATATTTTCCAGACTCTTTTCTTCATCGGGCTTTCTGGCAGGCCAATAATTCTTAAATTTTCTATCCTGGATCTATTTCCTGGTCATTTTTTTTCCAATTAGATATTTTACATTTTCTTCTATCTTTTCATTCTTTAGATTTTGTTTGACTGATTCTTACTGTGTAATAGAATCATTAGTTTCTCCTTGTCCAATTCTAATTTTTATCAAATTGTTTTCTTCAGTTAACTATTGCATCTCATTTTCCATCTGTCCAATTGTTCTTTTTAAGGAGTTATTTTCTCCAGTTAATTTTTGTACTTCCTTTTCCATTTGTTCAATTTTCCCAGTTAGGTTTTCTTTTTCCTTTTCCATTTGTTCAATTTTCCTTTTTAAAGAGGTGTTTTCATCTGTGAATTCTCTTTGCATACTTTTTCAATCATTGGCCAGTTTTTCTATTTCCTTCTTCAGCTGTTACATAAGAGTTCTTTCTGCATGTGACCACTTCATAGGCTCTTTTGAAGTTTCAAATGAAAGTATGGTCTCACTAATGACCTGTTCGATATTTGTGTTCAGGTCTTTTTCCCCATAGAAAGATGTTACAGTTTTTCGCTCTTTTTTTTTGCTTTTTCTTGTTCAAGATGGTGATTGTGTGTTGTGGCTTTTGGTTCTTTCAGTTAGAACAGCAGAACTTGGTTTTGAGCTGGCTTGTGTGAAAAAGTGTAGAGCAAGTTTTTTTTTTTTTTTAACTTTTTGTTTTGTGTTTTCCCGATTAGCCCTGGATTTAGCTTTGTAAGTATGATAGAGGAAGGAGTGGTCTGGTCAGGAGAGATCTCCTCAGCTGGACTGAGGCAAAGGTTAGCTTAGGGAATGTTGATCCCAGCTGCCCTATTTCTTCCCATTTCCCCTGAAGTGCTGAGGCATGCCTAGATCCTACTGCGGGTTTCCACCCCTCCTGGGACTCCTCTTCTAGTACTGAGGTTCGCCTAGGTGCTAGTGTGAGTTTTCACCATCCTGGGTCCCCTCTCTTTCAGATTCACCTCTGCCACAGTATGAGGATTCCCCCTTAGCTATTTTCCTAGCCTCAGGCGTTATGAGCTTATATGCTGCCTCTGTTATTTCTGCCAATCTAGAATTTTTCTCAAAAATATTTTATGGTCCTTTTGAGGTCATCATGAGGGGAAAAGATAGCATTTACTGACCACTCCACCATCCTGATTCCTGGACCTTTGAATAGGTGACTTACAGACGTTTATTCTGTGGGCTGAAACTCTCAGGAGATGCTGTGGCTGATATCTGGGGCTCAGTATCTGTCACTTGCTCGGGTCTATTGGTCTCTCACCCTGGGCTGTGGCTCTTCTGGTTTTGGCTGCAGCTGCCTCAGGTTTCCCTGGGGCCCTCCTACTCTGCTGCATTGGACGTGCTGTGTTGTGTGCTCTGGGGCTCACCCCAGTGGAACAGATCCTTCCTGTCCACCTTCCAGTCTGTCCTGGGTAGTGTATCTGCCACAATCTGTCTCTTATTGCATCCTGCACCTCCAAAATTTGGTCAAATTCTCTTTTTAGAGGTATCTGAAAGAGTTTGTCTAACAGTTTAGGGGTGGCATTGCTCTCACGCCATGATCTTGTCTCCACCCCCAAAGGCAGCTCAACTTAAAGCCTCTGGGGGAATTGAGGAGCTGATCTGAATCTCATCCTTGAGCGTGGTAGTGAGGGGAGACTAAGACCCGTTTCTTTACAAAGGTTTCAGAAGTCAAATAACTGGCAAAAAGAGGGGGGAAAAATCTAAGACGATAGCAGGTTACTTTCTGGGTGAATAGATGTATACTTCCATGTTTTCAAATGAGGAAGTCAAGACTTCTGCTTCCAGTACCTCCAAAATGAATATGAAATGGGTTCAAACCATAAAAGAACTTGAAAAGCAAGTCAGTCACTTGATAAAGGAGAACCAAAAAAATGTTGAGCAAAATAACGTCTTCAAAACTGGGCTCTCTCAATTGGAAAAAGAGGTCCAAAAAGTCAATTAGGAGAAGCAAACTTTAAAAAAATAGAATTAGCCAAATGGAAAAGAAGGTTCAAAAGCTCATTGAAAAAAGATAGTTCTTCAAAAGAGAGACTGAGGTTCAGGGAAGCTAACGATTATGAGATAAAACAAGAAGTCAAAAAACAAAACCAAAAGACTGTAAAAAGAGAATATAATGTGAAACATCTCCCTGGAAAAACAACTGACATGGAAAATAGATGAGACTTTAAAATTATGATACTACGGGAAAGACATGATCAAAAAAAAATCAGACAATATCTTCCATGAAATTTCAAGGAAAACTGCTCCGATATTCTAGAACTAGAGGGCAAAATAAATATTGAAAGAATCCACTGTTCACCTCCTGCAAGAGACCAAAAATAGTAACGCCTGGGAAAATTGTGGCCAAATTTCAGAGTTCCCAGGTTGAGGAGAAAATAGTGCAAGAAGATAGAAAAATGGGGCATTGTGGAAATAAAATGAGGAGAACACAGAATCTGGCAGTTTCTACATTATGGGATGGAAGGGCTTTGAACAGGATATTATAGAAGTCAAAGGAACTAGGATTAAAACCAAGAATCACGTACCCAGCAAAACTGAGTACAATGTTTCAAGGGAATAAATGTTCATTCAGTGATTTGGAAGACAAAGACGATATCCAAAAAGAAAAGTTATATTAAGGGGTGAGTAAGGAAAATGTTGGGAAGAGAAAGGAAGAAATGGAATGGGGCAGTCTATAACTCATAAAAAGACAAGAAAAAATTAGTTCAATGGAGTAGAAAACTGAGGAGGTGAGAGGGGAAAAGTGAAGAATCATGTCTTCACTTATGTATTTTTTAATTTTATTTTTTATATAAATTTATTTGTTTAACTTTTTATATTCATTTTCCCAAGATTTTGGGTGTCAAAATTTTCTCCCCATTCCTCCCCTCCTCCCACCCCAGTACACTGAGCATTCTAATTTCCCCTGTCACCAATATGCCTTCTCTTCTATCATCCCTTCCTTCTCTTGCCCCCATCATCTATTTTCTCCTGTAAGGCCAGATAAATTTCTATTCCCCATTATCTGTATTACTTATTAACTAGTAGCAAGAGCAATACTCAACAATTTTTCCTAAAACTTTGAGGTCAAACTTCTCCCCATCCCTCCCTCCCCACCCATTCCCTTTGGGAAGGCAGGCAATTCAATATAGGCCATATCTGTGTAGTTTTGCAAGTGACTTCCATAATAGTCGTGTTCTGTAAGACTAACGATATTTCCCTCCATCCTATTCTGCCCCCCATTGTTGCTATTCTCTCTTTTGATCCTGTCCCTCCCTGAATGTTGACTTCGTATTGCTCCCTCCTCCCATTGCCCTCCCTTTCATCATCCCTCACAACCCTGCTTACCTCTTTCTCCCTCACTTTCCTGTATTGTAAGATAGGTTTTCATACCAAAATTAGTGTGGATTTTATTTCTTCCTTTAATCGAATGTGTTGAGAGTAAACTTCATCTTTACTTTGTCTCAGCTCTCCTCTTTTTCCCTCCACTAAGAAGTCTCCTGCTTGCCTCTTATATGAGAGACAATTTGCTCCATTCCATTTCACCCTCTCTCCTCCCATTCCATTACTCTCTCACTGTTTACCTTGATTTCTTTTAAGATATGATCCCATCCTATTCAATTCACTCTGTGCTGTCTTTCTCTGTCTGTGCATGCATATGTGTATGTGTGTGCGCACACATGTGTACATGTGTGTGCGTTTGTGTGTGTGTGCAATACCACTAACTACCCAGATACTGAAGAATTTCAAGAGTTACAAATATTGTCTTTCCATGTAGGAATGTAAACAGTTCAAATTTGATAAGTCCCTTATGACTTCTCTTTGCTGTTTACTTTTTCATGCTTCTTCTCATTCTTGTGTTTCAAAGTCAAATTTTCTTTTCAACTCTGGTCTTTTCATCAGGAATGCTTGAAAGTTCTCCATTTCATTGAAAGACCATCTTTTCCACTGAAGTATTATGCTCAATTTCATTGCGTGGGTGATTCTTGGTTTTAGACCTAGTTCCTTTGAATTCTGGAATATCCAATTCCATGCCCTTTGATCCCTTAATGTAGAAGCTGCTAGATCTTGTGTTATCCTGATTGTATTTCCACAATACTGGAATTGTTTCTTTCTAGCCGCTTGCAATACTTTGTCCTTGATCTGGGAACTCTGGAGTTTGGCCACAATGTTCCTAGGAGTTTCTCTTTTTGGATCTCTTTCAGGCGGTGATCGGTGGATTCCTTGAA
>CM053771.1:436906491-436939476 GCA_028658325.1 Potorous gilbertii | reverse complement strand
GATGATATCTAGGCTCTTTTTTTGATCATGGCTTTCAGTTAGTTCCATAATTTTTAAATTGTCTCTCCTACATCTATTTTCCAAGTCAGTTGTTTTTCCAATGAGATATTTCACATTATCTTCCATTTTTTCATTCTTTTGGTTTTGTTTTGTGATTTCTTGGTTTCTCAGAAAGTCATTAGCTTCCATCTGTTCCATTCTAATTTTGAGAGAACTATTTTTTTCAGTGAGTTTTTGCACCTCTTTTTCCTCTTGGCTAACTCTTCTTTTGAAAGCATTCTTCTCCTCATTGGATTTTTGAACCTCTTTTGCCAATTGAGTTAGCCTATTTTTTAAGGTGTTATTTTCTTCAGCATTTTTTTGGGTCTCATTTATTAAGGTATTGACCCTTTTTTCATGCTTTTCTTGCCTCTCTCTCATTTCTTCTCCCAGTTTTTCCTCCACCTTTCTGACTTAATTTTCAAAATCCTTTTTGAGCTCTTCCATGTCCCGAGTCCATTGGATGTCAATTTCAGATCTTTGGGATACAGAGGCCTTGACTCTTATGTCTTTACCTGATGGTAAGCATTGTTCTTCTTCCTCAGAGAGTAAGGTTGGAATCATTTGTTCACCAAGAACATAACCTTCTATGGTCTTATTTTTTGCCTTTTCTGGGCATTTTCCCAGCCAGTTACTTGACTCCCACCTAGGTCTGCCCAGCCAGTACTTGGGGTCTGAGATTCAAATGCTGCTCCCCAGCACAGGGCTTTAGGTGGCTGGCTGGCTGCTCTTCAGGGTAATATTAAATCAAGTTCTCAGATGGGGGCAGGTCTGCCTCCCAGGCTCAGGTCCCTCACGGGATTTATGCAGAGACCTTCTGTAATGGAGTTGCTGCCGAACTCCTGCCTCCTCTGGGAGCCTCTGGCTGCCTGTTGCCTCTGCTGTTGCCTCCCGAGGGGGCCTGAGTTATCGAGACACTCTGCTCCCCTCTCAGGCTGTCCATATTTCTTCTCACTGACCTGTGCGTCTGTGGATGGAGGGACCTTTGCGCCTGCTAGAGATTCCGTCCCTGAAGCCTGCTTGGATCTGCACTCTCCTTTCAGTGCCGCGTGGCCAGGGCATGGCTGGGCTCTGCTCCCTCTGGTGCGCCATGGACCTTTGGGATCACTTTTTCAGGGCTCTCTGCAACTTATATCTCCTTCACTCTATTGCTGTGCGGCTCCACTCTTCCACAATTTGTTGGGAGTTCTTTTGAGAGGAAATCCATGGGCTCTGGGTTCAGAGCTAGCATATGTGAGTCTTTCTACTCTGACCTCTTGGTTCTGCCCCTCTGGAATCTCCTTTTTAACTACTCTAATAATCATCCAGTTCTTAGAAATATTTCATTTTCCCATACTCAAAGGCATATAATTTAACTTTATTGATTCCTTTATAATTTCATCTTCCTGTTTATCTTGTTATACTTTTAAAGAAACATTAGCTTTCTGTTTGAATGTCAAATTTTCTATTCATCTCTGGTCTTTTCATTAGGAATCCTTGAAATCCCTCAGTTTCATTAGATATATAATTTTTGCCCTGAAGTATAACCCTCAATTCAGAAATATCATCTTCCCTGCCCACGTAGTACTTTAATTTAGAAACTACTAAATTTTGTGTGATGCTGACTGTGGCTAACAATATTTGTCTTAAAATTTTTGGCTACTTAAAGTATTTTTTCTGACATCGGAGCTCTAGCTGTTTTAGGAGATGATTGATGAATACTTTCAGTTTCTACTTTAGTGTTTGGTCCAATTTTGTTAGGGCAATTTTCCTTTATCATTTCCTGAAGTATGATGGCAAAGCCCTCTCTTTGGTCATGACATTCTGGTAATAACAATTCATTAATTATGTCTCCTCAAACTCTTTTTCATGCAATATGTTTTTCTGATGAATTATTTCACATGTTCTTCTACTTTTCTTTCTTTTGACTTCATTTCTTGATCTGTCATGGAATCATTAACTTCCATTTATCAAATGCTCATTTTGAATGTAATAATTTTCAGTGAGTTTTCCTACCCTTTTTTCAATTGATCTATTTTTCTCTTTTAGAAGTTCCTCTCCTCAATGAGTTTATGTGCTATCTACTTTAGTATTTTTTGTTCCTCTTTTACCAAGTTTTTAGTTCTGTCTTCATACTTTTCTTTCATCACTATCTTTTCCCACTTTTTCCTCTGCCACACATGCCTGTCTTCAACTCCTTCAGGGACTGGGTCCATTTAACATATTTTGGGGTTTTTTTTTGTTTTTTTTGAGGCTTTGCTTGCAGTTGTTTTGACTTCATTGTTTTCTTTTGAGTTTGTCTTGATCTCCTGACACTAGAACTGCTTTTATGATCATAATCTTTTTCTCATTGTTTACTCATATGTTTTATTATTCTTATTACCTTTGAACATCATATTAAAGTTGAACTCTGCTCACCACAGAGTGGGGAAGCACTGTTACAAAATTAAAAGGTCAAAATTAATTGTCACTGCTATTTTCTTTTTGCACTTTTAAAATTTTAGACTTAAGTAGAAAAAAAGAAAAAAGTACTAAAACTAAAGTAATACAAAATAATGAAAACATTGTTATATACATAGAAGAATATGAAAGAGGATTCAAAATATACAACAATAAATTTGGATTACAAGAAAGCAAATAAAATAATTACTCAGCATAGTTTTGAAAGCTGTCCATTTTTTTTCATTCTTTGTATGTGTCTTTTGTTTTCTGCTGAGTACTTTTTACTTTGTTTTCCTCCCACTTCCTCTCACCCCCAAAATGTTCTAAATAAGTTTGGGGATATGCGTACATTCATATGTGTAAGTGTGTATGGGTGTGTATGTATATACATACGCACATTTATATGCACATACATATATGTATGTACACACAAGTATGTGCATACTCACTTATACGTTATATATAACATAGATCCATATACATATTAAGTATCTATGTATTTATAAAAATGGCTTAATATAGTTGCTCATGAATGTGTATGTCTATGTATGAGTATGATTATAGGTATCTCAATATAAGTATTTGTAACTGTATGTATGTATAAGCATATGTGTGAATATGTGCATATGTATATATTTGTCTGTAAATGTCTTTAGGCATGCATGTGTATGTGCATATCAACACACATGTACATATAGACATGCACCTTACATATATGCACACACGTGTGTGCACAAATGTCTGCATATTCACACAAATTATACAAGTACACAGATTCATAAACTATCACAATACATACACTTACTTATACTTAGGTATTTATAATCTTATTCAAAAATAGACATATACACGTGTATATGTATATACATGTATATGTATATACATATACATGTATATACATGTAAGATCATACTACATTTACTTGCCCTCTGTTTTCCTGAGAATAGAAATCTTCTTCCTTCATCAGTCTACATTTTTTCCCATATTTCCTGAAGGTCTACCAGTTTTTCATTTCCTACGTCACAACAACTTCAACCTTCTATTATTCAATACTCCATAACAACGTTGATGATTATGGTAACATAGAATTTAATTTCCCTATTTTTCATTATTGATTAAATCTACTTTAGCCTTAACTTTGTCAAAGACCGTGATCACCATCCTCCTCCATTTTCTCTACCAAATTTTACTCCATATCTTTGTTTTGTGATTGCTCATATCTGTTTTTTTTTACTGTTCCTCCTTAGTCCTCTTACCCTTCTATTTTACTTCTACCTACTACTTTGACGTCTGTTGCCCTACCCCCACTCCAAGAATCTCTACCTTAACCTCTCATTTCTATTAATCTGAACTCGTTCTTACCTTTTCTACCTCTTCTCTCACACTCCCCTCTAAAGATCCTTCTCTTATTCTGCTCCCACACTTAAGTATTTTATTTCTTTCTGAATTTAGAAGACTTTTATACTCTTCTAGTTACTTATGCATTGTTCCCTCTTAAATCCGTTTCCACATCTGGGATGTCAAGATAGTGGAGTAGAAAGACACACATAAGCTAGCTCCAAACCCACAGCTCATAAAATACCTGTAAAAAAGAACTCCCAACAAATTCTGGAGCAGTGGAAGCCACAGAACAACGGAGTGGAGAATATTTCTGTTCCAGAGAGACCTGAAAAACTGACACCAAAGGTATATTGCACAACGGACCCGGAGAAGAGACCAGCCCTACCTTGGCTGCACAGCACCGAGAGGAGAAGATTCAAGCAGCCTTTGGAGAAGGAATCTCCAGCAGCTGCACAGATCCCTCCACCCAGAGGTGCTAAAGGTCAGTGAGAGAGCATTCTTGACTGGCCGAGAGGGGAGAAGGGTGTCTTCATAACTCAGGCCCCCTCAGGAGGCAGCAGCAGAGACAGCAGAGGACAGGGTCTTCCAAAGCAGACAGGAGCTCAGATCAATTAGTGAAGGTCTACACATAAACCCCCTGAGGGTACTGAGCCTCATGTGGTGACCTTTTCCCCACCTAAACCCCCTGAGGAATCTCAGCCCTGTGTGGCAGCTCTACCCCCACCTGAGCACCTGAACTTAATTTCACACTGAAGAGCAGCCCGACCTTCACGGAAAGCCCTGATACTGGGAAGCAGTCTTTGAATCTCAGACCCCAAGGACTAGCTGGGCTGATCTGGAGTCAAGGTGGGTATGGAGAAGAATCTCAGAAATCAAGTAACTGGGTGGGAAAATGCCTAGAAAAGCGAAAACAAAATAAGATCACAGAAGATGTCTCCTTCCATCCTTTCCAAAAAAGAAGAACAATGCTTACTACCAGGGAAAGACGCAGAAGTCAAGGCTTCGGTATCCCAAACATCCAAAATAAATATTAAATGGGCTCAGGCCATGGAAGAGCTCAAAAAGGATTTTGAAAATCAAGTTAGAGAGGTACAGGAAAAACTGGGAAGGAAAATGAGAGAGATGCAAGAAAATCATGAAAAACAGGTTAACACATTGCTAAGGGAGACACAAAAAACACTCTGAAGAAAATAACACCTTGAAAAACAGGTTAATTCAATTGGCAAAAGAGGTTCAAAAAGCCAATGAGGAGAAGAATGCTTTCAAAAACAGAATTAGCCCAATGGAAAAGGAGATTCAAAAGCCCACTGAAGAAAATAGTTCTTTAAAAAGTAGAATGGAACAGATGGAGGTTAATGACTTTATGAGAAACCAAGAAATCACAAAACAAACTCAAAAGAATGAAAAAAATGTAATATAATGTGAAATATCTCATGTAAAACAACTGATCTGGAAAATAGATCCAGGAGAGACAATTTAAAAATTATGGGACTCCCTGAAAGTGATGATTAAAAAGAAAACAACCTCAATTTTTCTCGATAGAAATTTCATGAAATTATCAAGGAAAACTGCCTTGACATTGTAGAATCGGAGAACAAAATAAATATTAAAAGAATCTACTAATCTTCTCCTGGAAGATATCCAAAATGAGAAACTCTTAGGAATGTTTTAGCCAAATTCCAAAGTTTCCTGGTCAAGAAGAAAATGTTGGTGCTACTGGATAGAAATAATTCGAGAACTGTGGAAATACAATCAATTTAACAGGATCCAGCAGCTTCTATATTAAGGTCTCAAAGGAGTTGGAATATGATATTCCAGAATTCAAGGAAAGTAGAATTAAAATCAAAAGTCATCTATCCAGCAAATCGGAATATAATACTTCAAGGGAAACAAAATGATCATTCAATGAAGTAGAGGATTTTCAAGCATACTTGATGAAAAGATTAGAGCTGAAAAGAAAGTTTGACTTTCAAACATAAAATCGAAGAGAAGCATGAAGAGGTAAATAGGAAAGAAAAATCACAAGGGACTTGCTATAGAGGAAGTGTTTATGGAAAGATATTATTTGTAATTTTTGAAAGTTTTCTCAGTATTTGAGTAGTTGGAGGGATCATACACACACAGAGATACAACTCTCTCTGTCCCACCCCCACATATATACATATATACACACACACACATATATGTACATACATGCATACATATTTGTGTTTATATATACACATATATTTGTACATACATTTGTGTGTGTATGTGTATATATATATATATATATATATATATATATATATATATATATAGAGAGAGAGAGAGAGAGAGAGAGAGAGAGAGAGAGAGATTGAGCTAGAGAATGGAAAGAAGGAAGGATGGAAGGATGGAATGAAGGAGACAGAGAGACAGAGAACACAAGATGAGTTGAAAAGGAAGGGATCCTATCTAAAAAAATTAAGTAATTGGATGAGAGTACAATAGATTGGGAAAGGAAAGGGAGAAATGGGATGAGGCAAATTATTTCTCATAGAATAGGCAAGAAAAACCTTTTCCAAGGGAGGGGAAAATGGGAAAGGTGAGAGGGAAGAAGTGAAGCTTACTCTCATCATATTTGACTCAAGAAAGGATCACAATACATCCTCAATTTGGTATGAAAATTTATCTTACACTTCCGGAAAGTAAAAGAGAAGGGAATAAGCAGAGTTCAGGGAATAATGGAAAGGTGGGCCAGTGGGAGGAGGGAGTAATTAGAAGTAAACTTTCTTGGGGAGGGAGAAGGCAAAAAGATAAAACAGATGAAATGGGCGCAGGATAGGATTGAGGTAAATATAGTTAGTCTTACACAACAGTACTATTATGGAATTCATTTGCAAAATTACACATGTATAGCCTTGCTTGCCTTCTCAGTGAAGATGGGTGGTGAGGGACGAAGCAAGAGAAGCTGTAACTTAAAGTTTTAGGAATAAATATGGAGAATTGTTTTTGTGGACAACCGGGAAATAAGAAATACAGGTAAAGGAATATAGAAATTTATATTGCCCTACAGGACAAGAGAGAAGATGGGGATAAGGGATGGGAGGGGTGTTAGAAGGAAGGGTTCGTTGGCCAAAGTGTTAATCACAACGAAAGGCATTTTGGGGTGGTGGGAGGGGAGAGATGGGGAGAAAATCTGGAATTCAGAATTTTGTGGAAATGAATGTTGAAAACTTAAATAAATAAATAAAAGAAAGAAAACTCTTTTAAATAGTGTTTGAATAGTCCATACGGTTGTCTTTGCAGGTAGACTGCTACATATTTTATATTACCTATAGTTATTTTAAATGCTGAACTTTACTAAATTTGTTTACTTTTTCAAGTAGATTTTAGTTAATTCCCTAGCATTCTCTAAATATATCATGATGTCATCTGCAATTGTGATAGTTTTATTCCTTCTTTACCTATTTTAATTCCTTCAATTTCTTTTTCTTCTCTTATTTCTAAGGTCAACATTTCTAGTACAGAATTGAATTAATATTATTAGATTTATTTATTTCATTAATACTGGTCAGATTTATTTTTACTTTGTCTGAAATCAGGATCACTACCTCTGCGTTTTCTTTTTTTTTTTAAATTTCAATTGAAAAATAGTATAACCTGCTCCAACCTTTTACCTTTACTCATGTGTATCCCTCTGTTTCAAATATGCTTCTTGTCAATAAAATGTTGAAGACTATGGTTTTTAATTCATTCCGGTATCTTCAGATATATGGGAGAATTTATCCCTCCTATTAACATTGATGATTACTATCTGTGTCTTTCTCACCATCCTATTCTCCTGCCCACTTCCATTTTCGCTTTTCTCTCTCATTTCTCCTTTCCTCTACTACTTTAATATTTGCTTTTGAACACTTCCTCTCTCAATGTGCCTTCCCTTCCTTTATACTCCTCCCTTTTCTTTCCCCTTCCCCCTCCTACTCCTGGGGTAAGTTAGATTTCTTTATGTAAATGTGTGTGTTATTTCCTCTTTGACCAAAATCCAATGACAATGAGGTTCAAATAATATCCATCTCCCTCCCTTATTTCCCCTTACTGCAATAGATCTTTGCACATATTCCTGTGGTATGATTTACCCTTTTTTACTTCCTATCTTTCTCCCAATAAAAGCCCTTTTCACCACTAGATTCAATTTCTTTTATTGTCTCATCAAAATTAACTTATACTCATCCATTTGTCCCTGTATATCTTCTAAATGTCATAATAAAGATGTAGTTCTCAAAAGTTACAAGTATCTTTTTCCCATGTAGGGATGGAAACAGTTTAACCTTAATGAAAAACATGTTGGTTATTCTTTTATTTTTCTTTCCTGTTTACCTTTTTATGCCTCTCTTGAGTCTTGTATTTGAGGAATAAATTTTCCTTTGATCTCTGGTATTTTCACCAAGAATGTTTGAAATGTCCCTATTTCGTTGAATGTTCATCTCCTGCCCTGAAAAATTAAACTCGATTTTTCTGGATAGGCGACCCTTGCTTTTAAATCAAGTACCTTTTCCTTATGGAATATCATATTTCAAAACCTATGATCATAATGTCAAAGCCACAAGGCTACAGTTGCATGATATATAGATTGTCTCTTTCTAGCTGCTTACAATGTTTTTGCCTTGACCTGATAATTCTGGAAATTGACTATAATGTCCTTGGAGTTGCACTCTAGCACAGGGAGTTTCAGGTGCTAGAGGATATCAGACCAGTAGCACAAATGGTGGTGACCCAAGTTATAATGTGTTGGTTCTCCAAGTCACATAGGGGAAGCTTACTGGCACTTGCCAGCTCTATCACACTGGGGCTCAAGATCCCCCATGGGTTTGCTGAGGTTTGGCTTGCTTCTGGCTTGCTAGGATGACTCTTGTCCAAGGCTGCTCCTTTTCCATCAGAGCGAGAGGGATATTTTCTGTTAATTCCCTAAGCCTCCTGTGTTAAAATATTACTCCACCCTGTCATTTTGCTGACTCTGCTGTTCCAGGATTTGCTTTTTTTCCCCCTGGGGATCATATTTTCCGGATTTTAAGTGATCAATAAGGGAAAATAACAGTGGCTTGCTGTTTACTCCATCTATAATGCTATAGTAAACGTTTAATTCTTTAAAATGTGTACATGTAACACGGTTTGTTTTTATTTTGAACTGCATTAATGTCATTTTCCTCAGTACTTTCTCAAACCTTAAAAATGAACTAAGTCATAAGTTATATCTTGGTTTCTGGCATTCAACTTCGAAGATATTAAGCAACTACATTTCCAGTTTCAGAACAAAGATTATAACTAATTCTTGAACATCAATGTAATTTGGGAGAAGTGTGTATATGAAACATTTCTCAATTAACTGAGGATGTGTGTGTGTGTTTGTGTATGAGCATGCGTGTGCTGGCTAGCTTCAGGATAAGTGACCTGGAATTCCCTGGAGGTGGAGGAAGGACCTACCCCTCGAAAACTATTGATTTATTTGTTTTCAGTATTTAAAAATTACTTTCATCAGGTGTAAATTTTCTCCACCTTCCTCCCCACACCCTCCCCAAGATAGCGTGCAATGTTATAAGGTCTCTCCACATACAGTCCTATTTAACACATTTTCACATTAGTTATGTTATGTAGAAACATTCAAATGGATGGGAGAAACCATGAGAAAAAAACAAAACAGAACAAAGCATAGCAAAAGAGAAAATAGTCCACTTCATTCTGCATTCCAACTACACAGTTCTTTCTGTGCATGTGGATGGCATTTTTTCATCATGGGTCTTTCGGAAAGATTTTAGGTCTTTGCATTGCTGTGAAGGGCTAAGTCTATCAAAAACAGTCTTCACACACTGTGGCTGTTACTATGTACAATGTTGTCCTGGTGGTGCATATAAGTCTTTCCAGGCTTCTCTGAAGTACACCTCTTTGTCATTTCTTATAGCACAATTGTGGTCAGAGAGGTGATACAAGGAAACTCTCAAGGTCTCTCTCAAGAGCTTTGGATTGATTGTGCGACATGGCAGACACTGGAACAGCACAACTCAGCATAGTATTCCCACATCAGAAAGAGTGCTGTGTTCAATGAGCAAAGCAGTATTGAAACACCACAAAGAAACGTAGGGTATGTGGATTTGAAGTATGTTCACATGGACTATCCGTGCCTAATTTGTGACAGAGCATGTCAAAATCATATTGGTCTGATTAACCACGGTTGTACACACTGAAATTTTACTTTAGCATAGTGATATAATTTTGTTCCTCTTCAAAAAAAAGAGCAACAACCATAGTACAACAGTATTCCATTATATTCATTTACCACAACTGTTTAGTCATTCTTCAATTGATGGGCATACCCACAGTTTCCAGTTCTTGGCCACCACAAGAGAGCTACTATAATTATTTTTGTACGTATGGAATCTTTTTCCATTTTTTATGATCTATTTGGGATACAATTATAGAAGCCATACTGCTGGGTCAAAGAGTATTTTTATAGCCCTTTGGGCATAGTTCAAAATTGCTATTCAAAATATTTGGAACAGCTCACAGTTCAACCAACAATGAATTAGAATTCCAACTCTTCCATCCATTCTCCAACATTTATCATTTTCCTGATTTATCATGTTAGCCAATCGGAGTGGGACAAATTCTCCCATAAATCTGAAGATAAAAGAATGAATTAAAAACCATAATCCTACAACATTTTGTTTACAAGAAGCATATTTGAAACAGAGGGATACACATGAGTAAAGGTAAAAGGCTGGAGTAGGTTATACTATTTTTCAATTGAAATTTTACAAAAAAGCACATGTAGTGATCCTGATTTCAGACAAAGTACAAATAAATCTGATCAATATTAATTAAATAAATAAATCTAATAATATTAATTCAATTCTGTACTAGAAATGTTGACCTTAGCAATAAGAGAAGAAAAAGAAATTGAAGGAATTAAAATAGGCAAAGAAGGAACAAAACTATCACAATTGCAGATGACATCATGATATATTTAGAGAATGCTAGGGAATTAACTAAAATCTATTTAAAAAAAACAAATTTAGTAAAGTTCAGCATTTAAAATAACTATAGATCAAATAAAATATGTAGCAGTCTACCTGCAAAAACAACCATATGGACTATTCAAACACTATTAAAAAGAGTTTTCTTTCTTTTATTTATTTATTTAAGTTTTCAACATTCATTTCCACAAAGTTCTGAATTCCAGATTTTCTCCCCATCTCTCCCCTCCCACCACCCCAAAATGCCTTTCGTTGTGATTAACACTTTCACCAACGAACCCTTCTTTCTAACACCCCTCCCATCCCTTGTCCCCATCTTCTCTCTTGTCCTGTAGGGCAATATAAATTTCTATATTCCTTTACCTGTATTTCTTATTTCCTGGTTGTACGCAAAAACAATTCTGTATATTTATTCCTAAAACTTTAAACAGTAGGTTTCTTTAGTCATTGACTAACATGTCTTGGGTACCTAATTAATCTACCCCTCTGTTTAGTAGCCAGTAACAAGTGGTTTTGATGGTTGATACTTTAAACTACATTTTAAAGTCTGGTTTGGATAGGTCACCTCCTCTAGGTAACCTTTTCATAAATTCCTTTGATGTTCTGGATCTTTTGTTCTTTCAGATGAATTTGGATATTATTATTTCTAGGTCTAGAAAATAAATTTGGGGTAGTTTGTCTATTATGACACTGAATAAGTAAGTTCATTTGGGTAGAATTTTCATTTTTAATATATTAGCTCGGCCTAGCCATAAGCAACTGATGTTATTACAAATATTTAGATCTGATTTTATCCGTGTGAAAAGTGTTTTGAACTTTTGTTCATATACTCACTGAGTTTCTTTTGACAGATAGACTCCCAAATATTTTATCGTGCCTATAGGAACTTTGAATGGGATTTCTCTTTGTACATCTTGCTGTTGGGCTTTGTAAGTAAATATGGAAATGCAGGTAACTTTTGTGGGTTTATTTTGTATACTGCAACTTTGCTAAAGATGTTTATTTTTTCAACTAGTTTTTTTTTTTTATTTGACTCTCTGAGATTCTCTAAGTATATTACTACATCATCTGCAAGGAGTGACAACTTAGTTTCTTCTTTGCCTATTCTAATTCCTTCTATTTCTTTTTCTCTTCTTATTGCTGAAGCTCACATTTCTAGGACCAAAATGGGCAGCAGTGGTGATGATGGACGTCTTTGTTTCACTCCTGATATTTTGGAAATGTTTTATCTCCATTACATATGATGCTTGTTGATGGTTTTAGGTATATACTATTCATTAATTTAAATAAGACACTCTTTATTCCTATGCTCTCCAGTGTTTTCGGTTGGAATGAGTGCTGTATTTTGTCAAAAGCGTTTTCTGCAACTATTGAGATAATGATATGTTTTCCATTACTATTATTGTTGATATAATCAGCAATGCCGATACTTTTCCTAATAATGACCCAGTCCTGTATTCCTCGTATAAATCCTATCTGGTAATAATGTATTATGCTCATGATAAGTTGCTGCATTCATTTTTGTTAATAATCTTATTTAAAAGTTTTACACGAAGGTGGCAGAGCCAAGATGGCGGAGTAGAAAGACTCACCTAAGCTAGCTCCGAACCCACAGCCCATGGATTTCGTCTAAAAATTCTGGAACAGTGGAAACCATGCAGCAAAACAGTGAAGGAGATTTCCATTCCAGAGAGCCCTGAAAAACTGATCCCAAAGGTCCATCGTGCGGCGGACCGAAGCGGAGCGCTCCCATGCCCTGGCCGCATGGCACTGAGAGGAGCAAGCAGATCAGAGCAGGCTTCAGGGATGGAATCTCCAGCATCCCAGCATCCACGAAGTTCCCTCCATCCACAGACGCACAGGTAAGTGAGAGAGACGGGATGAGAGGGGAGCGGGGTGTCTCCGGGACTCAGGGCCCCTTGGGAGGCAGCATAGCAGCAGAGGCAGTGGCAGAGGCAGCTGCGGCCAGAGGCTCCCAGAGCAAGAAGGAGCTAGGCAGGAGCTCCATTACAAAAGGTCTCTGCATAAACCCCCTGAGGGAACTGAACCTGGGAGGTGGCCCTGCCACCACCTGAGCACCAGAACTTAAGCACCCATTGAATAGCAGCCAGGCCTGTAGCCAAAACCCTGAGGCTGGGGAGCAGCATTTGAATCTCAGACCCCAAGGACTAGCTGGGCAGACCTGGGCCTGGAGTGGAGAGGACTCTCAGAAGTCAAGTAACTGGCTGGGAAAATGCCCAGAAAAGGGAAAAAAAATAAGATCATGGAACGTTTTTCCTTGTGGAACAGATTGCGCCATTTCTCTCCAATGAAGAAGACCAATGCTTACCATCGGGTAAAGACATGGGAGTCAAAGCCTCTGTATCCAAAACATCTGAAATAGATATCCAGTGGGGTCAGACCTTGGAAGAGCTCAAAAAGGAATTTCAAAATCAAGTTGGATAGGTGGAGGAAATACTGGGAAGAGAAATGAGAGAGATGCAAGAAAAGCATGAAAAACGGATGAACACCTTGATAAAGGAGACCCAAAAAAATACTGAAGAAAATAACACCTTGAAAAATAGGCTAACTCAATTGGCAAAAGAGGATCAAAAAGCCAATGAGGAGAAGAATGCTTTCAAAAGAAGAGTTAGCCAAGCAGAAAAAAAGGTGCAAAAGCTCACTGAAGAAAACATTTCTCTCAAAATTAGAATGGAACAGATGGAGGCTAATGACTTTATGGGAAACCAAGAAATCATAAAACAAAACCAAAAGAATGAAAAAATGGAAGAGAATGTGAAATATCTCTTTGGAAAAGCAACTGAACTGGAAAATAGATCCAGGAGAGACAACTTAAACATTATAGGACTACCAGAAAGTCATGATCAACAAAAGAGCCTAGACATCATCCTTCATGAAATTATCAAGGAAAACTTCCCTGATATTCTAGAACCAGAGGGCAAAATAAGTATTCAAGGAATCCACCAATCACCACCTGAAAGAGATTCAAAAAGAGAAACTCTTAGGAACATTGTGGCCAAATTCCAGAGTTCCCAGGTCAGGGAGAAAATATTGCAAGCAGCTAGAAAGAAACAATTCCAGTATTGTGGAAATACAATCAGGATAACACAAGATCTAGCAGCTTCTACATTAAAGGATTGAAGGGCATGGAATAGGATATTTCAGAACTCAAAGGAACAAGGTCTAAAACCAAGAATCACCTACCCAGCAAAACTGAGTACAATATTTCAGGGGAAAATATGGTCTTTCAATTAAATAGACGGCTTTCAAGCATTCTTGATGTAAAGATCAGAGCTGAAAAGAACATTTGACTTTCAAACACAAGGATGAGAAAAAGCATGAAAAATTAAACAGCAAGGAGAAGTCACAATGGACTTACCAAAGTTGAACTGTTTACATTCGTATATGGAAAGAAAATATTTGTAGCTCCTGAAATTTTTCAATATCTGAGTAGTTGGTGGTGTTACACACACACACATACACACACACATATACAGGCGTGCACGCACACACACACATACACACATGCACGCACACACAGAGACAGAGAGCACAGAGTGAATTGAATAGGATGAGATCATATCTTAAAAGAAATCAAGGTAAACAGTGAGAGAGAAGTGTAGTGGGAGGAGAGAGGGTGAAATGGAATGGGGTAAATTATCTCTCATAGAAGAGGCAAACAGGAGACTTCTTAGTGGAGGGCAAAAGAGGAGAGCTGAGAAAAAAAATCATGAAGTTTACTCTCATCACATTCGACTAAAGGTAGGAATAAAATGCGCACTCATTTTGGTATGAAAACCTATCTTACAATACAGGAAAGTGGAGGAGAAGGAGATAAGAAGGGTGGGGGGTTTATGATGGAAGGGAGGAAAATGGGAGGTGGGAGCAATTTGAAGTGAACACTCTTGTGGAGGGATAGGATCAAAAGAGAAAATAGCAGCAATGGGGTGCAGGATAGGATGGAGGGAAATACAGTTAGTCTTACACAACACGGCTCTTATGGAAGTCACTTGCAAAACTACACAGATATGGCCTGTATTGAATTGCCTGCCTTCAGGTGGGGAGGGAGGGATGGGGAGAAGTTGGAACTCCAAGTTTTAGGAACAACTGTTGAGTATAGTTCTTGCTACTAGGAAATAAGAAATACAGGTAATGGGGAATAGAAAGTTATCGGGCCCTACAGGACAAAACAGAAGATGAGGTAATGGAAGGGAGGGATGAAAGAAGAGAGGGCATATTGGTGATAGGGTTAATTTGAATGCTCATTGTATTAAGGAAGGCGGAGGGGAAAAATGGGGAGAAAATTTTGCAACCCAAAATCTTGTGAAAATGAATGTAAAAAGTTAAATAAATAAATTTGTAAAAAAAAAAAGTTTTACACCTATAGTCATTACAGAAGTTGGTTTCTATTTTGACTCTTCCCAGTTTAGTTATCTGAATCATATTTGCATTGTAAAAAAATTTAGTAGGTGTCCACCAATTTTCCCAAGTAGTCTATATAGTATTGGAATTTACTGTTCTTTAAACGTTTGATGGAATTGGCTTGTAAATTCATCTGGTCTTGCAAAGTTATTCCTGGGAAGTTCACTTGGAGAAGGGACTGTTAAAGAAAATCTTTCCAAATATATCTTTTATCAGTCATCCTAACTCAATGAATGGGCACCTCAATCAATCATGCTATCCAAGTTAACTCAAAAAACTCAGAAATTCTTTATAGACACTAATCCTGATTCCATATTTGTTGCATGAAGAAGAGGTGGAAGGAGATGAAAAAGGAGTCAGAGACCAATAAATGACTAGGCCTTGCTCAGAATTCATAAAGGAAGAAATGTCCAAATAGTAGGGATGTGTGGATGTGACTTGTAGGGCATAATTATACAAGGTCACTGAGTTAAAGACGGGAGGAAGGGGTCTTGCTGACTTACAACTTCTCAGCACCAAAAATTTATGACTACTTCAGTAGCAAATGCTTGTACTGAGGGGTCAAAGATTAAAGAAATGTGCAATCCATTGCCTTCAAGTAATTTGTCAGTAGGAGGTCTAGAATCACATTAATTGCTATGTCCATTTTAGAGATCAGAAAACTAAGACTCAGAAAAGTTTAAAAAAATTGATATACACTTGGCAGTTTATGAGGAGAAAAAGGCCTGCAAATCTACTAATTGCAACAGTTTTTTAGTTTCTCTGGAGAATATTTGAAATTTATTATAAATTTATGAAGCCAAAGCCCTGGAACATGTGAAGGTTACAGAAGATTATCATATATTCTTCCAAAACAATTCTATAGGAAAGATGCTGATTTTTAAGTAGGAAGAAATTATGGATAGAAAAAAATGAAAGATTGATAATTTTATGTTTGTTTTCCTTGTAACTGGGAATATTTTTGACTTTAAAATTTAGTTATTAATAAGTTTATGACAAATTTTATAACAACATGATGTATTATTTGATGTACATTGTAATTAGCTCTAATGCTTATATAACGAATATTATAATAAGATCCCAAGGGAGAGAAAACAGAAGAAATTTCTCTGGAGGAAAAAAAAATATCTTTTGTTTTCATTTCTGTTAGAAAAATACTAGGATTTGCAAGCAGAGAAGTCTGTTCCAAGATCAAGTTGGTTTTGGCACCTAACAGGGAGATTCTGGCCACATTTGGGAATAAACTTTTTAGTTATCAATACCAGGAAGACATAGTTTATACTAGGACCGGTAAATGACTGTCATGCTTCAAGTTCAAAACAGGAACAAAATGGGGTATTTGTCGACCATTTAAGCAAAAGTTATTCTTAACTTTAGCATTTGAAGCATACTCAACAACATGCAGAGTTAATTCAGTAAAGCATATCTCCGTTATGCACTGGTATTTTAGTCAAGCTGGAGAAGGATACCTTTGACTTGTCTGTGTTCTGACATTTGAACTTAAACTCCCAGGAAGGTATGGCATTGATAGATATTACTCCTCTAACAGTGTAGGTCCAAAGAAGTAGATAAATGGAACTGGATTGACTTTTAGCTAACTTTTATTACATGAGTATATATCAGGTTCTAGGGGCTATTGTAGACTGATATTGATGGCGTCCTGTAAGCATTAAGTGATGCTTCTTGACAAGGTGATATTAAGAAAAAAGGCATAATAGAGGGGAATAGGAGAAAAGTGAAAAGAACAGGGAGAAGAGAGAGACAGAGACAGAAAGAAATGACTTTGTGACTATCCAGATTAGATAAAATGAAAATATATGTATCTGGTGTTGCCGTTATTCAATTACATATGTACAAGTTTCACAAAAGACATAGTAAGAAAAAGCCCTATTTCAATCTTTACAGCACTTGATAATTATCATGAAAATTCATATGATATCGAATTTTATTCACACTAAATCAGTGCTGGAATACAGCCTACACTGCGAGAGGGCCTCTCCTCCCCTCGGCTCTAAGCTAAAGCATAGTAAACTCAGCCTGTGTTCATCAAAGATCTCCACAATCATCTTCATTCAATGAAAGAGAGAGAGAGAGAGAGAGAGAGAGAGAGAGAGAGAAAGAGAGAGACAGACACAAAGAGAGAGATAGACAGAGACAGAGAGAGAGACAGAGAGAGAGAGAATAGCACTGCATCATGGAGAGGGAGTGGGGCAAAAAAAAACATCAGTGTGGGGAATTCTAGAGGGAGAAGGAGAAGTGAGGGTTCAATCCTGAGTCATAACTAAGGCATAATAAGCAGAGCTTTGTCCCAGGGAACTGAATTTGAAGATGCCTGATAGTGTTTTCAGGCCTTTATAAGCATAAAACCAGCATAGTTTGCCACCCAGTTAGGAAGAATAATTTGATCAATTTGGAAGCTTCCACCCTACTTTTCTTATGCTCCCTAACTCTACATAAAACTGATTTGGCAAAATCTTTGAGTCACTTCCGGAAAGATCTCAACACCCACGAAAGTTTTTCACAAAAGATTAACTGTAACCTCTAGGCCCATTTGTGGAATGTTGTTTTTTTGTTTTGTTTTTGTTTTGTTTTGTTTTTTTCTGGGAAACCTAGTTACTGTTTACCTTCTATTCTTTCACAAGTACTGAATCTTGTGTAGTGTTTATGACTTAGGTTAAACTTGCAGTTCAGACCCCTGAGCATATGTTGTATGTGTTTATTCCTGAGATCTCCTATTTCATCTCATATAATAAGGATTCTGACAGATTATGAGGTCCAACAGTCTACATGTCATGGGAAAAGATGCGAATGCATATAAAGTCAGCAATAGAAAACTTCTAATATTTAATTGGACATGTATTATCGTTTTAATTTTTTGAAAGTATTCTGAGTTTGTGATTTCATCTGATGTTAATAATAATATGTGATAGATACTTCAGCTATCTTATTTTTAATATGAGGAAACAGATTCACAGAGGAAGTCATTTTTCCCTTGGTAATACAGTTGGCAAGTGTCGTTCAAGATGATTATTTTAAGATAATAATCATTTTCGCTAAGATTAGATACAGTTAATTGTTAGCTTTTTCTAGATTTTACACCATAATTCCGTTATTTTGCAGAGTTCCTGGTGATTATCATGTTATAATATTGGCCATGATCTATTGAAATTCTAATTACTTGTTTACCAAATGTAATGAAATAAAGCCACCCCAAGATGACAGGAAAAACTTTAAAACTAATCTTCCAGGAAATTACTTTTGTCGGGATGAACTGGTTTTCAATCCTCAAACCCAGCAGGAGAGATGAATTGTTTTTGGGTTTTTTCTATATTTATTGGGTAGGCTTTATTTGAATAAAGAGTTAATATATAATCCCCTGCTCCTCAAATTCATTTGTCCAATTTTCTTGGGTCTGAATAAATTGATAGAATGATAAACTTTATATATGTTTTGTAAACAATATACAAAATGATAAAAGAGGCAGGATGTTATATAGAGTACTGATTGGAATAAAAAGACTTAGATTCAAATCATTCTGAGGCATACTAGGCAGTATGGCCTTGTCAAGTAAATTACCATGCTTGAGCCTCAGTTCCCTCCTCTAAAAATGAAGAGGTTGGAATAAATGACAGATAAGTTACATTCTGACTCCAAATATGTAATTTTATAGTATTAAAGAAATTCATCTCAGCATTATATAGAGTTTGTGTGACACAAATGGTAATGGTCCTGAACCTATTTTTAAGAATAATTAACTTAAAATTCTGTCTCTGATACTTAATAGTTGCATGCCCATAGGTGTTATTATTGTTGTTCAGTCATTTCATTCATGTCTGATTCTTTGTGATCCCATTTGGGAGTTTCTTCAAAAAGATACTGGCATGGTTTGATATTTTCTTTTCCAGTTCATTTCTATTGAACTGAGACCAACAGAGTTAGGTGATTTACACAGGATGACACAGTTGTGTCAGAGACCATATTTGAACTGTCTTCCTGATTCCAGGACTGGTGCCCTCTTCACTGCACCAACTAACTGCCTATCTTGCCATAAATAAGTCACTCAATATTTCTCATCTCCCTTTCTTAAAGAGTGCAGATAGTCGATAAAACTTTAAGTACCTCTTCCAACTCTGATCATATGATCTTATTTTCATCTGTAATGCCTATAATGTATCTGTAATAATTACCTCAATGATTTGTTGGAAATTTTAAATGATAAAATATATTTGCATTGCTTTGCCAATATCAAAACACTATATAAATATCAGACACTATGATAAAAATTTAGCCAATATTGTTACCGTGATCATCATCTCTCATATCTATTGACACTTTTAACATTTTCAAAGTACTATCACGATTTTTACCTCATTCACTCTTTATAATAACTCTGTCATAGTCATCTGTATTGCCCCATTTTATTTTGCATAAATAATTGTAATAATATATCAGCAAGCACCCCAACACACACAGGGGGAAGCCTGCTACCACAGCTTCTTTGATATGCTTTTCTAAAAGGAAAGGTAATTTTTGAGGTGTTAACTATCACTTTAATCAAGCACAGGCATTAGAGAAAATCAAAGTCAAAATTTCAGAGAAATCAAAAATCAACCAACAGAGCTTCCAAATTGCCCTACTATTAACATACATACATCTTTACCAGAAAAGGAAGCACCAACATCTGGGTTTTCAAAGCCAGGGTGCTGCTTGGTCGACCCAGATATCCATCTGGCAAACAAACCTACTTCCAAAAACTAAGCCCCAAAGTAAAAGTCCGTCTCTGAGTATTTATACTCTTTTCTGAGCCAAAGGGCATGACCCTTTTAACCAGTTCCTCAATAGAAAAGAAAAATGTACTTGGGATCCTCCTAAAACAACTTTCCCAGTCAATTTCCCTCAATGGGCAGGTCCATCAATGGGTGTGGAAGATCTTCAATTACTTTCAAATGGAGGCATTATAGTCCTTGATTATACTAAAACAAAACCAGAAAGATACTACTTTGCTTGGCCTAACAAATAGCTATCATTTATATGATGCTTTAAAGTCAGCAAAGCATTTATATATCTTATTATATACTTATAGCAACCCTGAAAGATTCTTGTTGTTTTATTTTTATTTTGCATTTGAGAAAGTTGATGTACACATTGTATAGGTGACTTCCCCAGTATCACAGAGCTTATTAATGTCTCAGGAAGAATTTTAAACCATATCTTCAGGACTCTACCTTGAACTATCCGCTATGCTTAGATACCTAAGGAAAACAAAAATAGTACAATTTATTGACTTGGCTGAAAGTAATTATATTTAAATGTAAAAAAGAGCAAATAAGCCTAAACTGCTCAGTTTTTGTGAGATGTGCATTTTTATTGTTGCTTGTTTTTCTTTTTTGTTGCTATGTTGTAAGTCTCTGAGGCTAGAATGATAAAGTAAAATTAAGAGGTGAGTTTATGTTAATTATTTGTTAAGAAGGCTTTGAGGAGTTAAAATCATAGAAAGGAAATGATTTAACACTTATAGAAAATGTCCTGTAGGAAGACTATTTAAATCTATCTTTGAAGCTTTAAGCAAGAAACAGTTTCATTTATTGTCCATGTACACAACGTTGGGCCAGAATAAAATGAGGATAGAAATGAGAATCAGTGGACCTGATTTTTTATCACTTTTTACACTGATTAACTATGCAGTTCACTTGTTCTTTCGGGGCCTTAATTTCATCTGCTAATTGAATAACTCAGTACATATTATGTATAACTTACTTTGACTTGAATTAAAAGAGAAAGGTTGAGTTTGATAGTGTCTAAAATGTTTTATTTTTTATTTTTTAAAATTAACAGTTCTACTAATTCCTCCAGTATGATTGGACTTCACCAAAGTAGTAGCTTGATCAAAAGTAACAGAAAAATCAGTCAATCAGTTGTATGGTCCACTAAAGACAAAAAAACAAAAAGTTCTTCTATACATACACAAAGATTTGAATTATTGACCTCCTATTTTTGTTTGTTTTGGATAACATAAGGATCATTCTTTCCATTTATTTAAAAAATATTCCAAATACAGTTTTTTGGCCTTTTCAGAAAAAAAAGATGACTAATTATCAAGTAGCACTACACTGCATTTGCATCGTGATTATCTGAAAAATCTTCTCGGAGCCAAGATGGTGCAGTGAGAGCAACAACTCACCTAAGCTCTTGTACAAACTCTTTCAGATAACTCTGTTGTTGGAAAGTCTTTCTTCTTTGCTCTTAAAGGGGGAAAAAGAAAAAATACTTTGATCTCGTCTGGGAAAGAAAGCCCTTGTGCTGTTTTCTGAGCACATTTTTTAAGATTCTTTTTTGTACTTTTACCATTCAGAAGTAGCTTTCATCTCCAAACCAAAAACGTGAGACCTTGACATGTCTGAAGAAGTTAGGTGGGTAAATGCAGAAGTTAATGGGAGGTTATTAATCATGTATCACAAATACCACATTATGTGATTTGTTGAATAAATTATTATAAATTATTAATGCTATTGCAAGCCTTGGAACTCACTGGTATATCACTCTCTGGGAAATGAAATAAATACTTTGAAACTGGTGTTTCCAATGGTGGAAGCAGAGAGAAATTTAAAAAAATCCCTCCTAATGTAAACCTTTGAGAAATTTATCAGGCACTGTGGGGTGGACTTAGGTGGGCATTCTTTGGGGAAAAGTTGACTTTTGGAACAGTGTTTTACCAACTGGCTCTTATTTCCTCCATTGTATGCTGCTCATAAACCAGTGCCCAGACAAGATTGCTAATGTCAGGTTCTGGTTAAAGATTGAACTGGAGGAAAGAATTTGTTGTTATGGTTCCCATAGCTCCTCTTACTGGCTGCTCAATATATAATTATACCTATATCTACATCTAAGTACACAAGACATACTTGTAAAATTTAGTAGTGGTTCTATTCAAGTTCTTCAAGTGTTCACATTTTATACATAAACATGCACTAATGTTGCTATTATTATTGCTATTTCATAAATTTTGGAGGTGCAGAATCAAGTGAGAGACAGACTGTGGTGCATTCGGTGTCCAGGATAGACTACAAGGTCCACAAGAAGGATGTGTTCCACAGGGTTGAGCCAACAGTGCCCAGCGCAGCACATCGAACACAGCAGAGCGGGAGGGTCAAGGAAAACCTGAGAGCAGCAGGCAGAACCGGCAGAGCAGCAGCCAAGGGTGGGAGAGCAGGAGAGGCGAGCCAGCGACAGCCGCTGAGCACCAGATATCACTCCAGCAGCTCCTGAGACTATCAGCCTGAAGATTATTTGTTGGTAAGGCATCTACTTGAACTCCTGGGAGTGAGGATAGTGGTCAGTAAATGCTCTTTCCTCTCCCCTTGATTACCGTGAAAGAATCACAAAATATCTCCTCAGAAAAATCATGGATCAGCAGGAAGAGTAGAGGGGACAAATAGTCTCTTACACCTGAGGTTAAGAGAACAGCTAAAGTGGGTTCCTCCTACTGTGGCAGGAGCAAACTGGAAGGACAGAGGACCCAGGGTGGAGGAAACTCACACTAGGACCCAGGAAACCCTCAGCATCAGGAGAAGAGACCCAAGAGGGGCGGAAACTCGCACTAGCTAGGGATAGCTCGGCACTCCAGGAAACACGGGAAGATAATAGGGCAGCTGGGATCACCAATTCCCAAGCTTGCCTTTCCCTCAGTACAGCTGAGGAGCTCTCCCGTGACCAGGCAACCCTTCCTCCACACTTAACAAGCTAACCCCAGGGCTAATAGGGGCAACACAAAACAAAAAGCTCTTACTTTTTTCACACAAGTTCGCTCAACACCGAATTATGCAGTTTCTAACTGAAAGAACCAGAAGCCACAACACATAATTAACATCATGAACAAGAAAAAGCAAAATAAGCATGAAAAAAACCGTAGAATCTTTCTATGGGGACAAGGACAAAAGACAAATACCAAAGAGGTCATTACTTAGACTGTACTTCTATCTGAAACTTCAGAAGGGAGTATGAACTGCTCACTTGCCGAGCCTGGAACAGCTCCTGGAACAGCTGAAGAAGAAAATAGAAGAAAAACTGGCCAATGATTTTAAAAGTAAAAAAAAAAAAGAATACACTGATGTGAACATTTCTTTGAAAAGGAAAATTGAACAAATGGAAAAGGAAGTACAAAAATTAACTTGAGAAAATAACTCCTTGAAAGGAAAAATTGGACAGATGGAAAAGGAGATGCAAAACATAACTGAAGAAAATAATCTGATAAAGATTAGAAATCGGAAAGTAGAAACCAATGACTCTATGAGACAGCAAGAAACAGTCAAACAAAATCTAAAGAATGAAAAGATAGAAGATGTAAAATATCTACCTGGAAAAACAACTGACCTGGAAAATACATCCAAAAGAGAAAATTTAAGAATTATTGGCCTACTAGAAAACTACAATGACAAAAAGAGTCTAGAAAATATTTTTCAGGAAATCATCAAGGGTAACTGCCCAGAACTGCTAGATCCAGAGGGCAAAATAGTCATCGAAAGAATCCATTGTTCACCTCCCTAAAGGGATCCCAAACTCAAGACCTCAAGAAATATCATTGCCAAATTCCAGAACTATTGCCTGAAGGAGGAAATATTACAGGCAGCCAGAAAGAACCGATTCAAATATCGAGAAGCTACAATCACGATCACACAGGACTTTTCAGCTTCTACATTAAAAGATCGAAAGAATTGAAATCCAATATTCCATAAGGCAAAGGAGTTTGGGTTTCAACCAAGGATGAACTATATAGAAAAGTTCAGCATAACATTTCGGGAAAGAAGATGGTCATTGTACGAAGTAAAGGATTTTCACACCTTCCTGACAAAAATGCCAGAACTTAATAGGCAATTCAATCTTCAAATGCAGGTTTCAAGAGAGGCTTAAAAAGGTAAACGGGGGTGTAGGCAGAAGGAAAAAGAGACAACAACAACAACAACAAAAATTGTTACTCAAGTTGGGCAAACAGTTTACCTCACTGTAAGGGAAGAAAATATCTCTTTATCTTGAGAATTTTGCACCTATTATGAAATATAAAAGGGGTAAACACAGAGAGAACGGGTACAAAGTAAAGTATGTCATGTTAAAAATACAATTTAAGCATGCAAGGGGATTATAAGAGGAGGTGTGAAAAGGGAGAAGCAGAAAAGGGTAAATTACATCACAGGAAGAAGTACATAATTATAATAGAGGGAAATAGGGGAGACAGATGAGTATTTTATGAGAGATATTCTCATCTGATTTGGTTAAAGGAGGGAACAACAAACTTAAGTAGATAATCCTAACTAACTGTAGGTAGTAGGAGGGGAAGGGAGAAGAAAGGGGAGGGAAACTAACATGGAGGGAAGAAGTAGTAAGGGTAAAAGGTAGTAAAAGAGGGGGATTAAAAGAAGGGTGGGAAGGCTGCAGGAGGTGGTGGTGAAAAGTGAAAACCATTGAGAGGGGAAGGGAAACGGGAGAGCTAAAAGCATAATTGATGGGAAAGAGGAAGGAGGTAAACACACAGACTGTAATCACAGCTGTTAATGTGAATGGAATGAACTCTCCCATAAAACAGAGACAGATAGTACAATGGATTAAAAGCCATAATCCAACAATATGTTGTTTACAACAAACACATTTGAAAGGGGGGGAGACACACAGTTTAAAGGTCAAAGGGTGGAGCAGATTATATTGTGCTTCAGCTGATTCAAGAAAACCAGGAGTAGCAATCCTAATCTCAAACAAAGCAAAAGCAGAAATAGATCTAATCAAAACAGATAAGGATGGAAACTATATCCAGCTAAAAGGCACCATAAACTGTGAAGCAATATCATTACTAAATATGTATGCTTCCAGGGGTATAACATCCAAATTCTTAGAGGAGAGGTTGGGGAAATTAAAGGAAGAAATAGACAGCCAAATTATAATAGTCAGGGATCTCAACTTCCCCTCTCTGAACTAGGTAAATCTAACTCCAAAATAAACAAGAAAGAGGTTAAGGAGGTAAATAAAACTCTGGATAAGGTAGATGTGATAGATCTCCAGAGAAAAATGAATGGGAATAAAAAGGAATATACCTTTTCTCAGTGGTACATGGTACATAGACAAAAACTGACCATGTACTAGGGTATGAAATCTTCACACTGCAGGACAGAGAGGCAGAGATAATCAATGCATCCTTCTCAGATCATATTGCGATAAAAATTATATGAAATAACAGGCCATGGAAAGATAAACCAAAAATAAATTGGAAACTAAATAATCCAATCCTAAAGAAGGAGTGGGTTAAAGAAGAAATCACAGAAACAACCAAGAACTTCATTCAAGACAATGAAATGATGAGACAGTGTAACAAATTTCACAAGATACTCCAAAAGCAGTTCTTAGGGGAAGTTTTATATCTTTGAATGACTACAGAACTAAAACAGAGAAAAGGGAGATCAATGACTTGGACATGCAGCTTAAAAAGGTAGAAAAAGAAGAAAATTGTAAATCCCCAAGTAAATACAAAATTAGATACTAAAAACCAAAGGAGAGATTAAAGAAATTAAAATTAATAAAAATATTGAATTAATAAATAAAACCAGTAGTTGATTTTATGTAAAAACTAATAAAATTGAAAAATTTTTGGTCGATTTGATTTAAAAAAGAAAGACGAAAATCAAATTACTATCAAAAATGAAAGGAGTGAACTTACCTCCAGTGAGGAGGAAATTAAATCAATAATTAGAAATTCCATTGCCCAAATTTATGCCCACAAATTCGATAATTGAAATAAGAGGGATCAGTATTTTAAAAAATACAAATTGCCCAGATTAACAGAAGAGGAATTTGAATACTTAAACAACCCCATCTCAGAAAAAGAAATTGAACAAGCCATCAATGAACTCCCTTGGAAAAAATCTCCAGGGACAGATGGATTTACAAGTGAATTCTATCAAATATTTAATGAACAATTACTTCCAGTCCTATATAGACTATTTTTTCCAAAGTGGGAAAGGAGTCCTCCCAAATTCTTTCTATGATACAAATATAGTTTTGATACCTAAACCAGGAAGAGACAAAAGAGAGAAAGATAATTATAGAACAATTTCTCTAATGAATATAGATGCAAAAAATTTAAATAGGATTTTAGCAAAACGAATACATCATCTTGTCACGAGAATAATATATTGTGATCAGGTAGAATTCATAATAGGAATGCAGGGCTCGTTCCAAAAATCGATCATATCAATAAAATAACTGACAAAAACTGCACGATTATCTCAATAAATGCAGAAAAATATTATGACAAAATTGAGCACCCATTCCTATTAAAAAAAATTACTGAACATAGGAAGAAAGGGAAGTTTCCATAAAATAATAAGCAGTATCTATCTAAAACCTTCAGCAAGCATTTTATGCAATGGAGATATGCTAGACACACTTCCAATAAGATGAGGGGTGAAACAAGGATGTCCATTATCACTGCTGTTATTCAATATGGTACCAGAAATATCAGCTGTAGCAATTAGACAAGATGAAGAAATTGAAGGATTAAGAACAAAGAAGAAATCAAGTCATCTCTCTTTGCAGATGATATGATGATATCCTTAGAGAATCCCAGAGTCTCAAGTAAAAAAAAATACATGAAATAATAAACAACTTTAGCAAATTTGCAGGTTACAAAATAAACCAGTACAAATCTTCTGAATTCCCATATATTAGCAACAAAGTCCAACAGCCAGAGAGAGAAAGAGATATCCCATTTAAAGCTGTGGTAGATACTATAAAATATTTGGAAATCTCCCTGCCAAAACAAACTCAGAGACTACATGAACAGAATGAAGAAACAGTTATCACATAAATAAAGTCAGATCTAAGTAAGCAGAAAAACATCAGTTGCTTTTGGGTAGGCCGAGCTAATATAATAAAAATGACAATTCTACCTAAATTAATTTACTTATTTACTCTCATACCCATTAAATTATCAGTAATTATTTCTTAGAGGTGGATAAAATAATACCAAAATTTATCTAGAAAAACAAAAGGTCCAGAATATCAAAAGGACTAATGAGAAGTAATGCTAGGGAAGGTGCCCTAGCCCTACTGGATCTCAAATTTTATTATAAAGCAGCAACTATCAAAACCACTTTTTACTGGCTAAGAAACAGAAGGGTAGACAAGTGGAATAGACTTGGCACTCAAGACACAGTAGGCAAGGAATATAGCAGTCTCCTGTTTGACAACCCCAAGGATCCCAGTTTCTGGGATAAGAACTTACTTTTAGACAAAAATTATTGGGAAAACTGGATAACAGTGTGGCAGGAACTAGGCATAGACCCATGCATCACACTATCCACAAGAATGAAGTCAAAATGGGTACATGATCTAGGTATAAAGATTGATACCATGGACAAACTGGAAGAGGAAGGAATAGTGTATTTATCAGATTTATGGAGAAGGGAAGAATATTTTACTGAAGAAAAGATAGAAAGCATTATGAAGTGCAAGGTGGATAATTTTGATTACATTAAACTGAAAAATTTTTGCACAACCAAACCCAAATCAACCAAAATTCGAAGGGATGTAGTAAATTGGGAAAGAATTTTAACAGCTAATCTCAGGGATAAAGGTCTCATTTGTAGAATATATAGAGAACTGGGTCAAATGTACAACAATACAATTCATTCCCCAATTGATAAATGGTCAAAGGATATGAACAGGCAATTTTCAGAGGCAGATATTAAATATGCTCAATAGGAAAGTATATGTCGAACCTATACAGAATTGTATGCTGTCATGTGGAGGAAGGGGGGTGGGGGGGAAGGTGTGGGGGTATAAAATCTTAATTTAAAGAAGTGATTGTAGAACATTTATAAATAAATAAAATAAAAATTAAAAAAATAGAAATTAAAGATATCTGTAATCATATGAAGAAAATGCTCTATATCACTTTTGATTAAAGAGATGAAAATCAAAACAACTCTAAGGTACCACATCAGACCTATAAGATTGGCAAACATGACGTAACAGTAAAATGATAAATGCTGGAGAGGATGTGGGAAAGTTGGAGCACTAGTTCATTGATGGTGGAGCTGTGAGCTCATCCAACCACTCTGGAGAGCAGTTTCAAACTATGCCCAAAGGGCTACAAGGATGTAAATGTCCTTTTACTCAGCAACATTGCTGCTAGGACTGTATCCTCAAAAGACCATGAAAATGGTAAGGGGTCCCCCATGTACAAAAATATTTATAGCAGCACTCTCTATAGCTGCCAAAACTGGAAATCAAGGGGAAAGTCTCAACTGGGGAATAGCTGAATAATTTATGGTATAGGATGTAATGGAGTACTACTGGACCATAAGAAATGACGAACAAGAAGACTTCAGAGAGGCCTGGAAGGAATTATATGACCTAATGCTGAGCAAAAGGAGCAAAATCAAGAGAACTTTGTGCACAGCAAGGACCACAGTGTGCGAGCTTTTTTTCTGGTAGACTTGTAACTTTGAAACAATGCAAGGATTTAAAAAAAAATCCTTAGTGGTCTTCTAAGGCAAAATGCTTTCCACACTCAGAGAAAGAACTATGGATTTAATTCACAGAATGTAGCAGATAATGTTTGTGTATGTGTGTATGTGTGTGTACTATGTCTTGATTTGTTATATAATTTCTTCCATTTATTTTAGTTTGTCTACACTGTATGTCTATAGTGAAAATGTATTCAATAGGAAAGTATATGTAGATCCTATATAGAATAGTGTACTGTCTTGGGGAGGGAGGGGGGTGATAGGGGGAGTAGATGGGAAGAAAATCTAAATTTTATGGTAGTGATTGTAGAACATTAAAAAAGCAAATAAGCAAACAAACAAACAAATAAATGCTTTTCGGTGCCTATGTCCACCTAATGTCAATCCAGGGGAAAACTAAAAAAAAAAATGAAATAAAATAAATTATCTTTTTTTTTTCCAATATAAGGTCACACTTCTACATAATTATAAATATCTTAAAACTGAATTAAAATTTTCAATTTTCATAAATATGTTATCATTTATATCCTATTTAATTAATTCTAAATGCAAAATATCAAAGGAGAAGATATTTAGAAATGAATAATAAACATTTTGAAACTACCTGTCTCATTTACATCTAAATAGTAAATAGCAATTGTAATTATATTCAGATGGAAAAGACTGCTCAAGATAAACGTAAAGACAATTGCTTTTTTAGCCATTCTGCTAAGATAATGAAAAGTGCACAACAAATAAGTGGTATTTTAAGTAACTTTCTCTTTTAATCAATATGGAACTTATAATTTTTCCAAGCACATCGTTCTGATGCTCTTTAGAAAAATCAGAGAATCAGATTTCATATGACAAAGATTGCCTCCTCAAATGCTGAGAAAATCAAACCAATCTCTACAAAGTCCTCAAATTATAATCACATAGGTTTCTTTGCAAGCCATAATTAAGTAGCAACCCTATAATTTAACCCAGCTCAGAATTAGTTACTGTAGTCTTCTGTTATGATTACTCTATACTAGGAGTAATACAATGGTTTCTATTCATTTCAACATGCAGAAGATATGATCCTACACACCTATTTGTATTAAACTCTTTGTAGTCAAGTAATATGAATCTTAGAAAGTGTAAGATTTGTATCACAGAAATTACTTTTTGTTAGTAGAATTTAATTTTGTTACTTATACTTTTTAGATAACCACTACACTCTGTCAAAATTTCGTATCTTCTGACAGGTTCTTTCAAATATCAACATTTCCCTAAAACAGGGTGGATTGACAGTCATAGGAAGTAGTAGCTAATTCCTGACAATGAGGCCGCAATTAATTTTATTTATTTTCTTTTGTTAATAGGGCATAATATAAAAGATAGAGAGCAGGCCTTAAAAAACAGAAGGACCAAGTTCAAGTCCAATCTTTGACATATGGCTACGCTATCCTGCAAAAGTCATTTAAACTTTCAGTTTCTAGGCAAATCTCTAAGACTGTAAATTGAAGAAAAGGTGGAGATCTTAACCACATGATCTTCAGGTTTCTTACCTATCTGAGTTTAATGCACACACAAACAACCTAAAAACATCTAAGGCTTTTCATTGTTTTACTTTTTTCCTTTCTATAAGGTTCCACTAGGTGTCAGTGTTAAGGTACAAAAATATAAAGGAGAATTTTGAGGAATGTAGGAAATATGTATTCTTCTTTTTGAGCCTCTAGGGGCACTAGCTCTGATACTTTCTGGCTACAAAGGTGATACTTCACTCAGAGGATACCTGAATAAAAGTTTCTTTTCCTTTGAATTAGATGTTCTCTCACCTTTGGCAAGAGTAGCTAGACAAACAGGTGGGCACAGTTGAATTATAATGAGCTTGCCTTGCTTAATAACATAGGCAACATCTATCTGGGTGTAATATAATACAATATTCCTCATATAGGATAAAACAGATTATCCAGAAAGCCTTATATGTCCCTTGGAAAGAATTGCACTGAAGTAGAAAGCATCTTGGCAACTAATATTGTGGTATAACATGTCCATTATACATTAAACTTTAAATAAGTGTATATGCAATATATATGCATATATAATGTATAAACACATACACATTTATACATGTGTATATACACATAAAAATATGTATATTTAAATGCTTGAGGAATAAAATATTCATATGAGAATATGAGATGTGCACAATACAGAGCTAGGTGCTGAAATATGTAAAATACATATAAAACAGTATCTTTGGTTCTACAAAGGAGGAATATGCTAATATAAATAATTTAAATAAATATATTTAAGAGTTACAAAACAACACACAATGTGTTAGATGTAGCTAGTTGTTGGGATGGATATAACCCTCCTCTGGGAGTCAGGAAAACCTTGATTTAAATCTACTCTCAGGCATTTATTATCTGGGGTGACCATGGTCAAGTCATTTAAGTTCGATTTGACTCAGTTTGCTCCACTGTGGAATGGAAATAATAATAGTACCTAATTCACAGGAGTTGTGAGGACCAAATGAGATACTGTTTGTAAAAAAAAAAAAACAACAACACCTCCATGTGATAGGTATTATATAAATGCTTATTCCCTTTCTTCTCTCCCTGGCATGTGAGCAATGAAAGGGAAAGTGTAAACATCCCAGGAAAATCATTCTTAGAAATACCATCTGAATTAGGGAGATTAGCAGGAATAAGTGACAAAGATTGAAGTTACAAGTGAGAAAGGGAATTTTTGCCTTAGGAAGACCTGGAAAACAAGAAGGAAAATTACTATGCAGATAGGTAGAAACCTTATTGAGTAGCAGATATATTTTCTTCTCTATCAAGATGAAGTTGAGATAATAAGAATATTAGCTGAGACTATTTGAGAAATATGTGAGAGGGGGCAGAGCCAAGATGGCGGAGTAGAAAGACTCACATTTGCTAGCTCCGAATCCACAGCCCATAGATTTCCTGTAAAAAGAACTCCTGACAAATTCTGGAACAGTGGAAGCCACGCAGCAACACAGTGAAGGAGATTTCTGTTGCAGAGAGCCCTGAAAAACCGACTGCAAAGGTACCCCGGACAGGAGCGGAGTCCTGACCTGTGGAGCGCTCCCCCTCCCCGGCCTCGGCTGCAGAGCTCTGCCTGGCCACGCGGCACTGAGAGGAGCCAGCAGACCCAAGCAGGCTTCAGAGAACTGAATCTCCGGCAGCTGCGAAGGTCCCTCCACCCACACACGCACAGGTCAGTGAGAGAGACGGGCTGAGAGGGGAGCAGGGTATCTCCGGACTCGGACCCCCTCGGGAGGCTGCGGTCACCCCAGCAGAGGCAGAGGCCGTTCAGGCAGGAGCTCCACCCCAGCTTCATTACAAAAGATCTCTGCATAAACCCCCTGAGGGAACTGAGCCTGAGAGGTGGCCCTGCCCCCGCCTGAGAACCAGCAGATTAGCTCCCGTTGAAGAGCAGTCAGGCCTGCCGCCAAAAGCCATAAGGCTGGGTAACAGCATTTGAATCCCTGACCCTAAGCACTTGTTGCACGGATATAGGCCAGGGGGTGGAGAGAACTCTAAGAAATCAAGTAACTGGCTGGGAAAATGCCCAGAAAAGGGAAAAAAACTAAGACCATAGATGGCTATTTCCTTGAGAAGATGATTCCTGCATTTGTCTCTGATGACAAAGAGGTCTGCTTGCCATTAGGTAGAGACATGGTATTCAAGGTCTCTGTATCCCAGATATTTGAGATAGATACCCCATGGGCTCGGGCCATGGAGGAGCTCAAAAAGGATTTTGAAAATCAAGTCAGACAGGTGGAGGAAAAACTGGGAAAAGGAATGAGAGAGATGCAAGAAAAGCATGAAAAACGGGTCAATACCTTAATAAAGGAGGCCCAAAAAATGCTGAAGAAATAGCACCTTGAAAAATATGCTAACTCTATTGGCAAAAGAGGTTCAAAAAGCCAATGAGGAGAAGAATGCTTTCAAAAGCAGAGTTAGCCAAGTGAAAAAAGAGGTGCAAAAGATCACCGAATAAAAGAGTTCTCTCAAAATTAGAATGGAACAGATGGAGGCCAATGACTTTCTGAGAAACCAAGAAATCACAAAACAAAATCAAAAGAATGACAAAATAGAAGAGAATGTGAAATATCTCATTGGAAAAACAACTGACCTGGAAAATAGATTCAGGAGAGACAATTTAAAAATTATGGGACTACCTGAAAGCCATGATCAAAAAAAGAGCCTAGACATCATCCTTCATGAAATTATCAAGGAAAATTGCCCTGATATTCTAGATCC
>CM053771.1:436861294-436905991 GCA_028658325.1 Potorous gilbertii | reverse complement strand
AGTATTGTGGAAATACAATCAGGATAACACAAGATCTAGCAGCTTCTACATTAAGGGATCGAAGGGCGTGGAATAGGATATTCCAGAAGTCAAAGGAACTAGGTCTAAAACCAAGAATCACCTACCCAGCAAAACTGAGTATAATACTTCAGGGGAAAATATGTTCCTTCAATTAAATAGAGGACTTTCAAGCATTCTTGATGAAAAGACCAGAGCTGAAAAGAAAATTTGACTTTCAAACACAAGAATGAGAAGAAGCATGAAAAAGTAAACAGCAAGGAGAAGTCACAAGGGACTTACCAAAGTTGAACTGTAAAATGTAAATTTCCTATATGGAAAGACAATATTTGTAACTCTTGAAATTTTTCAGTATCTGGGTAGTTGGTGGGATTACACACACACATGTACACGCATGCACGCACACACACACATACATACATGCACGCACACACAGAGGCAGAGCCCCGAGTGAATTGCATTGGATGGGATCATATCTTAAAAGAAATCTAGCTAAATGGTGAGAGGGAAATGTAGTGGGAGGAGAGAGGGTGAAAAGGAATGTTGTTAATTATCTCTCTTAGAAGAGCCAAGCAGGAGACTTCTTAATGGGGGGAAAAAGAGGAGAGCTGAGAAAAACAACATGAAGTTTAGTCTCATCACATTCGACTGAAGGAAGGAATACAATGCAGACTCATTTTGGTATGAAAACCTATCTTACAATGCAGGAAAGTGGGGGAGAAAGAGATAAGCAGTTGTGGGGAGGGGATGATGGAAGGGAGGGTAATGGGAGGAGGGAGCAATTTGAAGTCAACACTCTTGGGGAGGGACAGGATCAAAAGAGAGAATAGCAACAATGGGGGGCAGGATACGATGGAGGGAAATATAGTTAGTCTTACACAACATGACTATTATGGAAGTCACTTGCAAAACTGCACAGATATTGCCTATATTGAATTTCCTGCCTTCCCAAAGGGAATGGGCAGGGAGGGAGGGATGGGAAGAAGTTGGAACTGAAAATTTTAGGAACAACTGCTCAGTAGTGTTCCTGCTACTAGGAAATAAGAAATACAGGTAATGGAGAATAGAAAGCTATCTGGCTCTACAGGACAAAAGAGAAGATGGGGTAAGGGAAGGGAGAGATGAAAGAGGAGAGGGCAGATGGGTGATAGGGGAAGTTAGAATGCTCAGTGTATTGGGCTGGGGGTAGAGGACAAATGGGTTGAAAATTTTGGAACCCAAAATCTTGTGAAAATAATTGTAAAAAGTTAAATAAATAAATTTATGAAAATAAAAAAAAACAAAATTAGGAAAACTAATTATTATCGATCATAGCAACAACAAAACTAACAGAAACCACATGAGTATCTGAATAGATGAAGAAAAACTTTTGACGATATACAATATTCATTCCTACTGACAACCCCTCAAAACTTAGGCATAAATGGAACTTTCCGTAAAATAAAAAGCAATATCCAGATGAAACCTTTAGCAAACATTATATATAATGGGAATAACCTAGAAGCATTTCCAGTAAGATCAGAAGTGAAACAAGGATATCCATTATCACTACTATTATTCAATAAGGTACTAGAAATTTTAGTTGCAGCAATAAGACAAGAAAAAGATACTGAATGAATTATAATAGGCAAAGTAGAAACCAAGTTATCACTCTTTGTAGATTAGATAATGATATACTTACAGAATTCCAGAGAAGCAAGTAAAAAGCTACTTGAACTACTAAACCTCTTTGGCAATGTTGCTTACAGAATAAACCCACACAAATCTTCTGCATTTCTTTATATTACTAAAAAAGCCCACCAGCAAGAGCTAGAAAGAGAAATCCCAGTTAAAGCTGTGGTAGACACTATAAAATATTTTGGAGTCTCCCTGCCAAAATAAACTCATGAATCCTATGACAAAACACTTTTCACACAAATAAAGTCAGATCTAAGTAAGTGGAAAACCATCAGTTGCTCATGGGTGGGCCAAGTCAATATAATAAATGTGACAATTCTACCTAAATTAATTTATTTAGTGTCATACCATACCAGTGTCATAAATTACTCAGTGTCATACCAATCAAACTTTTAGACAATTACGTTATTGAGCTAGATAAAAAAAATCAAAATTCATTCGGAGGAACAGAAGATCCAGAATATCACGGGAGCTAATGAAAAGAAGTAGAAAACTGGGAAAGAATTTTTGCAGCTAATGTCTGTGATAATGACCTTCTAAAATATATAGAGAACTGAGTCAAAGGCACAAGAATGCAAGCATTCCCCAATTGATAAATGGTCAAAAAACATGTGTAGGCAGTTTTCAGAGGAAGGAATGAGATATCACATCACACCTATCAGATGTGCTAACATGACAAAACAGGATGATGACAAACCTTGCAGAAGATGTGGAGGAGTTGGAATAGTAATTCGTTGTTGGTGGAGCTGTGAGCTCATCCAACCATTCAAGAGAGCAATTTGGAGTTATGCCCAAAGGGCTAGAAAAATTTGCATACCCTTTGACCTACTGATTCCGCTTCTACTACTGTATCCTCAAGACATCATACAAACGGGAAAGGGTCCTCCATGTACAAAAATATTGATATCAGCCCTCTCTGCGTTACCCAAAAACTGAAAATCAATGGGATGGCCATCAATAGGGAAATGGCTAAATAAACTGTCGTATTTGAATGGAATGAAATACTATTGTGCTGTAAGAAATGATGAACAGGAAGACTTCAGAAAGGCCTAGAATGATTTATATGAACTGATGCTGAATGAAAGGAGCAGAACCAATAGAAAAACAACAGCAAGCATAGTGTGCAAGTATTTTTTCTTGTAGACTTGGAACTTAACTGCAATGCAATGACTTAAAAATTTTCCCAGTTGTCTCTTAAGGCAAAATGTCTTCCACATCCAAAGAAAGAACTCTGAAATTCGATCACAGAATATACCTGGTTATTTTCTTTTTTATTACGTTTTGTTTTGCTTTGTGTTAGGACTTCTCTCTTTCATTTTAATTCTATGCAAAGTAAGTACTTTACTACATTAATATGTATTTAATAGGAATGTATGTATATAACCTATACAAAATTGTAAGCCATCTCAAGGAGTGAGGGTGGAAGCAGGGTGAGGGGGAATAATCTTGGTTATATGGAAGTGATTGTAAAACACTGAAAACAAATAAATAATAAAAAATAAAAATAAAAAATATTAAGATCCTGGAATAAAGCCCCTAATACCTTACCTCTTTCTTTTAATTTTACATACACACACACACAGAAGATTGTCTAACTTATATTAAAAATGTTCTGAGAACTTCTAATATCAATCCTCATGCCAAATATGCAAAATGAAATGGTTCTTATGATTTGAGAAAATTAAATCTGAACGTTAGGTACACTATAGGAAAAAGCATTTAGATTATCTAGA
The DNA here is from genome assembly GCA_028658325.1 of Potorous gilbertii. Classification (NCBI taxonomy): domain Eukaryota; kingdom Metazoa; phylum Chordata; class Mammalia; order Diprotodontia; family Potoroidae; genus Potorous; species Potorous gilbertii. The sequence continues at coordinate 436,902,563 of CM053771.1, read as the reverse complement.
TTGGAACTAGTATTGCATAAATTTATTGGATGTTTTGGCATTTTGCACTCTATCTAAATATTTCTCATTAATCATTTGCTCCAAATAATAATTGATTAGTATTATCAAATGCTCTGGAAAAACGGGAAAAAAAACAGTAAGGCTGCAATTACTTTATGTATCTTGCCTGAAAGTAGCATACATGTATCATCAAACTGTACCACAGGACTAGTTCGTTATATTCAATATTCTAGGATCTCTCCATTATAATTTTGCTGAGTGTGCTGATATTCACCTTTATACCTATGTGTTTTAACAGTGTGAATTCAGTTGATGATACTATTCAAAAAAAAAGTAAAATTCCACTCATAGTTCAATTAATGCATGTGTTTTAATTTTTAATTTTTATGGATTTAATGCTTTTGATATATATCTATGAACTTTTTGTATGATTTGTTGTTGTGTTTTTTTGACGTATAGAATCATCTCAGTTACTACAGGAACACATTACTTTGATGTTTGGTTTTATGGTCTTTTTGATAAGAATGTTACCAAATTACATCATGTTCAGAACTTGTATCATAATTTAGCTTTCACTAGGAAGAGAGAACATATTAGGTCTATCTTGTCAGATTTATATTGGCTTTCTGTTTCAACTATAATTATCTCCACACTATTAATTCTGAATTTTTTTTTGGTCATTAAATTAACTTGATTCCCTGTATCTCATGTCCAAGAAAAATACTGTGTCTTAAAAACATTTCCTTCCTGATTTTTGCTTCTATACAATGTAGTTTAAAGTGAAAATTGATGAATCAGGAGCCTTTTGCATCCCTCTCACTATGTATGGCTTTATTTTATCTTGAATTGAGACTTACTGACCAATTCTAATTATTAACTTTTTTAAAGTTTCTTTTGTCACACAGAATTATTATTCAAAAAGCTATTCAAAATAGAACATCTGATTCCTCATGTTTTACAAAAGGAGCTTTTCCGTTAACTTTTGTTCCCTGTAAACCGCCCCATTCCACACCTGGAAATTACTGAGTCTTGACAAATTCAAACAAAAATTCTCTAGTTTCAAAACATAATGATGCTTCCCAGTCAACCAATCTCTCTTAGACATCCAGCTCCACCACCTCTGACCCCCATTCCTGCCATCAACACTTTCAAATAATTACTTGTTTTTTATACTATTTGGTTCATGTTCTTCTTCTTGTTGTTGTTCTTCTTATTCTTGTTCTACTCTTTGTTCTCCGCTGCTTCCTCTTCTTCCTCCTCTTCCTCCTTCTGCTGCAAAAACTCACTAGGTCCCAGCTCATTCTTTAATTATATATTTTGCCCAAAGTAGAGAAGTACAGGAAAGGGAAAAAAAACCCAGCACCACCTTTAAAGGTATACAATTCCCATAAAAATCATAGGGCTTATTGTGAGCTATGCTCTATATTCCATTGTTGTTATCAGTATTGTTGAATGACCTGCTATAATACCGTTTTATCAGTTTTGTTTAGGGGAATGATTTAACCATGTGCATTTAATTTATTTCTTTCATAATTGTTGACAGCTTGAGTAACTTGAACCTTCTCTAGAGTCCTATTCTATTATCTCAATTTCTGCTTACGGTTTGGTGGTAATTTTGGTTCTGGATGCTGATGCCACTGATTCTCTGAAGTATTGACAAACTAGAAATACTGGGAACAGAGGTAAGATTATTCTACTTTTATCCAATAGCAGGTCAAGTTAGGACTCGAAAAGCCAAGTACTGGATTAAAAATGGTTATTTGACATTTTCAACCCTAGTAAATTCAAGTCATAATGTGTCATTATCAGCATTTGTGGAGGAAGTAACCACTCTAACTCATAAAGTCTTAAAGCACTGATGTAGTTAGATTGAAATAACCATAATCTGAGAAATATTATATATATATATATATATGTATATATATATATATATATATATATATATATACATATATATATATACAGATTATATATACATATATATATATATATATATATATATATATATATATATGTGTGTGTGTGTGTGTGTGTGTGTACAGAGACAGACAGACAGGCAGAGACAGAGAGAGACAGAGAGAAAAAGAGAGAGAAATTGAGTTTTTGTATTTAAGAGGAAGTTTGAATAGAACGATTTAATTTTATCCAGGAAAACTTGCGTTTAAGTTCTATCCCGGCCACTTACTAACTGTAGGACCTTGAGCAAGTCATTTTATTTCTCTCAACCTCAGTAACCTCATCTGTAAGATGGGGACACTAATAACATCTGTTTCTAATTCACAAGGAACAAATCAGTTAATGTGTGTAGCGGGGACAAGGGCCTATAGAGACAATCTAGTCTTCCAGGTGCCTATACACATAGATATGCATAGGGAATAATGTGATCATCACTATCTATGTCTGGAAGTGATGACAGAAAAGCCAGTTTCTCCATCCCAATTCAGTGCATGTGCCTATTCCCTGGTTTCTTAGTCCCAATGAGGAAAAGTCACTTCAGTGACTGCTGAGAAAAAATTTTGTGTGCTTCAAAAATGAGATAATAGTTAGGGAAATCAAACCTTCTTTCTTGTGGTGACTAAGGCAAGAACTTCTCTAACCACTCAGGTGGGAATAACATCACCTTGATGTTATTCAGTCATTTTAGTTGTGTTTGACTCTTCATGATGCCATTTGAGGTCTCCTTGATGAAAATATTAGTGTGGTTTGTCATATCCTTTTCCAGTTCATTTTACAGATGAGGAAATGGAAGCAAATAGAGTGAAATGACTTGCCCAGAGTCACATAACTTGTAAGCGCCTGAGGCCAGATTTGAACTCAGGAAGATGAATCTTTCTGATTCCAGGTCCCACACTCTATCCATTATGCCACTTAGCTGCCTAAAGAAGCAGTACAAACCATCTATTCTTCCCACTTAGAAAAACATGAAGTCATAAGCATATGGCAAGACTCTTTTTCTCTAAGTATAGTTACTGTATTCTTTCTATTCATATTTATATGTATAAATTTATGAGACATAGCAGACTAGATTACAATCTGGTTTGATTCAAAATGTTGTAGGAGTTACTGGATGTCTAGGAAGTGGAGTCCATGCAAGAATTTCCTGGGATCTGGGTTCAGTAATCCAATAGTTTAACAAAACCAATCAATGGACTGACCCAAAAGCGATACAAGTAAGAAGGTGATTGTTTATTGCCTCTGTTCCACTCAGAAGCAGTCTCAAAAGATGGAATGCTTTATATCAATGACTTTATATTTGAACCCTATGTAATCAGGGACTGAGGCAGTAGAGGAATAACTATGCATCAATTCTGGCTGTTCTGTTCATTTCTTTGCACCTGTTAAATCTCAATAAACGATCCTTTGTAATGGTTAATTATTATTAATTGATTATTCATATCAATGAGAGCTTAACTAGTGAGAAGACATTACAGAAACAACTGATATAGACGAATGATGTTGAGATAATAATTACTGGTGATTAATACTAGAAGATCACACTGAAATGGGGACCTAATTAGGCTGTATATGTCAGAAGAATTCTTAAAACACAGAAATGATGTAGCCAACTGAGGTCTAGAGATTTGACCCGCTGGATTACATGTATTGGGAGGATACTTCTTGATTAACATGTACTACCATAGAAATACACAAACTTTGGAATTGGGTATTTCCTTCCCTTAAAGAGTGATTTCAAGTTGATAACATATGTTGAGTAAGAGTGATCAGAAATGAGTTATTCTTTCCTCGAGAATATAGCAATTTTGAGTACAATGATGGTGTAGTCAATCCATGTGATTTTTCAAAAAGCAAAGGTGCTGCTGATTTGATTCTGGTTATCAGAAAAAGATGAGGAATCAAGTAAGGGAGCATGTGTGTGTGTGTGTGTGTGTGTGCATGTCTGTGTGTCTTCATATGCACACGTGCACTTCTGTGCTTGCATATGCGTAGGGGGTGTTAACAGTTGTGTAAATATTAAACATTTTTTTAGCATTTTTCAGAGCGAGAGGGCATTACAACCCTTAAGAAGCAGTGCCTTGTTAGAAATTAAGAAAAGGTGTGGGCTTTCCTGGGAAACAAATCTCCCCTAATCAAACTTCCCTTAATGGGCCAGCTCATTGTTGGGTGGGAAAGATCTTTAATGCACATAATTAACATTACAATTTTTAGCATAAATCCAATAGGAAAATTCACAGTATTTGATAACCAGATAACTCAATGCACTATGAAACAAATAAATATCTGTAGAATGACTGTATGCTCAATATTGTACTGAAAATATCTATTATTTCTCACAAAATAGGATCCAAAGAACAAAGGAGGTATATAACATACTGTAACAGCAAGCACAGTGGGATTTTTGTGGTTTTCTTTTGGAATTCAGTTTCCCAGGCTGATTGAAAACATCTTTGATTGATGTCTTTTGAACCCTGATGAGTCACAACTGTACTGAATCACATAGGTTTCATGCCTACTGGCTCTGAGCCAATAAGGAGGAGAGTCTTTGTTATATATACTGGGAGCTTGGTATATTACTTTGGGGGATCCCTCATGAGAAGGATCTTTTGATTTTCTGGTTGAGATATGGCTCCTGATTGACTCATAGCCAGTAGGCACAAAACCTATGTAACTCAGCACAGTTGGGAACTATCAGGTTTCAAAGCGGTCAATCGATGTCAATATCTGTGTACCCTTGATCCAGTGATGTATGCAAATTGTATAACAATATTGCTTTATTCAGACAGTTTGAGCTCTGTCTTTGGGTCTTTGTGGTAATTTCTCTGCTTGTATTTCCTTTCTGCATTTTCTCCATGTTCAGGAAGTTAACCTTTCTCCTGAACTAGTGAATGACATATATGTTTAATTAAATAAAATTGTTGATCCCTTTAAAAGTTGCTTTCTTTTAGAAAGCACATCAAAAAATCTGTGCTAGCAGGTCATCCTGGGTGTGCTTGCTAATACACATATGTAGTCTGAATCAACTCTTGAGAAAGCCAAGGAGTGCAACCAACATTCCCTCAAGATGCTTGATTCATGTGTACTTCATTGCTTCTTAATAGGTATCTGTTCAGGAATTCTAGATAAAATGTATTGGCTCATTTATGGTACAGAAGTTACAATATGACATCTGTTGTGAATTTTCTCCTCAAAAAGATGATGGTTTACCTTGTCACCTGATGGAATTTCTAAGCTCATATAGCCCCATTTCATCCATCCCTGTGTATGATGTCTGTTTGTAATTATTATTATTTTTTTAATTATCAGTCAGCCCAATCACAGAGAATGGTTAATATTTATCCCTGAATTCTTTTCATTCTGATTTTGGCCTCTCCTTTCTTCTGGCATGGTTTCATCTTACTGCTCCATTGCTCCCAAATCTAAAATTAGTGCTTTATCTAGTACAAAGAGCAAAAGGAAGTTCCATGGCAAGATGTCTTTACAAATAAATTAAAATCTTGGCTCTTAGAGTTAATTCAAAAATAAAAATAATTTTATTTACAATTACTTTTTTAGAACAGCCTGTAAAATTCAATTGAGCTCATAATGTGCTAGAAGTATAGTATTAATATAATAGATATTAGTATACTAGAAGTATAGTATTAAATTATTAGTACCATAGTACCTACCCACTATATATGGGAATTCTTTTGTAAGAAAATTAATTCAGAATATTCCATCTGTCAATTGTTCAGTTATCCCATCTAATGTCCATTAGGAATGAGAAATATTCCTCACTTTTTAGCTTTCTTCAAGTTTTAAGTAATAGGAATAAGAATATATGTAGCTTTAAGCCTCTAGCGGAGTATCAAAGAAGGATTAGTTAGTACATAGAAACTTGCTATATAAATGTATTATTAACTATCATAATCATTAATATTTGCTTATTCTTAGTGACCCTCCGTCCTCCCCCCCACTCCTTCCCCAATTTTAGCTCATTATAAAATCGAATGCAACCTATTTGATGACTGCTATGTTATTATTTCCAATGACCAGAGAAAGAAATGGGAAAATCAAAAAAAGAGCGGAAAAAATTCTTCCTGCACTCCAATCTGATTTTCAAGAAAGGCTTAAGGCCAAAGACATTAAGGCAAAATTAAAGAGAGAGTGCATTCTAGGCAGGAGAGACAGCAATTGCAAGAACACAGAGATACAAATTGGATTCTTATGTAAGAAAAATAAAAGGAAGGAGGTAAGTTTGCCTTGAGCAAAGAGTTCATAAGCACAATGTGATTGTTTGATATGTTCATTCACTAGTAGAAATGTTAAAGTAAACAAAATGATGATGTGGAGACATTCTCCTGATCTGTTATCCTTGTTCAGATAAAGAAGTTAGGATGAATTAGCATAACTCATTCACATTGAACACAATGAAGTTTCATAGTGACAAATTTTGTAAGGGTTCAATGACCACTCATAAAAATTCATTCTCTATTTTTCACAAATATTTAAATGAACCTCAATTGACTGGTTTTGCTGTTACTGAATTTGAACTCATTTGACCAGTGCATTCTTCATTGCTTTGTATTTTTATATGTGGATTCTCCAAAATTATCAATAGAAGTTAAAAGATCATATACTTGGATTTGTTCAGTATCATGTAATGTAATCTGGGTTCAATACACATACCTCCATTTTGTCCATGGAGATAGAGTGAGAAGACTTTTCATATACATTACGGAACAATTAGACATGTATATTATTCTTGGTATTAGCTAGTATATTGGCCCTGTGCTGATCTCTCAAATAGAAGATTAGGCTGGCATGACACTTTTAAGGTGTCATATTGTAGCTTTATTAATATATGTGTGTGTGTACATATATATATATATACATATATATGTATACATATATACAGATGTGTAAATATGCATACGTATATGTAGATATACATAACAGTAATTTCTAGATATACCATTCTAACACGTCTCCATACACAAATTTTCTTCCTTTGCAAGGAAGAAAAGGAGTAAGATCAAAACAATTGAAATAAAAATCTGCACCTAATACACATGAAATATTCAGTTTTCATAAAGTAGTTTCTAATTTCTTTCATCAAAAAAAATGTGAAACTATTTTTCAATTATTTTTCAAGGTCAAGCTTGGTAATGATAATTAAGCAACTTTCATTTTATTCAATTGTTCTGTTCATTTATATTTTGGGAAAAATTATTTAAGTTGATCCTATCAACTTGAATTTGTTAAGCACTTATTTTCCACCAGGGTCTGTGTAGGCACTAGATGGGACAATGAATGAATGGAAAAGTTCCTGATCTCAGTTAATCAATCAACTAATCAATAAACTCTTAATTAGCACTTTCTATATGCCAAGAACTCTGCCTGGTGCTAGAGAGACAAAGATAAAAATAAAATAAGAAGTTTACATTCTATAAGGGTGTAAGAAATACAAAATGTTCTAATTATTAACTGAGGGATAAAATATTGTAGCCTGGCCTTGCTTGATTTACTTTCAATGAATTTACACGTTTTTCTATATTTCTCATATATCCTCACAGTCATTATTTCTTAGAGCACAATGACAGTCTATTTGCAGATATTTGGAAAAGTGAATAGAGTTAGACCCGTATTCAAGAATACTTGAGCTTGTCTTAGCAACTTAGTAGACATATAATGCTCAGAATTTCACTTATCACTTCTTAAACTTAGTTTCCATATCTGTAACCTCTCAGGGCTGTTGTGAGTATCAAATACATTAAAATATGTAAAGTTTTTTAACACCTCAGAGTGCTATGCAAAAGTTATTACTGTTATTTTTATTATTATCATTTTTATATTGTACTTTATAATTTGTCTAATCACTCTTCTGTCAATACGAAACCAGTAAATTTGATGTTTTCTAAACCACTAAAACTGCTCTGACAAATAAGTTGGTATGTTTAGGAATTTCCTACTTTTGACTTCTTTGTTTTATGGGGACGGCAGTAGGGTCACTTGGTGGAGGAACACATAAAATTTAATGAATTTTAGTACAATCCTATTTTCTTTTTCGGAATTTTAGTGTCTGCTTGCAGAGTTACCATGACGTTGACTCTTATTTTTTGTTGTTATATGTGATTTAAAACCTTGCAACTGTTTCAATTTTATTTCTCTGATTGCCTGTGAAATGCATTTAGAATTAAGCATTTTCCAAGGTTTAAATCTCTATATAACTCTTCTTCTCTCTGATTAGAAGGTTAGAGACAAGCAGTAAACTCTTGCAAAGTCGTCTTTATAGTATTCTGAACTTTAAGAACTTCCCACCTTCTCAGTGTCATATTCCTTCTAACTGCATTAGGAACCTTATTGCATTTCATCCCAACTATCCTACCCTAAAGTTCTATTTCATAGAAATAGGTAGTTCCTTAGTAAGGAAACATATATCTTTTGGGGGGTATGTATGATTTATGTGCTAAATTTTTTATATGCTTATAAATTATATAAACCTGAGGTTTGTAGATTCATATTAAATTCTCTCTCTCTCTCTCTCTCTCTCTCTCTCTCTCTCTCTCTGTGTGTGTGTGTGTGTCTCTCTCTCTCTCTTTCACTCTCTCTCTCTCCATACACACACACACCACACACACACACACACATGTATAGGCACACAGATATACAAACAGACATAATGTATCTGCATATATATATATATATATATATATATATATATATATATATATGTAAAAACAATTTTTGTCATTTAAAAATGTGAGCTAACTTGTAAATGTGCCATTTAAATACTTAAAAGTAAAGGGCTTCTCTGTCTGGAGATTAGTAGTTTATACTGAATAAACCATTCTAGAGAGTGACTATATATCTACCCAACCCATATGAGAACATGATATTATGTAGAAGTCAGGGGATTTATGTCACTGTAAGCCACTCAGAAATCATTACAAAGGAATATTTTAATGCTTTTGACTTCAGTGAAAAGGGATATTTTAATACTAGTGACTTCTGTGAGTTATATTACATGGAAAGAGTTAAAAATATGTTGCAAAATATGTTTATAATTTCTCCTTTTGGAAAAAATCAGAAATCACCATACATAGAGAAGGTAAAAATATATTTAAAAATTTAAATTGATTATAATTAAATAGACATGAAATGTATGATTAACATTACGGAAATACTTTCTGAATAATGTGTGAATGAAAATCAGATTATGAAAGTATGATGCTATGATGCTATACACTACAATAAAATATTAGAGGAAAAAATAATAGAAAGATATACTATGCAATCAAATCTTTAAATTTACTTCTTTGAGACTAAAAAATTGGAACACAAAGAAAGGGATAGATATATCAATAGAGTATCACTATACTAAAGAAATTTTTAATGATATAAATCTCTTGTCACAGGACCAAAAAAACCTCAAATCATCCAATCCATCCAAAATTTGAGAGTTATGACAGATAAAGGCAATTAAGCTTAGAACACCAATATCATTGTTTTCCCTCAAAACCCTTTCAGAGAAGAATGATTAAAAATTGTGAGCATCATAGCCTCATTCTCATGATATGATGCAAGCCTTGGCACAAGGAAAGCAAATTTACAAAAATCTCTGCATGAGTTTAAATTGTTTCAGATTAATTTGAAAGCATGGACATATGAAAAAGAAAGGATAATATGCTTACCCTAAAATGAAAACTCTCCAAATTTCAGAAAAAATATATTAATATATAGAAATGAAAGGGGAGAAAATACTTCTAAACTTTAAAATAAATTTAGAAAAGTAGATCATTGGCACATATTAAAAAAGGGAAAATCAGAAAGAGTTCAATTCAAAAGCCCAATATTTAACATACCTTGAAAGATTAATTACTCAACAAAGAAATCTTGATTTGATAAACATTACTGAAGAAACTAATACATAGTGTAGTCAATATTATATTTAGAACATCATAATTATTTACTCATAATATATTAAAGATATATGGACAACATGAATATTAAAGATCATATCACAAATACTAAAGACGGATATCTATTATAAATTATTCCAGTTTAAAGTAAAAGGAATTTTTAACCAAAAAATGGCTAAAAGCAATTGTAAAATATAAAATGGATATATTTGGATATCTATTAATTAATTTTTAAATGGAAAATTCTTTGCATAAACAAAACTAAAACATTTGGAATAATAAGGGTACATTTTACTTGATAAAATATGTACTTGTCTTAAATTTCTCAGATTACGATTTGGTATGAAAGAAGTTAATCAAATATATAACAACAACTCCAACAAAAATAAGAAAAATAAAATTCCCAATGAGATAATTGGACAAAGGATGTGAACAAAATAATTGCAAAAGAAAGAACACTGACTATAAACAGCCATAGAAAATAATGTTCCAGATCACTAATGCTATGAGAAGTTGCTATCAAACTATATTTGAGTTTTCACATAACACATAGTAAACTGATTAAAGTGGTTAAATATATTAGTGAATTCTAGAGGGATTGTGGAAGGACTGGAAAAGTTGTTGATAGCTACTGTTACATGCAGTTATTAGTAAACCATTCTAAAAATTCCAGTTATAAACAAAAGCTAAATAAAAGGCTAAAATCTCTAAAACCTATTGCTCAGCAATTCCACCATTAGGCATATGCAAAAAAAAAAGTATCATTTACAAAACCAAATGTTCCAAATGAAATAAAATATTTATAGCATCATTTCATTGACAAAGTAGGAAAAATTAGATGCTCATTGATTACGAAATAGAGATGTTATAGCATTTGATTGTAACAGGACGTTGCTTTACTTAAGAAAACAAAAAATACTATAAATACTGAGACCCAAGGAATGACTTTGAAAAATTAAGCAAAATGAAGTAAACGTTCTCCAAGAAAAAATACACAAATCAGGACAACAACTTCAACTGCCTGAACAAAGGCCACAGAGGGACAGAAATAAATGTTATAAAATTACAAAGAACAAGCTAGGTTACAAAGAAAAATACGACAAGATACGTATCTAACTTCTTTGCGGTTTGAGGATGAAGTCTAAAAGTATTGATCCTTGCACGTAATCACATTTTCTTCTATGTATTTTTCATATCTGATATTGTCTTGCCCTCTTTTGCTTTTGCCTTTTTTTAAACTCCTTTTTGTGAGAAATTGCTCTTTGGTTGGTAATTGAGAGGGTGAAACAGGGAGAGAAATATCGGCATATAAAGAAAAAAGTAATCAATTAAACTATATTTAAAAGATATGTAAATTAGATTTAGCAACATGTTTAAGTTGAGACAATGAGAGATAAAGCAGTGTATCAGATGTCATTTCGTTTTTTCTCACCCAGTTCATGATCGTTTGTTTAGGAGGGAAGGTTTTTGATCATAGTATGACATTGTCTTCACTAGCTTTATAAATACAAAACGTTTGAAAATGGATTATACACATCATGTTTTTTTGTGTAGAGAGAAAAGATGACAAGCTGATACTTAACATAATGGTGTACATCACAAATTCTGGAACAAATTGACCTTATATTGGAACATTAGAAATTTGTATAAAATTAGGTTTCTACCTGAATTTAATTCAATTATATTTATTAAGTTCCTCCTAACTGCAGGCCACAGCGATGGACATTGAAGACTCAAAGATATATATAAAATATATTTTCCTTGTTTATATCTGGTTGGCCATCAGTCTTCAATGACATTTACCCCAAGACTGTGATGGAGAGAGTATACTGAAATCAAGAATATCTAGATTGTCTTAAGCGCAACCAAAAACAAAACTCAAAGTTTTGTCTACATGTTTTTATTTACATTGGAAATATTTTCATATTAGTCCTAGTCTATTTAAAGTCCCTTGTAACAAACTGAGACAAATAAAATTAATGATGCAGTAACGTCATCCAAATATTTATGCAAAATTATAAATTTGTACAACAAAACATGCCTCCCAGACCTTTTCTAAAATGAAATAATCCAAGATGGCAGAGTTAAATGATGAATCTCTTTGAGCTCTCCCCTTACTGTTTTCAAAATACCTGTAAAAATGACTCTAAATAAATTCTAGAGCATCAGAAGCTACAAAATGACAGTGAAACAGATTTTTATCCCAAAACAACCTGGAAGGTCAATAGGAAGGGTCTGTCACACTGGGCTCTGAGGAGGATGGAGCCCAGCCTGTGCTATGCTGGCTTAGACAGGACTAGAGCAGAATGCAGGGCACTGAATCATGGCTATCTGCTGTAGTTTCCAGATTTCGCAGTCCACAAATGCCAAAGACAGCTTCAAAAGTCAGTGAGAAAGCTCTTTCACTTGGATTAGAGGGGAGCATGTTCTAGACCTAACCCTAGCTCTAGGGTGACTGCATGCACTGGCTAAGTAACAGTCACTTCCAGAGCTCTTAACCTACAGACCATAAGGGAATCTAGCATCTGTTCTTGGTCTCAGCCCTGAGTGGCAGTCCTGGGATGAGGAGAAGTGCTGGTGTAGCAGACATGGTGGCAGGTGTGGAGATGGAATCCTACATGCTGTTTCAAGACCGAGAAGGGTGCCTTTGGTCACTCACAAACCAGAGTATCTTTAAAGAGAGGAGTTAACAACACTCCCTTTACTATACTACTTTGGAGGAACTGAAAACTTATAGGTTGCTAGAGATGTCTCAGACAACAAATGCACCAAAATTCTGAAGCCTAGAGTAATGTAACCTCCACTTGACCAATGATGTAAAAGTCAACTAATTGACTGAGAAAATCAAAATTGGGAAAAAAAGAAGATTATAGTATGTTACACTCTTGGTCAAAAAATAATTCCTTCCAGGCTTGTCGTTTAGGAAGAGCAAAGCATAGGATCAAAGGAAGATCAATGCATACAACTAGAGGAAAACAGAAAGGTCAAGTATACCATGCTTTCAGGCCAGGAAAGAGCTCAGAAATGATTTTGAAAATTGAGTAAGTCAGGTGGAGGAAAAACTGAGAAGACAAATGACAACAATGCAAGAAAAATAATGAAAAACAAGTCAACAGCTTGCTAAAGGAGACAAGGATGTGCTGAGGAAAATAAAACTTTAAAAATAGACTAACTCAAATGGAAAGAGAAGTCCAAAAAGTCAATGAAGAGAAGAATTCTTCAAAAAGCAGAAACGACTAAGTGGAGAAGGAGGTTCAAAATCTCTCTGAAGAAAATAGTTCTTTAAAAACTAGAAAGGAGGAATTGGAAACTAATGACTTTATGAGAAATCAAGACATTATAAAACAAAAGCAAAAGGATGAAAAAACAGAAGACAATGTGAAATATTTTCACTGGAAAAACAACTGACCTGGAAAATAAAGACGGGAGAGATAATTCAAAAATTATTGGTCAACCTGAAAATCATAATATAAAAAAAAAAAAAACTTAGACATCAACTTCCAAGGAATTATCAAGAAAAACTGCCCTGATATTCTGGAAGCAGAGGGCAAAATAAAAATGGAAAGAATCCATCAATCAGTGCCTGAAAGAGATGCCCAAAGGAAAACTCCTAGATATATTGTAGCCAAATTCTAGAGTTGCAAGGTCAAGGAGAAAATATTACAAGCAGCCAGAAAGAAACAATTCATGTATTGTGGATATATACTCAGGATAACTCATAATTTAGAAACTTCCACACTAAGGGACTGAAGGGCTTGGGATACTCCCAATGTCAAAGGAGCTAGGCTTAAAACCAAGAATGACCTACCCAGCAAAACTGAGTATAATATTTCAGGGGAAAAATGGAGCTTCAGTGAAATGGAGGACTTCCAATAATTCCTGTTGAAATGATCAGACTTGAATAGAAAATTTGACTTTCCAAGACAAGTATCAAGGGAATCATGAAAAGGTAAACAGGAATGAAAAATCATAAGGGATTTATTAAAGTTGAAATGCTTTCATTCCCACATGGAAAAATGATATTTCTAAATCATGGGACATTTTTCATTAGTAGAGCAGTTAGAGGATACACACACACACACACACACACACACACACACACACATATGTAGGTGTATGGATATGTATGTATATATTATACATGTGTAAGTATGTACATATACATAAGTTTTGTTTATTTACACATATACATAGAGGGCAGAGGGTAAACTGAATACGAAGGGAAAATATCTAAAAAATAAAATTGACTGTTCAGTGAAATATATTAGGAGTTAAAGAAAGAGAGAGGTAGAATGTAGCAAACCATATCACATAAAGAGTGAAGAATGCTTTCACACGCGAGTTGAGAATGGGGGAGAAGAAAGGGAATAACTGAGTCTTACTCTCATGGAATTTGGCTAAAGAAGGGAATAATTCACACTCAAATAGATATGGAAATCTATTTTTCCCTGCAAGAAGGTAGTGCGGAAGGGGATAAAAGATAATAGAAGGGACAGTAAATTGAAGAAAGGGATAATCAGAAGCAATAATTATTATGGGAGGACAGGGCAAGTGAAAGAATGGAATAAATGGAGGATTGGTTAGGACAGAGGGAAATTTGGTTAGTCTTTTGCAACGTAACTGTTATGGCAGTGCTTTTCTTGGCTATGCATGTATGTTCTCTACTGAACTCTGTTCTCAGTGAGGGTGGGTGGGAACTGAGGACAGCAGAGAATATAGAAATCAAAACTTTAACAATGAATGTTAAAAATTGTTTTACCTTGCAATTGGGAAATAAGATGTACAGGCAATGGAGTATAAAATTTTATTTTGTCCTCCAGGAAAACAGAATGGAGAGAGGTGGAAGAAGGAAGGTGGGTAATAGAAGGGAGGCAGACTGGAGGAAGGAGTGATTTGGATGTATGCTTTCCTGGGATGGGAGAAGAAATGTGGGGAAAATTTTGGATTCAAAATCTTATGAAAGAGAATGTTGAAAACTGAAAATTTTATATTTAAAAAAAGGAAAAATGAAAATAAATAAATAAATAAGTAATGCAAACTTTTAAAGGAATACAATATGAATTTAAGGTGCTTTACATAGTTCATGGCATGTATTAGAGGCTCATAAATGTCCAATGAATTGTATTTTCCCTTTTCTCTTTTAAATTTTTTAATCAAAATATATTTTCTTATTCCTATGTTCATCTCATTAATAACATTGTATTATGTGAATGATGTAGTATATTAGCAAGCACCCCAACAGATCTGCATTCATAAAAGGAAAGGCAACTTTTGAGGTGTTAACAATTACTTTAATCAAACACACATATCAGTCCTTTAAGAAAGCACATATATCATTCACATAGTTCAAGGGAGTGAACTCCCTGAACACCAAAACAATCAACAGACACGGCTTCCTCTGTCTGAACAAAATTCTACAGACACATCCAAATGTCTGACCAGTTACCAGAGAGGGAAGCACAACATCTGGATTTTCAAAGCATGTGTTCTTTAAAGGGGCATGACAGAGTCCTCATCTGACAAAATGAACACTTCCAATCAGTAAGCCCCAAGGTACTCAGCCTCAGAGTATATATACACCTTTTGGAGCCAGGGGGCATAACCCTCTGAAACAGTGCCTTAGTAGAAAAATTTAAAAAAAATTCTTGGGACCTTCCTACAAAACAACTCCCCTAATCAAATTTCCCACAATGAGTGGGAAAGATCCTCTTCAGTCACATACTAAAGTAGCCTTATACTTCTTGATTACACTAAATGAAAGCATCAAAAGATCTTATTTTACTTGCCATTACACTTAGCTACGCTCAACAGTAGAGTGATATGAAATAATCCCAAAGATCTCATAACGAAAATCCAATCTTCCTCTAGAGAAAGAAAAGATGGTAGTTGAATATCAACTGAAACATTGCATCTTTCCTTATTTTTCTTTTTTCTTTCATTCCTTTCTTCCTTCTTTCTTTTCTTTCATTTTTGCTATCTTTCTTATTCAAATTTTCATTCACTAAATTACTAATATTATGTATCTTTTACACAGCCTGCATCACATTGTCTACTATCTCAGGGAAATGAAGGTAAAGGAGGTATAGAATTTGGAAGTGAAAACTTTAAAAAAATATGAAAAAAATTACATAGAAATGCAGAAAAATAAAGATATAAAAGGGAGCAGAAGGGAAGAAAATCAAATTCCTTTTATAAATGCAGGCAAGAAAAAAAATTGCCTCACTAGTTGTATAAAAACTTATACAGTCTTATTCTCTACCCTGTCATAAAGATCCTCTACAATCATGAATGGTCATTATTTTCCTCCTAATTCTTATAGCTTTCAAAACTCATTGCCATTACAATGTGGTGGTAATGGTAATTTAAGTGAGAAGATATTTTCTATAAATTAGGTCCATGTGATCTGCTTAAGTCACATCAAAGCCTAAGTCACATGAGTTTCAGTCCCATGAAGGCTGTGGTGGGAGTAGTTTCCTTCAGGGGTGGAGCAGGAAGTGTGGAACAGGAAGAGGTGGAGCTAGTACAGAGCTTAAAAGAAGTGATTCATGAGACCAGTCAGAGATAGGAAGGAAGCAGGCATCTGGGTAGCTTGAATGAAAGACCTTGTTTGTGAATTTGTTTAAGTGGGCCTACTTGTGATTTCTTTAAGAGAGTTGGTCTGTGGGAAGCATAGAGCGGGGAGGCATAGTGATCATATTGTTCCTTGAATTTTTATTGTGTATAGATTTTGTGGTTAATATATGGACTTGGTGTTCTTGCGCCTCAAAAACTGTTTTGCTTCTATCTTTCATGTGGAGAGTTTTGTATTTCGTGATTCAGAATTGCACTGGGATATTTATGGCTGCTGTAGGTGTGCTGAATATTGCATTAGTTCTACAAATGGTGACAAGTATGGAATTGTGTAACATTAGACCTGTATTTGGTTGCAGAAAAACTTTAGAGAGAGAAATAGATATTCCAGGTTTGAAGGATTTGCCTTATTTCTCTCTAATATGAGAATGGGCTAAAATTACAGGGCTCTGTGAAAATTGGAAAGCAAGGCTATAGAATGGAGAACCTAAAGATTTAAAAAGATGTTTTCAAGGAATACCAATAGAACCAGGGAAAGAATTGATAGGGATATGTAGAAATGTTAAAAATCTAGCAAATTATAAGTAAAAGCAGAGACAATCAGCTGGAAGAGAAAGCTCGAATTGAAAGGGAGTTGACTAGTTTGCATGAGAAGCCTTATATGCGGCAGCACTCAAATTCAGCTTTAGAAAAGCAAAGTAGAAATTCTCAGATGGTAGAAGAATTAGCTCTTGTTAGTTTAGCTCATAAAAAGAAGTAAAATGTTGACGAGAGAAAGGATGTATGAGTGGCTTCTCAGGCACAAGCATAACAGGAGTATCAAAGGGGTCACAGATTGTCTGGGGTCATAATTGTGAATTTTATGCAACAGGACGTCACAGATATTTTGAATCACTTCACCTAAAGGATGGGAGAATTGTTGTTTTCTTGGATGGTGAGAATCAGTGAAAAAGACAAATTTCCTAAAGAGAGAGAAGACTAAATAGCCAGCAGAATCAAAGTCAAAGTAGATTACACAACAACAACAACAAAAAGAATTGTTTACTGATCTTTTGAGAACAAGGGTAGATTTTGGAAGAAGAGGTGGCATTCCAACTAATGATGTATATAAAAGTATATTGAAAAAAGAGGCTTGATTTTAGAGAGATCAGAGAAATAGAACTTCCCCTACAGATTCTCATGAAACGTTGTATCCAAATTTATCACACCTTCAGGGAGAATAAGAGATCGGCCAGGACCCAGCTCAGATTATAGAAAGTAAAACTCTACCCAGAATGATGACCCAAAACTGCAAATTAGAAATTAGTAAACAACAGTGAAGGAGGTTATGATAGTGGCTTAATGGACTCAAAAAGCATGACTGACCCTATATTTAAACAACTTCTGGTTATTGTCTCTTGTTTCTTTTTGGTTTTTGTGTGTTCACTTTGTAAGATTTATTTTCTGCAGTCTTAATCCCCTCAAAGTGCAGATGTCTGGTTTCTTAAAATAAATGTCACATCTTGTCCTTTGTGCTGTGTCACCCCTGCACCTGGCATTAAACAAGCTCCAGACACCAACTAACAAACTAAGCCATCAAATGGAACCTCCTAGGGCAGAGACATCTCTACATCCAATTTCAGCAAGAAGTAGCTATGGAATAAGAGATCTTTACTCCTCCCCCAAAGATTTTGGGCCCTATTTATTTGAAATGGCTATGATGGGTTGCTTGTACTAAAGCCCCACCTTGAGATACTGCTTTATATGCTTATTTTCTGTTAACTCTGTTAAAGTTCTATTGATACCAGTTGCCCCACCAACCTAAGTAAGGAATATAAAAGATCTTGGGGTTGAATGTAATTGTAATTTAAATGGGAAGATCTTTTCCATTAATTAATAAGCCGATGTGACTTGCTTAAGTCATATGGAAGCCTAAGTCACATAAGTTTGAGTCACATGAAGTCAATAGTGAGAGGACTTTACTGAAGTGATGGAGCAAGAAGGGTGGAACAGGGAGAGGTGGAGTTAGAGTAGAACCGAGAAGAAGTTAGTCATGAGAGCAGTCAGAACTAGGAAGGATGCAGGCAAACAGTATGGCTGGCTAGCATGTGTGAAAGAGCTTCTTAGTTATTTTGATTGACAGAATTTGGGTATGATATCTTTAAGGTAGGTGGTTTGTGGGAAATCTAGCAAGGGGAAATGTTGGAGAAAGTGTTACTCTGCATTGTTATTTCATATTGATTTTTATTAGGATGATATATTTGGATTTCTTGTGTCTGACTAAATGTCTTGGTTCTATTTTTCACGTGGAAAGTCTGTTGTATTTTGTGATTCCGGATTGCACTGGGATCTTCATGGCCCCCACAGGTGCTGTGAATATCACTTTGGCACTATGTGTGGTCACTATCCATATTGTTCTCCTAATTTTACCCATATCATTCTTCTATAGTTATAAAGTATTCAACATTTTAACTTTTTATAATATTGATGTCATTGAATGTATCATCCTAGTTTGCTTAGTTTTCTCCTCATCAATTTATATGTCTTTTCATATTTATTTGAAATTATCTGTTTCCAAATTTTCCCCAGAAAATAATGCCATCACATTCACATACTACACCTATTTCTGTTTCTTTGATCACCTCTGAGTATAGCTTTGTCAAAGGGCAGTCATCATTTAGTACATATGGATAATTCTAAATAGTTTACCCACAACCCTGCTAATATTTGTCATTTTCCTTTTATGTCATATTTTATGATGTGATGGTTACAAGGAAGGATCTAATAATTTTTATTCATATTTTTCTAAATGGTAGTGATTTGAAGCATTTTTTTGACAGGAGGAACCTTGTGTTTCTTTCACTGAAGATTGTGTTTATGTATCTTTAGGATATTTGACAATTAAGGAACAGCTTTAATTCTTAAATCTTGAATCTTTTAGTTACAAATGTTGGAAAAGAAACTTTTACAAGAGGAATTTGCTATGGAAATTTTTTGTAATTGCTTCCCTTTAAATATTTAATTTCTTGTATTAATTGTATGTGGTAGGATAATACTTGATCTTTTTAGAGACCACCATAGAAGTCTTGCCTTAAGGGAGATTGTAGTTCATGGAATCTGTGCATGAAAACTATTACTATAAGATATGACCATAGTTCAAGATGGCTGAGTAAAGTCAGTGAATTTATTTGAGTATTCCCAGTTTCCCATCTTAACAATTTTAAAATGGCTTAAAATGAATTCGCAAGTGGCAAAACCAAAAAAAAATTGGGATTAAACAATTTTTTATCCCAGGACAATATAGCAGTTAGCCAGGAAATGTCTGTCAACCTGGAGTGAGAGAGGAATAAAGTCCATTGTGGGTCTCATCATTGCAAAAAAGTTGCAGGAACACAAACTTTTGAATTTGTGTTATTGTTTTATCCATGACAAAATGAATCTCACAAGAATTAAGTGTCTGGCAAGTACATGCATTAGCTAGTAGAGCCAAGATTTGCACTGGATCCTTTTTTTATTCCAAGAAGAATAATTTCTCTATTGAAGCATTGAAAGGCAGTAATCTCTCATCAAATCACAAATATGTTTATATAAAAAATTTTAAAGTCACCACTAGAAAGACATTTCTTAATGAATATCTGCATCTTCAATTAATTTTTAAAACCTGGTCTCAGATGAAAATTTAACTGTAAAAGTCTCATTAACATTGAAAGGAATCATTTATTACATTCTTTATCTTTTAGATAGAAAACACATCCATAATTCTTTTACTAAGGTTAAAGGATGACTGGTTTTAATTATAAATAGCAAACCTGTCATTCAATTTACTTTGATTATATCTTATTATGGTAATATATTATGGAGTAGCTTTTTCACTCTTATAAACATTGTCCCGTTGCAATATATTCAAATTAATTTTTTTAAGCAATTTATTTTCCTTCAAGGGTATTTCCTCAAAATCTTGTCATATAATATATATATATATATATATATATATATATATATATATGCAAGTTGACAAACACTTTTTAAGATGCAGTATATGAAATATAGTTCAATTTTGATTTTCCAAACTGTGTAAAATATACAATGAAACAGATAGTTCTAAAGAATAGTTCATCTAAATATCTTTTATTATATAATATGATTAAATTTAAATATAACAGATCAATATGAATACTTTCATATCAGTTTCAAAATATTTTGGAAATGAAAAGAAAGACATTAGCAATTCCTTATATTTGTGATGTTTCAGATGATCACTTTCATTCAACATACACAGTCATTTTTTAGACAACTTCAATTCCAATATTAGAGATTTTGATTTTTCTTTCTTTTTGTAGTTGTTATCATTTATTATTTTTGTGTTCGTTTGTGGTTTTGTTTTAAAATTCTTTTTCTCAAGTTCCTGGATTTCTGGTCTAATTAACAAATTTTTGTAAATGTGTAATGAATATATCAATAAAAATATTTGTTTTCTTTCTTAAATTCTGGTGGCTATAAAAATCTAACAATAGGGTCCACTCTCACATGTAACTCCCCAGAAAGCTATATCAGATTTGAAGGTTTCTTTATATCTAAAACCAATTCAAAATCATAAGTAGTGAGACCCATAGCACTTTTTTTACTCCTACTAGAAAGAGAAAACAGTAATATATTAGATCAAAATAAGAGTTAATCAAATAGTTTTATGAGTATATTTATTATATGTGTACACATATATATGTATCATACATAGTAAAACTATATACATGGTAGACATTTATATATGTATATATGCATATATAGAATATGCTATGTGATTTATTCTCAAATACATTTTTATATATGTATGCATTCATATATGTATGTGTATACATATATATGATTGTATCACTCAGGTTAAAAGTATGTGGAATATTAACTTCAGAGTAGATGATTTCCTTGATATTCTATTATCAATGATTGTCAATTTGTATCCTCCAAAGTGATTTTTGAGAACTCCAAACTCTTGATTTCTTGGCACCCTAATTGGGAGGTTGGTGAAGATGAAGGCAATGAGACTCAAATTTCTTCTTTTTTAAAAAATTTTCTTATTTATTTTTAGATTACAACATTCACTTCGGAAAACTTTTGAATTCCAAATTTTCTCCCCATCTCTCCCCTTCCCCTACCCCATAACACCTTGCATTCTGATTACCTGTTCCCTCAATGTGGCATCCCTTCCACCAAACCCCCTACCATCCCTTATCCCCATCTTCTCTGTTTTCTTGTAGGTCAAGATAGATTTCTGTACCCAAGTACCTATATTTATCATTCCCCAGTTATATTCAACCAAAATTCTCAACATTCATTTCTCATACTTTGAATTCCAACTTCTCTCCCATCCTCCTTCCCTACCCATCCCCACTGAGAAGGAGAGCAATTCAATACAGACCATATATGTGTCGTTTTGCAAGAGACTTCCATAACAGCCATGTTGTGTAAGACTGTTTCCCTCCATCCTACCCTATACCCACTTTATTCTATTCTCTCATTTGACCTTGTCCCTTTCCAAATATTTCACTTCTAGTTATTCCCTTCCCTCATTTTCCCTCTCTACTATTATCCCCCTCATCCCACTTGTTTTCTTCTCCCCTACTTTCCTGTAGTGTAAAATAGATTTTCAAACCAAGCTTAGTGAGCATGTCATTCCCTCCTTAAGCCATATGTGAAGAAAGTAAGTTTCACTTTTCCCCTCTCTCACCTCCTCCCTTTCCTCATCCATTGAAAAAAGATTTTCATTACCTCTTTCATGAGTGATAATTTACTCCATTCCATTTCTCCCTTTCTCTTCCCAATATATTCCTGTCCCATCCCTTAAATTTATTTTTATAGAGATCATCACTTCTAATTCAACTCTACCCATGCTCTCTGTCTCTCTGTCTCTCTCTGTCTCTCTCTCTCTCTCTGTATGAGTGTGTGTGTGTGTGGGTGTGTGTGTGTGTGTATAATTCCTCCACCTATTCCAATACTGAGAAAAGTCTCAAGAGTTAAAAATATTATTTTCCATATAACAATGTAAACAGTGCAGCTTTAGAAAGTCTTTATGATTTCTTTTTCCTGTTTACATTTTTATGCCTTGCTTGAGTCTCATGTTTGAAACTCAAATGTTCTTTACAGTTCTGGTTATTTTATCAAGAATCGTTGAAAGTGCTCTGTTTCATTGAATGACCAGGTTTTCCCCTCAACTATTATACTCAGTTTTGCTGGGTACATCATTCTTGGTTCTAATCCTAGTTCCTTTGACTTCTGGAATATCATATTCCAAGCCTTATCATCCCTTAATGTAGGAGCTGCCAAACTCAGTGTTATCCTGATTGTGTTTTCACAATATTCAAACTATTTCTTTCTAGCTGCTTGCACTATTTTCTCCTTGGCCTGAGAACTCTGAAAGTAAGCCACAATATTTCTCGGAGTTTCTATTTTTGTGGCTCTTTTAGGAGGTGGTTCTGACCCAGAGGCCTGTTCCTCCTGGCACCAGTGTCACGCAGCTAGAACTGGGCTCCACTCTGCTCAGGATCCTATGGAACAGATCTTTCCTGTCGGCTTTCCAGGTTACCTTTGCCTAGAAATATCTTTCCCTCTGTTATTCTGTGGCTTCTGTTGCTCCAGAATTTATTGAGCATCATTTTTACAGGTATTTTACGGGCTGTGGGTGAAAAGTTATAGTATGTGCATCTTTCCACTCTGCCATCTTGGCTCCACCCTCCAAGACACAATTTTCAAGACAATAAGGGTAAAGGAAAGAATATGTTACATCTATTGGCGTCATTGTCTTTTAATTTTATTCAATACCCTTGAATTAATTAGGTATATGTAATTATAACAAAATTGTTTACTTTATTTCTGTGGGGAGGCCAACAAAAAATATTCACAAATTTTCCTACACAAAGAGAATATTTGTTTTAAGTCCAGACACTATCATGTTTTTTTTCCCCCAGAAATATCAGTGATTCTCTTAGAAATCGGAGGAATTAAACCTGTTGCCTGAGGGAACTAATGAAATATAAAGCTAGCATTCTACACTTGGAAAGTTCACACCTATTAACTATGTGGCTATGGAAAGGACATTTAAATAAGTTGAATTTCAGTTCATTATTCTGTAAAATGAGGACAATAATACCTGTTTCTTTTGCCTCCAAGAACTATTTTGATTCGTAAATGATATATGTAAAATGCTTTAAATTTTAAATGCTATACAAATATTAGCTCTTATTGCTATGAAATATATTCAGTTGGATATGAAATGTATTTAGGGAAGACCTTCAATGTAAAATATATTGAAGTTACAAAGATCACAAAAGTAAGATAAAACACCAGGAAAGAATAATGAAAAATTCAGTTAAGAAGGAAGAAAGGAAAGAATGAAAGCAGGAAGGAAAAAAAGAGGAAGAGAGAAAGTTCTGTACCCTCAGGGATGTAGGTGGATCTATCTGCAAATCATACACTAGACTCTAAAAATTCAAAATTTTTGAATGCAAATTGTATAAGAAAACACTTTATTTAGCTAATGTACTTGGAATTGTTGTTCCTTGTAAGATATATCCAATAAATAGGTCTGATGTAAAGCAATTGCTACACACATGTAGCACACAGGAAAGTGAACTGAAAACTCATGTTAATTATCATCTTTAGTTTTATGTTTTTTGATAGGGTGGCTTGTCTCCTGTCTGTGTCATATAATCAATTGTTTTACTTTGGTGCTGCGTGTGAGACCAAGGTGAGAAGCTCCATTCTGCCTCCCTTTCAGGTCCTGCTGGGCAACAGGCTACATGCTATGTAAAAGCTCAATTGATAATGCCAAATAAAAGATCTGAAACCATAGAACTATATGCTCTATGCCTTGCTTCAAGTCCTCTGGTAAGAAAATTGAGATTTCTCTTTGGATGGTGCAAAAAATAAATTGTATTGGACATTTTTCTTCGTTGCTTTCATTTTGAAAAGTTAAATATTATCCATTTAAATAGTTACATCGTGCTGTTCTAAATCCTTTGTGAGAGCTGAGATTAGGTAGTTCATGCAAAATACGATTCCACAGTAAAATAATAATTCATCTAACACCACGTTTCTACAAAATTTCACAAAATATTCTGGACAATTTAAATATCATAGCCCCTGAATATTAACATGTAAAAATTTCTTATGTGGAAAGCAAAACCTAGAAATTATTTATGTAGAAAGGAAATATGGAAAGATATCCCATATGTGCCTACTTCGTAAAGTTGATAATCAGGGAACTTTCCATCACTTTCAATGTTATCTTAGGAAAGACTCTTACCTTTCTGAAACTTAAATTACAGCTAAAGGTGTGAACTGTTAGAGACAGCAGAGTTATATCGTAGAGTTAAACCTTTCTGGCAGAAACGTATATCCACTAACTTTAATTTTTAAGCAATTGCATCCTGTTCATAACTAGGTTTCCTGTTGGAGTTTCTGTGTCATTAATCAAATTACCTTCTGGTATGCACTTCAAAAACTTGAATTTTATGGTGCCTGAACAGCTTCTTCTCAATGGATGATTTCATTTTAAGTTATATCAATGAACTTCACTAAGATGAAGTTTACAGGAAAAGCTACTTTGAGTCACTTCTCTACTAGCAGTATAGAATGTGACAGAAGAAAACAAAAATATTTTCTTTTTCCTTTTAAATATTATAAGGTATATAGTAGCATCTTTGTTAGTAGAATTAAGCAGTCTAACCAGTGCTGAATGAAATTATTAAAAAATCATTTTGATGGAAATACAAATTAATATCCAGAGAATGATAAAGGGAATGTGAAAAATACTCTTCTTTCCTCTAAATATTCTAGGTTACTTTAAGAAAACAACATCCACTTTGAAGTTTATTTACCAGATCGAAAGTGACCAGCTGTGATGCTGCAATGCTGTCTATATGGGTGGTGGGGTTTAGGGGCAGGATTATGTACTGGCTGTCTTCCAAGCCTCTGAGGAGCTCTAACAAGAGAAATGAATGGAGTTGAGATTGAACACAGTAAATGAGAGCTAAGGGTTAGTAGAATCGGAAGATCATTGTATTGTCTGAAATTGGAGGTCTAGCTATTCCTCTTGCAATGACAGAGTCAAGACCCCTCAGTATCCCAATACTTCAGGGCTAGACTTCAGTTTTCTTGATATACTGCTCTACTTCTATCATGATTGTTAATCTATAATGTCTTTGTTGCTCTAGCTGGATATTAGAAGGATGAATATAGTTTGAGAAAAATTGACTTATTCCAGGATAAGCTCAAAGCAGTTACACCCACATTGCAATAAAGGTTCCCTTTGGTGACTATACTTAAGTATATGTGCTATATCTCACTATTTCCTTGGGACTGTTCCCAGGCAATGCCAGATTTGGTGTGAATTACAGGCACATTTACTCCTGTTCAAGACTTTTGGCACCTTGTAATTGGGTGGAACAAGGTGAAAGGCAGGTATATGTGAAAAGAGATGGACTACTAAATCCCTGCTTAATGTAGCCCAGGAGCAAGCATGTTAACTGATGCTCTTTTGCTAGTGACACTTCCTCAGTAAACTCCGCATTAGGAAATCAGTAACGGAGTACATGTCTTCTGCTATGAAACTCAAGGAGACTTCTCCTTCTTGCCTACAACATCATAATGGAAATTGTTGGCACATGGATGAATGTGCTGATGTCTTAGTGACTTGAAGATTGATCTATGGAGTCATTAATGGAAGAGACACAGAAGTCAGTTATAAATTTGCATTTCCCTTATCCACTTTTAAAATCCTCATTAAAATTCATGACATAGTCTTATGGCCAAATAACTGGTACCATTCACACCACATTTAACTATGATGTTTGTCCTCTTCCTGACATATTGCTGTTCAGTGTTGGTGTCACTTGAAGATAGACTGTCTCCGTTATGATGCCTGACATCTGTATTTCCTTATCATTTATGATTCAGCTCAGGCTTCTCACCATGTAAGCCTTTGTGAAATGATCATTGACAAAGGCTCCTTGAGACAAAACAGGAGTGAAGAAAAGATTTCCCTTGTCCTTTAATCACTGTTAACAAACCATTGATATGTACACGTGCTGAGCTGTGTTTGAATCAGGTGGGTTGCTTGAAAATTTACCTTCAAAACTGGAAGAAAACAAGAAACTTGAAAGCTATGCAATAATTAACAAAAAAGGGTGTACTTAATCACAAGAGGAAAAGGAGTTTTACCGAGGATATACATTGTAGATCCAAGTGATTGAACTAAGTGAAGCTTCCTCGAATGAGTTGGACCTTATTTTCCATCAGTCAAGAATCAGAGAATATACCCAGAATTCCCTATAAGTGTATTGATCACAAAAGACAAAGAATTGATTTAAAAAGTCTAAGCCTTTAATGCCCTCAGTCGATCATGTTTGAAGAAAAGTTTCCAATAATTTTGAAGGAAAAAAATTATCCTAACATGTATAGAATAATAGAATAGATAGGTTAAATCTTAACCATTAGGAAACTGTCTTCACAACACCAATACTCGGTAACTTGAGCTGTTGTCTAGACATTTCATAAGATTAAGAAACTGCTATAAGGGCTATCAGTAAGTACTCCCACATACACAAGGTTCTTAGATCTACGTTTATCAAAGGAATGTTAACTTTTGAGGGGTTAACAAACACTTTAATCAAGCACTTCATTCCTTTGATCAAATACTTATATCATTCACCTAATTCAGGGGAGTCAGTACCCTGAACTTCAAAGAATATACAGAGAAATAAAAGATCAACAGACATGCGTCCACATTGTCTGGCCATTAACATAATATATCTTTACCAGACAGGGAACATCTGGGTTTTCAAATGGGGTAGGGAGAGGTGGGGAAGTCCTTAGCAGCTTCCCAGAGTACTTGTCTGACCCAACAAACACTTCCAGTCAGGTTTCTCCAAAATGTAGGTATGCACTTTTCAGAGCCAGAGGGCATGACCTTCTGACCCAGTGCCTCAACACAAAAAAACAAAAGTACTTGAGACATTCCTACAAAACAAATCCCCTAATTAAACTTCCCTCAATGAGCAGGCCCATTACTGTGCTGGGAAATGTTTTTAATCACATTATTCAATCACAGGCATGTTTATTAAAACAGAGGCAGTAAAAGATTCCACTTTGCTTATGCATACATAAGGGAAGACTCTGATTTAAGGATCCACAAATCTAAGAACCTGTCCATCTCATTTCATCCTTGTTTGGAAGTGTTTGAAGTACAGTCTGGGCAATAATATGTGAATGTTCAGATTCTGGACAGTTGGTTTTGGGAGAAACTACCATAGAGAGAGAGGGAGAGAGAGGTTTGTTTTCTTTTTCCTTGGGAGAATCAAGGCATAGGTAGATTCTCCTACCTATAGTAACGTGAGAATTCATAGAACTTCCACGTAGGTAGACACTGAAAGGCAAATGTCACCAAAAGGTGAAAATTATCGAAGAGAACTAATTCAGGGAAGCTGCTCTTTGTGCTAACATCTGCTATGTGCAGCCTGCTGCTGTAACCCATGGCAGTGGTGGGAGCTCTTTACCCTCAAGGTCACATTTGGCCCCCTAGGTTCACAAATGTAGACCTTTGAATCTAAACTTCACAGAACAAATGTTCCATAATCTAAATCTAAATATCTAAATGATTTTTTTTCTGAGTAATGTGGATTGCTTTTGGTGGTGGCAGGAACTAAATAGTCAACAAACCAATGAAGTAAACAAACAGAAAAAATTTCGATAGGGAAAATATAAAGAGGATGCATAAAAATGAATTAGAAAATTTGTGTTATTGTTTGATTTTATGCCATTGACAGTAACAATAAAAGGCCATTCATTTAAAGGTTAAGATTGCTTTGTGTATGAAAACTTTTCACTCTAGAATTTGCCTTGTAAGACTAACTACATATCAGTAGTTTTAGCATTGACTGAATGTAACTTGCTTTTCTTAAAATTGTCAACGTATATCCAGTTATGTAACCAACTAGACAGCTACCTAGAAAGCGTTGTAAGTGCTCCATATTTCCAATCATCCATAATGTAGGAGTTGCTGCTATGCAAGTATCACATCCTGTGCTTGGAAAGGTATTTCTGGGACAGAGGACTGAAGAAAATAACTTTGCAAAATATTTCTTGAGGACTTCAATTACTTAAATGTGCCACTGAGTAGCAATAATTTTTCAGGGAATAGGATATTCATGAAAAAAAGTAATAAAGCTTAAAATATGTATATTCATTTGTCACTGTGCATTCAGAGCTCAAGTCAACAAACCAATGAAGACTACTGACTCAGATGTCTGAGTATAATAACTCAGACAAACAGACAAGTACTAAAGTGGAGACTTGGAAAAAGAAAAGACCAAACTTTCATTTTCAAAAGAATCTAAATGGAGTACATTTTAAAGTTCCTAGAATTTTGACAGTAATGTATGTTTTCACTATTATTTGATCATGCATTCAATACAAGTGCAGTAGCATTTCTTCAAGACTTAACATATGCCAGGCACTACGTTAAGTGTAGGATTATGAAGAAAAATTAAAACTATATCTGCCTTCATTCACCTTATATTCTACTGAAGCAATTGCATCCCTAGTGACATTGTATATTAACAAAAGAATTAGAACTTGGGGCTGATTTCAAAGGGACATCCCATCTAGTTTCAGATTGATTCTGCCTATTAGTCAAGTGTTCTTAGCATGATATCATAAGAAAAGGCAAGAACATGTCCTTTAACTGGGAAAATTTGAGGGTATAATTAAGATGGTACAAGACAGTGATAGGATTAGAAACTATCCCTTATGATGGATTCTTATGTCTTTGAGAGCAGAGACTAACCTTAAGCCGAGTGGATACTTAACAAACAAAAGAACTGGTTGAAAGAACTAAACATTGTTAAAATTACTAGAAAACTTTTAGTAGATATCTTAAAGTTTTTGAATAACTCTCATGCAAAAGAAAGACATGATATAATTCGATTACCCTTAGAGGGCACCATTATAGGATTACCAATGAAGTTGATATTTCTAGGTAATTTAAAAGGGTAAAACTACCAGTAAAGTATGTTTTTTTTTGCTTTATTTTTGTCATTTCAGGAAACTCCTAGGAAGCCCAGCAGACAATCAATCTCTTTCTTGACAGAATTACACTCAGCCCCCTTTTGTAATAGCTTGCATCTCTTTTCTAATTTTTAAATGTTTATTTATTTATTTGTAGTTTTCAACATTCATTTCCAAAAAATTTTGAGTTTCAAATTCTCTTCCCATCTCTCCCCTCTAACAGCCCCATAACCCCTTGCATTCTGATTACCTCTTCCCTCAATTCGCCCCCCCTTCTATCAAATCACTCACTGCCCTCATCCCCATCTTTTCTCTTTTCTTATAGGGCAAGATAGATCCATACAGCATTAATTGTATTTCTTATTTCCCACTTGTATGGAAAAGCAATTCTCAACATTCATTCCTAAAACTTTGAGTTCCAACTTTTCTCCCTTCCTCCTCTCCTTTCCTCCCTATATATGTGTAGTTTTGCAAAAAATTTCCATAATAGTCATATTATGTAAGACTAACTATATTTCCCTCCATTCTATCCTTCTCCCATTTATTCTACAGTGTCTTTTGACCTTGTCCCTCCCCAAAAGTATTGACTTCTAATTGGTCTCTCCTCCCATTTGCCCTTCTTTCTATCATCGTTTCCACCCCACTTGCTCCCTTCTCCCCTGCTTTCTTCTAGTGTAAGGTAAATATTCATATCAAATAGAGTAAGCAAGCTATTCCCTTCTTAAACCAGATGTGAAGAGTGTAAGTAAACTTCACATTTTCACTCTCACCTCATCCCTTTCCTCCTCCATTGAAAAAACTTTTTCTTGCCTCTTTTATGAGAGATAATTTACCTAGTTCCATTTCTCCCTTTCTGATCCCAATATGTTCCTCTCTCACTTATTAGTTTTATTTTTTTTGACATCGTTCTTTCTTATTCAATTCAACCTGTGCTCTCTGTCTCTCTCTGTCTCTCTGTCTCTGTCTCTCTCTCTCTCTCTCTCTCTCTCTCTCTCTCTCTCTATATATATATATATATATATATATATATATATATATATATATATATATATATGTATGTATGTATGTATATATGTATATGCATTATCCCTGCCATGCAAGTATTCAGTTTTCATTTTACTGAATTGTGTGTCTGTGTGTATACATGTGTGTGTGGAGAAAGAGACAAAGAGAGAGACCCTAAAACTCAAAAAAATATTAATGAACCACAAGTCTAACTTTACTATGCAGTAGACTGGATTGAACTCTGGAGAGTGATACTGAGAACAGAACTCAACTCATTTAGCCTTGTTAATATTGCTTGTTAAGTGATTAGAGAACCTTTAAAATTTATCTGTCTTTAAAATTTTAATTAACTTTAAAATTATCTATCATCTAGCTGTCTATAATCCTGATTTCCAAATTCTCTTTCACCTTTCATCCCCTTCCACACTCTATAAGAAAACAAGCAATATTATACCCATTATATCTGTGAAATCAGATAAAACATATTTCCGTGTTAGTCAGGTGGTCAAAATAAAGCAAGAAAAAGATAATGAAAAATTATAATATCTCTGCATCCAGAGGTTATCAATTTTCTTGGCAGAAGTAGATAAGAAATTCCATCATGGGTCCTTCTGAATTTTTTTGGATCATTGTACCGATCAGTGTAGTTACTTTTATAGTAAACCACTGAGTGTCACTTTGTTCCACTATAAAGCTCAAATTAAATAATATGTATGAAGCAATATATTATTACAATGAACAATTAAAACATAAGCTTTTATAAATTATTTGGGAGTATAAAATAAATATATACTCATTAAAAATTAAAATTAAATAACAATGCTTTCTGATGGCAACATCTTCCAAAGGCTCCTTTTGGAAAGTAATATTATATTAATTGCCTTAAAATACAAATCACATTGTTTTTATGATATGTATGTTAAAAGAAAACCAGTGGATGTATTCATCCACTCTGAAACAATTTAACACACTAAATGAAAAACATTTCTTGCCTATATTATGACATTGAAATATTCCTATAAATTATTAATTTGATATTGTTATATGTTGCATTAATTGTTTAGAAGGTTAATATGTCGGTGTATACTCCCTCTTATAATTTTACTCTCAAAAAGTTTTGTAGGCGACGTTGTATAAAACCTTTCCTTTTGGAATTGAGTTCTAGCAACAATAGGTCATAAAACTAGTTTAAATTTGAGAAATCATGTATTTCTTGATTCTTAAAGTTGCGTGTCTTAAGCACGCATTGTGACCGTTAAGTGTAGAACACCATGATGTCAAAAGAAGTAAAGTAACCGCCTGACGGAACTCATAAAGTGGTAGACCATGTAAGAGAGAGTATTCATATGACAATGGATATTCAAATAAAGCTTAAAACGCATAAAGTTCCTATGTAGCCATCAAAAGAGAAAGGTTATGTACTAAGAATGTTTAAAAGAGATGAATAATATTAGTAATACATGGTACTTCAATTTGCTCGTGTGGTTGTTTTAGCCTTTTGATTGGATTCATTTTGAAGGAATTATTTGAAAACATGACCAAGAATCCAGGGATGAGAGAGATTTATAATTTGCAATTTCTCTTGGTGGAGTACATTATGAAAAAACAAACCAGCCTTTTTTTTTAATCTAGAGCAAAGAAACATTCACAAAGCAACATTTCAAATAACCTACAAGTTATATAAAATAAGAATACATGCTTATATACACATTTGTAGAAAAGCATATATTTGGCAACTGAGCTTAGGTGAACTTAGATAAAATGGTTTCTGTGGCTATGTAATTTGACTGTCAGAAAAAAAATCAGTCAGATTTAAAGAGTGAATCACTGTAGTCTCTTGGGGGAAAGGACAACAAATAAACATAAATGGAGGAAATAATTTGAATTCATACTAGTTGAAAAAAACGGCAGAATTCACAGTGAAAGTAAATGGTTGAAAGCTACCTCCTATTTTTAAAGTGTAAAATTCAGTGGTTACAAAGTGAATTTTCATGATCAGAATTACATTCTTTCATATATATCAGCAGTGAAGCTACATCAAGAAAATGGACAAAACCCAAAATGCATCTAACACAAGAAATTGCTTTCTTCAAAACCCCTGACATAAAAAAAAAAAAACGAATCTGCTAAAATTGAATGTTGTCCCGAGTTGAAAGGAAATTGAATTCCTTGCCACAGATGCACAAGTTACTGACAAATAAGAATCAGCAAAAAATAAATTGCACACTATAATAATAGAACATTTATAAACCAATGAATAAAAGTGGATCATTTCAACCAAAACCAAGAAAATGACGTCTTATTCTATGTTAGCAAGTTCTTCTGGTGGTTATCCATTATGTGTCTGAAATCTGAAGAATGGAAAAAATTCTCATTTACCTGTATATGTGGAGTCATGTTTTATAATTTAAATTCGTTCTTTCTATTCAGAGGAATAATTTAACATTACTGATAAAGAAGCTAAGCATTCAATACAAAACTACCCTATAAGGAAAAAGAAAATATATACAGACAGAAATATAACACATATATGTCTACATGTGTATATGTATGTGTATGTACATACACAAATGTGGACAGTGAATGTTGTTTTCATGGCTAAGTGCCACAATAGATAGAGTGCCAAGTCTGGAGTCAGGAATACTCATCTTCTTGAGTTCAGATACTTAATAGCTGTATGACGCTGAGAAAATCACTTAACCCTCTTTACTTATTTCCTCCGTTTTAAAATAAACTGGGTAACAAAATAGCAAAGCACTCCAGTATCTTTTCTAAGAAAACCCCAAATGTGGTCAAGAAGAGATGTACTGAACAGGAGTAATGTGAATTTTTATGTTATACCTCTTATCTTCCTAAAGTGATTCCTTACTTATATCCTCTGAGCTTTGACTTTAGGTTAAGGAAAAAAGGGGATGACACCTTAGGTACATTTAGGAAAAGAGCTATAACTCGTATATGAGGAATAAGATGATCCACCTAGGTAGTAATTAAGTGATCGTTTCTGAGGGAGAAATGAAGACAACTTTAACTTAATGTACAGTGAGTACAAATCAACAGCCTCTGTCTTCAGTGGAGAACAATATTACTGATTTCTCTCATTAAACACACACAAACATACACACAACCACACACATACTCTGACCTTCATGATATATTTTCCATTTGTGACTATTTACTGAACTTTTTTAACTTCTTTTCTCATAGTGCTTCAAGTCAATTCTCATGATTTTATCACTGAAAAATATTGGTTAGGAGAATCATAAACACTGTCATTTGTTTTGGATTTTATGTTAGAATGCACTTGGAGTGGCCCTGGACTTTAATATCTCTTTGCGAATATCTATGACTGGATATACTGTAATGGTAGAGACTAAAAAAAATATCTTGAGGCTCAAAATTTAAAAAAAAAGCTGAATTGAGAAGAAAGGAGCTCTTTAGATAACCTCAATTCTATTTGTACTTCCTATAACTTATTGGGCAAATGACACATACTAACAAAAATTGAATATAAGTGAACTATAACTTAGGTTCACAGCAGGGATGTTACATGTTAAATAGGGATAATTTTTCAGTTGAAGTGGAAGTTGTTTTTAAATCTGTTCAGCTACAGTGACTCATAAACAAAACTGTGTAGAAAAAAAGAAGGAAATAGAAAGAGCTGACATTGACACCCACTCACAGAAGAGTGATTAATGCTGCTTTGGAATGAAAGAATTATGGCCTTGCAACTGGAGGCATGCCTCCTACTGAACTGCAAAGGACAAAAAGGTCTTGATCATATTTTGTAAACTCTATAAGGATGGAAATTTGGTGACCTTCTTTGATAAATTAATTCAGTGTTTGATTAATTTTGCAGCAAGTTATTCCTTAAGAGATAATCTCTCTTGTCGTGTCCTAAGTCCATTTTCTCCTCTTATTCTGTAGTTTTATAACAACTATTCAAAAATTCTCTCTAGGATCTTATATGTTGAGGGCACTTATTGTAAGTGCTCAGCATTCTCTTTGCCAGAGCAAAGATGAGCCCTTCTAAACATTTCGGTTTGCTTCCATGTACATCCCTGGAAATTCACAACATTTCTTCTACCTTTTAAAAATTGGTGGATACACTATGAAATAATGAAACCCTAATATAGATAGGGCTAATTTAATTAAGTCACAATCAATCTATAATAATTTACCAAGTACTATTTGCTATCCACTGTGCTGTTTTTTTTTGAAGGGTTAAAAATATAAAACTAAGAGTTTTCATAAATAAGATTAACCCAGTTCATGTGATGCGAACACTAAGTAAATATGAAATTGGGGATGAGGAGAAAACAAAATGAAAAACTGAGCACGATAATTGGAATATGTTTTAGTACATCTTTTAAAACATATTTGCTTTTTTCAGGGATCAGAGTTCTAACGTAAAAAAAAAAAACAAGACTGCCATGCTAGCTTCAGTCCAACAATCTGTGAATGTGAAGTGATTACTTCATATAATATAATACTCATTAAAGCAAATATGAATCCTTGCTAATTAAATTTCAGATTTGATCTGCTATAGTTATCATTAGCTGGAAAACGTTAGCTCTTGACATTTACAATTTTTGTCATCATTTTGTTTGTTGATATAAACTCAAATTTTAAAACTATATAAACTAAAGCAATAATCTATTTTAGCTTTCAACCATGATTCATTGTAGTAAGTTCAATATTAAAAGGTAGCTTCTAAAATCGTACAAATTTGCAAATATCAAAATAAGAAAAGGTTAAAAATATTCAAAATTAACAGCCATTCAGCATAAATTTGTCTTAATTTTGAATTTTGTCTACTTTAAAAGCAAAATAATATTTCTTAATGATAGATGATATACAACAAATAAATAAAAGTTTAAGGATAAACAATTTGTATAGGATAGACTGGTTCATACAAAGAGAATTGAAATAGTTTAAGAGATGACATGTTAGTTATTGACTTTGTACACACACTGGCAACATTCAGAAAATAGAAATATTTAGAATTTTTAAAAATGAATACAATCATTGTGCAGGTGATAGGTTTTTAAAAATTGCTATATGCATGGCAATTTTAATGGGGGGAGTTATATAAATACACACAAGTCTATATATGTATATATACATATTATGCATATGTGCATGCATGCACACATGTAGGAGTGTATGGGAGTACACAAACGTATGTATTTCCATTTTTCTCTAGTGCTCTAATTGCATTTGTGCAAAAAAAAAAATTGAGGCTTTACTTCATCCAGGAACTCTACTTGTATTTGTGCTCATGCTTTGTTTTTCTTTGAGTCTCTGGAGATTTTCTTTTCTGCATTTGCATCTTAAGTGACCTTGTTAGCAAAATAGCTAATTATGGAGAGATTAAATTTTATTTTATTAATTTTTCCAAACTCCTTTCTCAATTCCGACTTTATGGTAAAGCTAATCTCGGTGAACTTCTGAAGGGAATGTCTGGAAGAGTCTTAAAACTGTTTTCATGAGGTATTGATTCTTGTGTTATGAAATTTTGGGATCTCTGGGATACCTCAACCTAGAAACATACCTTTTTTTTAAGTTTTCAGTTCCTCCAAAGCAGTCTGACCCAGTACAAATCTGACAGCTTCCTCTTAAACTGAGCTCTACAAATTCCCAACAATGATTTTAAATTGAGCAGTACCCTTACTTTGTTGCCACCTTTGAAATTTCAGTAAACTACTATTTTATTTGACCATTAAAAGGCACTGGACAGCTCTGCTTAGTTCAGTGACAGAAATGTAGGCTTCCTTTTGGTCCTGGATTCCTGCTCTGGTTGTTCATCTTTAGGATTTACACTCCAATGAAGTAAAACCAAGATTACTCTTCTTCCAGGATGAGATCTATGTAACTAATATTTGATTTTTAACTTGTTCCTTTCTCAATATGGAGACTAAGGTTTGTGACTGCTATTCACCACCCCTGACTTAGATACCAGTTCAGGGTCCCACAGTTCAACCCTGTAACTAGATAGTGAATGAAAGATAAAACTACAATTTGAAACCTATTACCAAACTCTGTGCAAGGTCACAACAACTATCATCAGAATCTGAAAGATAGGATCATCAGCACCTCGGTGACCCTGAAGAGCACATATCCCACTTCCTCTAAAACTAACCATCCATGTTCTTCTCTAGAATTCTCATAGGGCAGATAGGATTCGGTAATAGATGTTCCACCACCATTCTGAGAATCTTCAGCTCATTAGTTACTTTCACCTCCTGTACTTTCTTCTGTTTCTATACCTGGATCATTACCACCATCCTCCTCAGCATCATCAGCTACATAACCATAATTACTATGTCTACCACCAATACCTTCATTACTATATTCGCCTTCATCTCCCATCCCTGTCTTCTTGTTTAACATCATCATTATCCTCATCTTCCTCATAGTCTTCTTCTTCACCATCATTTTTATCACCATCATTGTCTTCATCAGCATTGTCTGTCATAATGATGTCATCTGCTTTAGGTTGGTCATCCTATCAAGAGGTTGAAGTCTGCTGATCTGACTCCAGGGGTCCAGAATTGCCTTGAAGGTACTGACACCTCAAAATTTGCTTTCCTTTTAGAAATGAAGATCTAAGAACGTGTGATAGCAGAACCCCATCTTGTTATCGTGCTCCATAGTATTTTAATCTCCGAGTCACCCCTTCTGCAACAGAATGTTGGGAATTCTCTTCCATAGTTTTTACATTTCATTTCTGTGCCTCTTTCCAAAATGGGATTTCTCTCACTCTTTTCCTACCCATTTTTTCTTTCCATTTACTCTAGACCCCCATTCTCTGATTCATGATATTATCTAATCTCTTTTTCTCTCCCTATTTTTCATTTAATCAAAGTTTCCAAGGTATCAGTTCTAAGTTCCTCCCTGAGACACTTTCTACCTTAGTCTTATAGGAATTATCACATCAATTCCTTTTTTCCAGTGTGCCCCATTTCAAGAACAATGATGATTAATGAAGGCATTATAGATGGACATTGCCCCATGAAAGGACCCCTGCCTTGCCACATGTCTAAGTAACCAGCTAGCCTGCTGTACCAATCTGCATTGTCTTTTCTTCATATTTTTATCAACATTTGCCTGGAAATCTCCCACTTGAGTTAAGGCTCTCCCCTTCCTCCAGGTTCATGTTTACCTAAGGGTTTCAACTCACCTTATCCAAGGAAAAAACACTTTTCAGGTACTAAATTCACTAACCTTGACCCAGTCTTTGACCTTCACTAACCATTTCTATTTTCTCATAGATACATTAATAAGTGGCATCCCTTTCACCACCAAAGTAAGACCTTTTTCCTTTACCCCCACCCCAGGCAAGTTTTTTAATCTCCCTCAATCCCATTTTCCTGATCCTCTCACTTGTAGACTTTTATCTTTCTGAGACCAGAGATGTTATTTTTCTCACATTGATTCTTTTTATTTGAACCCAATATATCATTTACTCCTCTTCAGTCCCCTGCTCCCCTCCTGTATCAGTAAGCCCCCTGACATACACAGGTGGGCCTGCTATTACAGATTCTTAGACCTGCACTTCTAAAAGGAAAGTCACTTTTGAGGGGTCAGCAATCATTTTTATTAAGCATATTTATCATTCATTTGCTTCAAGGAAAACAAGTCAACCCCATGAATTTCAGAGAAAATACAGAGAAATAAAAATGAACAGACACGCTTCCAATTGTCTGACATAAGCAATAAGATCAACAGACCAATCAAAATGTCTGATGATTACATACATACAGAGTTAACAGAAAGGGAAGTACCAGGAACTGGGTTTTCAAAGCCCTGGGGCTGATTAGTAGCTTCCCACAGTCTCATCTGGCAAATAAAGCTTCGTCCAAAAACTAATCCCCAAAGTAAAAATGCACGTCAAAGACTTTACATACTTTTTATAGGGAGAGAGCACTCCAAACCTTGAAAACCCATGCCTCATTAACAGCAGGTGTGGACCTTTCTACAAATCTTCCGAGGCCCATTAATGGGTGGGTCAGATCTTCTTTTTTAATATTACTATTTTCATTATTACTATCATTATTTCATCAGAGACAATGGATTACAGTAAAACAAAAAATGCATTATCAGTACACTGTTACACATTCAACTATAGGCACAATGTTGTCAGGTTCCTTTTATAATAAGGATACACTGCCCACCTCTTCTCTGTTGTCTCTTAGAATTCTGCCTTCACTCCTGCTACCTTGTGTCCATTTATAAATATTCTTATTTATCTCTTCTTATATTCTGATATTCTTACTTATCTCTTCATTGTGACTTCTTTTTTATTACTATCCTCTCCTGATGCATTTTTCATTCTTCCAGCATTTCTGTTATTTGGGGTGTTCAAGAGGTAAATAATTTCTTCAGTTCTTATTTTCTTTCAAAAAATGTTTCAAACCCTTTTTATTGAATTTCCATCACTTATCATGAATTATTAAGCTTAGACGTCCAGGATTGGTCATGCTGGGTTACATTCTGAGATTCACTGTTGTTTTGGACACATTCCATTTGCTCCTTCCTTTTGTAGTAGACGTTAAATAGTTTTAGGTTATTAGTCTTTTCTTTGTTTTTGAAAGTCTTTCTTCACAAGACTTTTAGAATTTGATGTTTCTGAATTGAATTTTTAGATTTAACTGCTGTAACATGGTGTGGAGGTCAGAGAACCAAGTGTTGAGTTTTAGGGGGCTTTGAACCCCAAAATACTGACACCCAAGGTCTTGCCCAAATGAATTTGACTCAAGACTACTTTTAACCAAGGTAGAAACAAAGTTTGTTAAAGATTCACCATATGGGGTATGCTCTTAAGGAGCCTAACTATTTGTGAATCTTGTATTGACAAGTTAGTCAGATTAAATTGCAGCTACACAGTGTCAGAGACAGACTGAATCTGAGCGAAATTGAATCATAGTGTCTTCATGGAGGTAAGATGGAACTTATGTGCAGAAAGACTGTTGGTGGTATCTGGGAGGAGAGTGGTCTAGTGCTCTGGGGTGATGGGAGGAGGGGATTTAGGTAGTGTCCTGAGGAATATTTTAAGGAGGATCTTGAAGGACCTGGAGTTATTAGAGGTCAGAGCCAAGAGAGTGGAATTTTGATTTGATCTAGGGAGTGAAACAACTGGAAGCAATGGGGAGATAACAGACAATGGAGGGCTAACCTAGGGTAAATGTAACAAATTTGGCCAGGAAAAAAAGATTAAGTAAGAAGATTAAAGGGGAATTCATGGGGGTTCCCAGACCAGATACCCAATCAGTGGAATATGCAGGCTTAGGTTTGTGTTACTTTGTTTTGTTTTGTTTTCCATAGGCTATCTGTGAATTCTTTCATTTGGATTTCATTTTCTATGGTCAGAAGTTCTAAACAGTTCTATTATTCCCTTCGTTATGACTACTTTTTGTTACATATATGATCCTTAGGTTATCCGTGGGCATTCTGTCTTCAGTTAAGGTTGCTTTGTTTGTATACTCAACATATTTTTAGTGTTATTTATTTTTAAAATTCTCTTTTTCTAGACATTTCTTCCTGTCTATATATTTGTGTTCTCAACCTCTTGTTCCCTCTTTGTTTCTGTGATGAGACTTTATATTGTGGATTCAAGTTGTTTTATTCTCATTATTTTCGCTGTGAAATAAATTATGCTAACATAGTTCTCAATTCTTTTTGAAAACACTCAGAAACAGTATATTGTGCTTCCATGTTCTCAAATTCCACAGGGTTCTCCTTTTGTCAAAAAAATCTTCTAGAATCTATTTGAAAATAAGTCTGCCATACATGATGATAACTTCGATGAAAACCTGTTCCTGTAGCCTTCTTTCACCCTTCAGCTTTCCTGTGCTGAAAAGAAAATAGCTTCAAGGGGGGCGGAGCCAAGATGGCAGAGTAGAAAGACTTACATTTGCTAGCTCCGAACCCACAGCTCATGGATTTCTTCTAAAAAGAACTCCCAACAAACTCTGGAACAGTGAAAGCTGCGCAGCAACATAGTGAGGGAGATTTCCGCTCCAGAGAGCCGTGAAAAACCGACTAGAAAGTTCCATCACACCCCGAACAGGAGCTGGGCCCTTCCAACCCCTGCCCCTGCCACACGGCACTGAGGGGAGCAAGCAGATACAGGCAGGCTTCAGGGACAGAATCTCCAGTGGCCGTGAAGGTCCTTCCACCCACAGACTCACAGGTCACTGAGAGAGATTGGCTGAGAGGGGAGCGGGGTGTCTCTGGGGCTCAGGTCCCCTGGGGAGGCGGCGGAAGTGTCAGGAGCAGGTGGGCTCAGGCTCCGAGAGCAGGCAGGAGCTCAGCAGCAGCTCCATTACATAAACACCCTGAGGGAACTGGCCCTGGGAGGTGGACCTGCACCCACCTGAGCACCAGCAGATAAGCTCCCATTGAATAGCAGCCAGCCCTGAGGCTGGGAAACAGCATGTGTATCTCAGACCCAAAGCACTAGCTGGGCTGATCTAGACCAGGGGTGGACAGGACTCTCAGAAGTCAAGTAACTGGCTGGGAAAATGCCCAGAAAAGGGAAAAAACTAAGACCATAAAAGGATGTTTTCTTGAGAAGATGATTCCGCCATTCCTCTGTGACGAAGAAGACCAATGGTTACCATCAGGTAAAGATATAGGAGTCAAGGCCTCTGAATCCCAAACATCTGAAATAGATATTCCATGGGCTCAGGCCATGGAGGAGCTCAAAAAGGATTTTGAAAATCAAGTTAGACGGGTGGAGGAAAAACTGGAAAAAGAAATGAGAGAGATGCAAGAAAAGCATGAAAAAATGGGTCAATACC
>CM053771.1:436845684-436860794 GCA_028658325.1 Potorous gilbertii | reverse complement strand
GTGATTCTTGGTTTTAGACCTAGTTCTTTTGACTTTTGGAATATCTTGTTCCACGCCCTTTGATCCCTTAATGTAGAAGCTGTTAGATCTTGTGTTATCCTGATTGTATTTCCACAGTACTGGAATTGTTTCTTTCTAGCTGCTTGCAATATTTTTTCCTTGACCTGGGAACTCTGGAATTTGGCCACAATGGTCCTAGGAGTTTCTCTTTTTGGATCTCTTTCAGGTGGTGATCGATAGACTCCTTGAATACTTATTTTACCCTCTGGATCTAGAATATAAGGGCAATTTTCCTTGATAATTTCTTGAAGGATGATGTCTAGGCTCTTTTTTAGATCATGGATTTCAGGTATTCTCATAATTTTTAAATTGTCTCTCCTGGATCTATTTTCCAGGTCAGTTGTTTTTCCAATGAGATATTTCACATTCTCTTCCATTTTGTCATTCTTTTGGTTTTGTTTTGTGATTTCTTTGTTTCTCAGAAACTCATTGGCCTCCATCTTTTCCATTCTAATTTTGAGAGAACTATTTTCTTCAGTGAGCTTTTGCACCTCTTTTTCCACTTGACTAATTCTGCTTTTGAAAGCATTCTTCTCCTCATTGCCTTTTTGAACCTCTTTTGTCAACTGAGTTAGCCTATTTTTCAAGGTGTTATTTGCTTCAGCATTTTTTTGGGCCTCCTTTATTAAGGTATTGACCCATTTTTTCATGCTTTTCTTGCATCTCTCTCATTTTTTTTCCCAGTTTTTCCTCCACCTGTATTACTTGATTTTCAAAATCCTTTTTGAGCTCCTCCATGGCTCGAGCCCATGGGATATCTATTTCAGATACAGAGGCTTTGAGTCCTATGTCTTTACCTGATGGTAAGCAGACCTCTTCTTCATCAAAGGCGATTGGAGGAATCATCTTCTCAAGAAAATGACCATCTATGGTCTTGGTTTTTTTCCCTTTTTTGGACATTTTCCCAGCCAGTTACTTGACTTCTGAGAATCCTCTCCACCCCCAGCCCAGATCTGCCCAGCTAGTGCTTGGGGTCTGGGATTCAAATGCTACTCCCCAGCCTCAGGGCTTTTAGCGTCAGGCCTGACTGCTCTTCAGTGGGAGCTTATCTGCTGGTTCTCAGTTGGGGGCAGGGCCGCCTCTCAGGCTCAGTTCCCTCAGGTGGTTTATGCAGAGATCTTTTGTAAAGGAGCTGGGGTGGAGCTCCTGCCTGCTCTGGGAATGTCTGGCTGAGCTGCCTCTGCCTCTGCCCAGGCCACCGGCTCCCGAAGGTGTCCGAGTCCCAGAGATACCCCGCTCCCCTCTCAGCCCGTGTCTCTCACTGACATGTGGGTCTGTGGGTGGAGGGACCTTCGTGGCATCCCTGATGCCTCCTTGGGTCTGCTCGCTCCTCTCAGTGCGGTGCGGCTGGGGCGTAGGTGGACAGGGCTCCGCAGGGCAGGGCTCCGCTCCTGTCTGGGGTAGCTTTGCGGTCGGTTTTTCAGGGCTCTCTGCAACGGAAATCTCCTTCACTGTGTTGCTGCGGGGCTTCCACTGTTTCAGAATTTGTCAGGAATTCTTTTTACAGGAAATCTATGGACTGTGGATTCGGAGCCAGCAAATGTGAGTCTTTCTACTCCGCTATCTTGGCTCTGCCCCCCTTCTCTCTAGGTTTTTAGGCCAAGGTGCTGTTTTCTTCAGCATTTTTTTGTGTCTCCTTTATTAAGGTATTGACCCCTTTTTCATGCTTTTCTTGCATCTCTCTCATTTCTTTTCTCAGATTTTCCTCCACCTGTCTAACTAGATTTTCAAAATCCTTTTTGAGCTCCTCCATGGCCTGAGCCCATGGGATATCTATTTCACATATTTTGGATACAGATACTTTGACTCCTATGTCTTTACCTGATGGTAGACATATCTCTTCGTCGTCGTCAGAGAGGAATGGAGGAATCATCTTCTCAAGAAAATAACCTTCTATTTCTAATTTTATTTTCTGTTTTATGGGCATTTTCCCAGCCAGTTACTTGGCTTCTGAGAGTCCTCTCCACCCCTGGCCTGGGGCCGTCCATCCAGTGCTTGGCGTCTGAGATTCAAATGCCAGTTACTTAACTTCTGAGTGTCCTCTCCACCCCTTGCCTAGGTGAGCCCAGGTAGTGCTTGGTGTCTGAGATTGAAATGCTGCTCCCCAGCTCAGTGCTTTTGGTGGCAGGCCTGGCTGCTATTCAATGGGAGCTTATCTGCTGGTGCTCAGGTGGGGGCAGGGCTGCCTCCCAGGCCCAGTTCCCTCAGGGGTTTATGCAGAGACCTTTTTTAATGGAGCTGCTGCCAAGCTCCTGCTTGCTGGGGGAGCCTCTGGCCATCACTGCCACTGTCTGCCGAGGGGGCCTGAATCCCGGAGACACCCCGCTCCCCTCTCAGCCAGTCTCTCTCACTGACCTGTGCGTCTGTGGGTGGAGGGACCTTCTTGACCACTTGAGATTCCTGTCCCTGAAGCCTGCTTGGATCTGCT
Organism: Potorous gilbertii; assembly: GCA_028658325.1. Lineage (NCBI taxonomy): Eukaryota > Metazoa > Chordata > Mammalia > Diprotodontia > Potoroidae > Potorous > Potorous gilbertii. The sequence goes on along the minus strand of CM053771.1, from coordinate 436,858,306 downwards.
TGCTCCACTCAGTGCCGCGTGGCCAGGTCAGGTGAGGACTCCGCTCCTGTCAGGGGCTCCATGGAACTTTGGGATTGGTTTTTCGGTGCTCTCTGCAACCGAAATCTCCTTCACTGTGTTGCTGTGTGGCTTCCCCTGTTCCAGAATTTGTCAGGAGTTCTTTTTAGAGGAAATCCGTGGGTTGTGGGTTCGGAGCTAACAAAGGTAAGTTTTTCTACTCCGCCACCTTGGCTCCGCCCCCCTTGAAGCTATTTTCTTTTCAGCACAGGAAAGCTAAAGGGTGAAACAAGGCTTCAGGAACAGGTTTTCATCGAAGTTATCTTCATGTCTGGCAGACTTAATTTCAAATAGATTTTAGAAGGCTCTTGTGACAAAAGGATCTACTATTTTCCAAACAGTTGTTAGTACTAGGTCTGTGGCAAACTTAACATTATCAGAAAACATAATAATATACACCCTTTCCCAAATAGTAAACTCCTGTTTCATTTTGGTGCAGGAACAGCTGACAATTTCTTTTGCCTCTCATTGATACTATCCACTTTCCCCCTACATTTTCACTACCCTCTTTGTCCTGCTCCATATCTTTGAATGAACAATCAGACTTAACATTATAGTCAGCTGAGTAGTCCTAGTGGAATTTTAGAATCATCTTTTCAGACCAAAAACAGGTTCTCATGTCCTTCTTTGTATCTAAAATATCTATTTGAACATACACCAACATACACCATCTTCTCCCAAAGTCTTTAGAGTAATTGCATTACAAACTAAACCTGTCATCAGCTTTTCATGCTTTAATTATTACAGCTTGTAAAAGGTATGAAACAGGAATTCTGCCACATGGAAAACACCATTGTTACTTTAATGGCAACACTGAAGTGTGTGAAGATTTTCATCTGGCAAAACTACTCATGTATTAGTGTAAATTCAAAAGATCTGATGATAATTGTACCCAGGTAAAAATGAATCTCTTATGACATCAAACCTCAATGTACTGGCAAAAAAAAATTTACATCTTCTTGTCTGTAATTCTTCCATTCTCTTTCACAAGCAGAGCAGAGAGCTGATATTCAAGATATATAAATCATATTTTGAAGACAATTTCACACATGAATTTACACTTAATGTTAAAAGATCTTTGACTCCTAAGAATTTGGCCCCTGCTAGTCAGTTCAGTTACAGGACACAAATCCAAATACTGAGAGAAAAGTGTCCATTCAGAATACGAGCAAAAGATGTATGGGACCTACTGGTGTCTTCATTATTCTTCTTACTAGCTGTATGATGTTAAGTAAGTCATCACAGTTCAAGCTCAAATCACTTGCCTTATTTAATTCTCTTTTATGACATATTTTTAATACAACAATCAGGCAATTAATTCAAGAATCATGAGGGGAGAAGTCAAGATGGCAGAGTATAAAGATTCACATACACTAGCTCCAAACGCACAGCCCATAAATTACCCAGAATGTGGAGCTACAAAAAAATTATGGAACAGTTGAAGCTGCACAGTGATGGAGTAGAGAAGATTTCTATTCCAAAGAGCCCTGAAAAACTGACACCCAAGGGCTGACACACACTGGACAGGAGTGGAGCCCAACCCTAAACTGGCCACGTGTCACCGAGAGGAGCAGATCTGAGCAGGGTTCAGGGACAGAATCTCCAGCGGTCGTGAAGGTCCCTCAACCCAAAGGCACACAGGTGAGTAAGAGACAATTTTGGGCTACCTGAGAGGGGAGAAGGGTGCCTACATAACTCAGGCGCCCTCAGGAGGGAGCGGCAGAGACAGGGACAGCAGCAAGCCCCGGGTCCCCAAGCAGACAGAAGATCAGATCCATTACTGAAGGTGTCTGCATAAAGTCCCTGAGGGAACTGAGCCTGGGAGGCAGCCCTGCCCCCACCTGATCACCAAAACTTAAGCTCACATTGAATACCATCCACGCCCACCACTGAAAGCAATGAGGCTGGGGAGGAGCATTGGGATCTCACACCCAAGCAGTAGCTGGGCAGATCTAGGCGGGGGTGGAGAGGAATCTCAGGAGTCAAGTAACTGGCTGGGAAAATGCCCAGACAAGGGGAAAAATATAAGACCATAGAAGGTTACTTTCCTGGTGAAAAGATGCTTCCTCCTTTCCTTTCAGATGAGGAAGAACAGTGATTACCATCAGGTAAAGGCATAGAAGTTAAGGCTTCTGTATCCCAAACCTCTGGAATAGATATTCAATGGGCTCATGCCATGGAAGAGCTCAAAAAGGATTTTAAAAATCAAGTTAGACAGGTGGAGGGAAAACTGGGAAGAGAAATGAGAAAGATGCAAGAAAAGCATGAAAAACAGGTGAATACCTTGCTAAAGGAGACGCAAGAAATTGCTGAAGAAAATCACACCTTGAAAAATAGGCTAACTCAACTGGCAAAAGTGCTACAAAAAGCCAATGAGGAAAAGAATGCTTTAAAAAGAAGAATAAACCAAATTGAAAAAGAGGTTCAAAAGCTCAATGAAGAAAATAGTTCTCTCAAAATCAGAATAGAACAGATGGAGGCTAATGCTTTCATGAGAAACCAAGAAATCACAAAACAAAGCCAAAAGAATGAAAAAGTGGAAGATAATGTGAGATATCTCTTTGGAAAAACAACTGACCTGGAAAATAGATCCAGGAGAGACAATTTAAAAATTATGGGACTACCTGAGAGCCATGATCAAAAAAAGAGCCTAGACGTCATCTTTCATGAAATTATGAAGGAAAACTGGCCTGATATTCTAGAACCAGAGGGCAACATAAGTATTCAAGGAATTCACAGATCACCACCTGAAAGACATCCAAAAAGAGAAACTCCTCGGAATATTGTGGTCAAATTGAGAGTTCCCCGGTCAAGGAGAAAATATTGCAAGCAGCTAGAAAGAAACAATTGCAGTATTGTGGAAATACAATTAGTATAACACAAGATCTAGCAGCTTCTACACGAAGGGACTGAACCCTGTGGAATAGGATATTCCAGAAGTCAAAGGAACTAGGACTAAAACCAAGAATCACTTACCCAGCAAAACTGGGTGTAATACTTCAGGGGAAAATATAGTCTTTCAATGAAACAGAGGACTTTCAAGCATTCTTAATGTAAAGACCAGAGGTGAAAAGAAATTTTGACTTTGAAACAGAAGAATGAGAAGAAGCATGAAAAAGTAAACAGCAAAGATAAGTCATAAGGCACTTACCAAATTTGAACTGTTTTCATTCCTATATGGAAAGACAACATTTGTAACTACTGAAATTTTTCAGTATCTGGGTAGTGGGTGTGACTACACACACACGTACATACAAACATGCCCACACACTTGTACACACGTGCACACACACACATGCACACATGCACACACACAGAGACAAAGAGCACAGAGTGAATTGAATAAGATGAGATTGTATCTTTAAAGTAATTTAAGTAAATTTATAAGAGAAATATATTGGGAGGAGAGAGCATGCAATGGAATGGGGCAAATTATCACTCATTGAAGAGGCAAGCAGGAGACATCTTAGTGGAGAGATAAAGAGAAGAGGTGAGATAAAAAACATGAAGTTTACTCTTATCATATTCGAGTAAAAGAAGGAATAAAATGCACACTCATTTTGCTATGAGAACCTATCTTACGATACAGGAAAGTGGGGAAAAGGAGATAAGCAGGACGGGGGGGATGACGGAAAGGAGGGCAATGGAAGGAGGGAGCAATTTGAAGTCAACACTTGGGGAGGGACAGGATCAAAAAAGAGAATAGAAACAATGGGGGGCAGGATAGGATGAAGGGAAATATAGTTAGTCTTACACAACACGACTATTATGGAAGTCATTTGTAAAACTACACCTATATGGCCTATATTAAGTTGCCTGCCTTTCCAAAGGGAGTAGGTGGGGAGGGAGGGATGGGAAGAAGTTGGAACTCAAAATTTTAGGAAATACTGAGTAATATTCTTGCTACTAGGAAATAAGAAACACAGGTATTGGGGAATAGAAAGTTATCTGGCCCTACAGGACAAAAGAAAAGATGGGGACAAAAGAAGGGAGGGATGATAGAAGAGAGGGCAGATTGTTGAAAGGGGGAATTAGAATATTCGGTGTATTGGGGTGGGGGAGGGGACAAATGGGGAGAGAATTTGGAACCCAAAATTTTGTGAAAATAAATGTAAAAAGTTAGATAAATAAATTTATATTAAAAGAAAAAAAAGAATTATACCATGAGACCTGACCCATTTGAAACTCATTCCATTTTGGCGAATATTATGGAGGAAATGACAATAGCAGAGACTTCATAGTTATTCTCTAGGGTGAGTTTCAAGAGGAAACTTTTTAACCTAAATCATGGGTTTTATTTGTTTTTTTGTGTGTGTTTTTGGTGTTGAGTCATTTTAATTATATCCGACTCATTGTGGACTTATTTGTGTTTTCTTGGCCAAGTATGGAGCAGTTTCTCATTTATCCTTTTACAATTCATTTTACATATGCATAACCTGAGGCAAACAGAGTTAGCTGTCTTTTCCAGGGTCATGCAGTTAGTAAATATCTGAGGTCAGATTTGAACTCAAGAAGATGAGTCTTCCTCAGTTGAAGCCTAACAGTCTAACCATTGAACAATGTAACATTATATTCAACACATAAATGAATGAGTAATTTCTTTAAAAGCTCTAAAAATTTATATTTCTAGTTCAAATGGTGACTAATTCATTTATCCATGTCCTGCTTATACTGTACTGTATATCTCTTCTTTGCTGTGATAATTCCTTTTTTTATTTTGAGGCTTTGCCCCTCATCCCTATACAATAATGAGATATTATTTAAAACGATAATTGATAGTATATTTATTAAGTACTCACCATGTTACCAGAAATATACCTTGTAGAGGAGATCAAAATTAAATGAAGAAAGATAGTTACTGCCCCATTGACCTTACATTCGAATTGAACATGACAAAGAAAGAGAAAATAAAAAGGGAAAAGAGGTCCGAATGTATTAATTAAAGAATATGAATGATTTTAATATGAATGGGACATTTCTGTTTTTTGCCTTGATTGCTAAACTAGTAGGTGATATTAAAATGTTCATAGAGCCTACCTAGACTTTGCAAAACTTTTTTAAAGTATCTCATACTATTCTTGTAGATAAAATGGATGTATATGAATTGACAATAATACAATCAGAGGGAGTCAGAATTAACTTGATGATTGGACTGAAAGAGAAGTTTCTAATAGTTCAAGGTCAACATGGCAAGAAGATTCCATTGGAATGTTAATCAGCGTATATGGTGCTATGCTGTTTTTTTTTTTTTACATTTTTATCAGTGATTTAGATGAAGGCACAAATGACATATATGTAATGTGGAATTGACAGAAAGCTGGGAAGATTAGCTAACAAAATATATGGGGAAATCAAGGTAAAAAACAATTTGAAAACCCGGAAAATAGGGATGAATGTACATAAGAAGAAATTAAGGATAAATATAAAGTTTTGCCCTTGGATAGTAAAAAAAATGGTGTGCAGGTTACATAAAGGTCATGTTTTGCGTCTTTCTCCTCAGTCCAGAACAAGCAAATTATGATTGGTCCTTTTCTTATTCTTTCTCCTTTTTTTGCATTCCCACATTAATTCATTTTTACTCCTGCTACAATTAGTAGACTTTTATAATGCCAGAATTGATGTTAACATAAATTCAAGGAAGTTAAAATTTTTCAGGTTATAGGTCTGAAAACTGAAACCCAAATGGAGGATACTGGCCACATAGATTTTTCAAAACAAAGATTTTCACATCTCTGCAATAATACTTTTGGCATATTTACTGAGAGATGATCACACTATCATTTCTTCTTTTGTTGCTTTGTGCTTTATAAAATTTTAACTCTATAATCTTTGTGTACTATCTTTAAAGTTTCATGAAAGTCAGAAGCTGTACAATAACTCAGGCTTCCCGCAACTAATATCCAGAGTTCATTAAAGCACATCAAACTAAGTAAGGCATAAAAGGTCTGGGTCATAGACCGTGTTGAACAGGAAAAAGCTATAGAAAGAAAGAATAGTAGAAGAGATAGTAGAAGAAAAAAACGACTGGCCTTTTTCTAACTTGCAGTCGGAGTTAGATAACATTTATAGCTGAATGATAGATTCTTTTGAGTCCATTAGATAAATGCAGCTATGGTTGATTATTGTCCTTTATTCTCAAAGAGGACCAAAATGACATCACTATGTTAGAGTCAAATTACAGGGTGTCCGACTGTGACTTATCAGACCAATAAAATCTTGGAATATTTTATCACAGTTCTGGCACAAAGAGTTTACATGAATATTTGGGGTGAGTTCTCTAAATTTGGTTATTTCTTGTTTGTTTTGAGCTACTTCAACACTGCTTTACTCAAAAAATATAGCACCTTCTCTGATGAGGGCACACTATGCTAAATGTTCCTGTGCTATTATCTCCCATGTCACACCATAAATTCTAAAGTTCTTAAGAGAAACCTTGAGAGTTTCCTTGTATTGCTTCTTCTGGCCACTATGTGAGTGCTTGTCCTTTATGAGTTCTCCGTAAAATAGTCTTTTTGGTAAGCATACATTTCGCATAGCCAGGCCATCAGAGATGCAGCTATATTAATCCAAAGAGGTAGAATTTGTTGGCAAATTTTGCCATCATTATTAATCTTGTATTTCAGTGCTTTGAGAATTTTTATTTTCCTCAATAAAGAAAAAAAACCCTACATTTTAACAAGCAAAATTTCAATTGCAAAGACCAAAGAAAAGTTCTTCACCATATAACCAATATGTTAATTAGGTTCTACAGTTTAGTTAGTTTGAACTTTAAATAAACGATTCATGTCCATCACTGGCCAAAAATTGGGACTCAAACTGCTTATAGTCCACTGCGATTGTCATTGAAAACCAAAGAATAGATACATCACAACAGAATATCATTGTAGGGTTCCTGGTTATTTTTTTCTTTAGTTTTTAAGGTAAGAGAATTCATATAGAATCAGGGATTCAACATATGGCAGAATATCTATATCACTACTTTTTGTTACATCAACTAGAAACAAAAGGTATGCCAATTTATTGGATTATAACTGGCAAAAGATGGTACAGGAGTAAAACAACACTCTTGTGATGTGAAAATGATGACTACTAGAAATTCAGAGAAACATGGGAACATTTTTATTAACTAGTATAAAATAAAATAAGCTGAGTGAAGAACACAATGAATTTATTGATAACACAAACATAAATGATTAAAACAAAGAAGGTGAGCCCTGAATGATAGAAAAGACCTATGAAAGCCCTGGGAAAGATATAATCCAACAGCTTTCCTCTCTAGGACAGAGATGATAGATGATAATTGTTTATTCTTTTCAATCATGTTACACTTTTTCTGGCCCCAATTTGAGATTTTCTTGACAAATACACTTGAGTGACTTGTCATTTCCTTCTCTAGCTCATTTTTGTAGATGGAGAGCTGGGGCAAAGAGCCTTAAGTCACTTGTCCAGTCATGTAGCCAGACTGACAAATACAGCAAAGAGAATAAACTCAAGGCAATGCATTCACTGATGTTGATGGCTTGTTAACATTAAACTTTAGTTAAAACTATTCAGTCATTCCAATTATTGAACCAAACAATTAATGATTTCAGTTTAACATCATGAAATAATTGCCGTTTCAAAATTATTGCTGTGATTATCTTTGGACATCGTTTATTCAAAAGATGCCCTGACTTCATTTCAAGGAAACTTTGACCGCAGCCTGAAGTGAAGGATAATTTCACTTGTGTATTTGGATAACTCCACTCATTTCTTATTAAATCTACAGTAATATTTTTTTTTCTGAATTGAAAAACCGATGTTGGCATTATTTGTGGTCTAAGTCAATAGAACAGTTCAAAATATACCACTTCCATCGACAACTTCACATTCAGAATGTTTATACATGAAACCATGCAGTTTCATTGGAATGAAAAATTTTACATATATAAATAGATAGATAGATAGATGTAGAGATAGAAATAGATATAGATGTATAAACATAATATGTATATCTATATCTACATCTATCTATCTATATAATATTTCAACCTTTGAAAAAACTCAATTTCATTTCATCAGTCATCATTTTATAGACTAACATTTATATAGCCTTGTTTAGAAATGGAGGAAAATAAATTTCATGTGACAGAATTAAGGAACACAAGTAGTGTGGGAGTCTTTCAGGTAGGCTGTCAGTTCATAACTCAATGAATTGTCCATGTCTCAAAGACACTAAATGCCTCGTACTTTGTAAGACATTTACTGTGTGCTCTAGATGGGGTTTGAATCTAGATCTTCTTGTATTGGGTGCTAAGCATAACTTACAGATTTTGTGATGACTCTTAGAGGGAACAAAGAGTTTATTTTCATTCTCACAACCCCAGGCAAACAACATAGGTAATATCATATTCACACTTCGTTAAGTATTTTTAAATAATTATATGATCTATGTTGAAATCAATGTAAGAATTCAAAGTAATTGGTCATTGCTATATATTGAATCTTCAATCAATTAATACCAATTTCTTAATCACCTATTATGTGCTAGTTACAGTTCAAAGTGTAGGAAATAAAAAGAGACAATAAGCGATCCTAATTTCTTATATATAAATCATAAAAAAAACATTTCTTGAGAAAATAAGAACTGCTTTACAATAAGTGGTAAGATATCTAGAAAATAAAGTGTGCAAATGACCTACAGATACATAGATAAAACATATTCAATTTGTCTAGTTTGGGTCACAATTGAAACTCAGGTATGTACTCTTAGTGGAAATCTTCCAAAAATCCAAGTCAAGGGTGTTTCACTTTTGAGGCCAGCTCCCTAGATTCTAAGTAAGTCTATCTAATACATTACTTAGTCTGCCTCCACTTATATTTCATACTGAAATTTTGGTTATTACAGAAGTATTTTACATATGTAACCACAATTCTACTCCTTACCTAAGATGAGTCTTTGGACAACTCTACTCAAGAGGTAAGTTTCTTTGATTTTCTTCTCAATTTTCATTTTATTTCGGATAACGCCGTTTACTTTTGCTTAAAATTTTCCTGTTTACCACATAAATTAGGGTCCATTTTGATCTACTACTCTCTTAGACCCAAACATAATGTTTCCATCTGGAGAAATCATGTGGCATTTTAGGTTTTTTGTTTCTTTGCTTGTTTCATATGAAATAATGCTCAACAATTAGGGCAATGTATTCTTCCAAAAATGCATTAAAAGCTATAAAGAAAATCATATCAATAATGTAGCAAAATGAGATGCGTGAAATTATAGGAGTGGCTAGCAATTTGTACACTTATTCTGGCTTGACAAGAAATATTAATACCATGGTGTTCCTGAAGGTTTAGAAAGGGGATGTGGAATGATAATGTCATGTATTTTTGAGACAGGTTACTGTGGCAAATATGAATGCTTTTTTGCAGTCCCTTTTTCCTCCCTCTTGGAGTTCCTTTTAATTGTGATAACGTGAACATCAAGTTTTGGGAAATGAGAATATCTATGAATTTCTGTATAGCAATAAATGGAATGACATGTTAAGGTCTCCTCATTTTTTGCTGTTTATTGAGAAGTGAAACAATAGTGCTGAAGATAAGTTTTGCCTCTTTCATTTGCAGTTTTTCCTGGGGCATCCTCTCTCATAGATACAGACAAAATTAGGACAGACATTTACAAAATATCCTTGTATTGCTATGAGCTTACTTTCTCCAGTCATATATATCCTTCATGTGAAGTTTATCAACTTCAAGAGACATCTTATGTGCAAGAGGTGTATAGGGATTTGGTAAAATGGGGCCACTTATTTTTAATTTTCTCAATTTCTTAAAAGTACAACTTTCCCCGCAATGATTTACTTTTTGTTGTATTGTTCAATCTATAATATATTCTTCTACCAGAAAATGTAATTGGAATGATGCAGATCATGAAATCCTAGTCTTGGCAAGCAATATGTGGATTCCAATTTAATCCTTGTGCCCTGAAGAATTAGCTCATTGATTCATCTGCAGTACTCTCACCATGTAAGCAGAACTGACTTTCCAACACAAAAGCACATAGACATTCAGCATTATTTTATGAGTCGGCACAGAGAAGTTTTCACAACGATTTTTTTAATTGCTAGCAAATACTCTTTCATCTTGGGTCTTCACATTCACATTTTAAATGAAAACCGTTTGTCCTTTGGGGATTAGATATCTCTGAAAACTCTTATTTCTTTTATTTTACAGCTTCTAAATGGAAAGTGAGAACCCATATTGCTCACCATTATGGTTTTAGCCCCGTTTTTGTGACTATACATCAACATTAGATATTTCATTGAAAATGCATTTTATTCAATTATAGAATGACACAAATTTTGAAATTCTAATTGCTTCCACGTATAGATCTTCAAGTCATTTCTACATTATACCGTTAGCATCAAACACTTTCATAGTCACATTGATGGTGCTTAAAGTACATTGTCCTTAGAGTTTTAAAAACTCTTACCGGGGCGGAGCCAAGATGGCGGAGTAGAAAGAAACACATTTGGTAGCTCCAAACCCACAGCCCATGGATTTCCTTTAAAAAGAACTCCCAGCAAATTCTGGAACAGTGGAAGCCGCACAGCAACACAGTGAAGGAGATTTCCATTCCAGAGAGCCCTGAAAAACCAATCACAAAATTCCATCGCACCCCGGACGGGATTGGAGCCATTCCCTGCTCTGCCCTGGCTGCGCAGCACTGAGAGGAACGAGCAGAGCCGCACAGGCATCAGATATGGAATCTCCAGCGGCCACGAAGGTCTCTCCACCCATGGACTGGCAGGCCAGTGAGAGAGACGGGATGAGAGGGGAGCGGGGTGTCTCCGGAACACAGGTCCCCTCGGGAGGTGGTAGCAGAGGCAGCAGGCGGACAGAGGCTCCTGGAGCAGGCAGGAGTTCGGCAGCAGCTCCATTACGGAAGGTCTCTGCATAAACCCCCTGAAGGAACTGCGCCTGGGAGGCGGCCCTGCCTCTACCTGAGCACCAGCACATAAGCTCCCATGGAATAGCAGTCAGGCCTCCCGCTGAAAGCCCTGAGGCTGGGGAGCAGCATTTGAATCTCAGACTCCAAGCACTAGCTGGAAGGCTCTAGGCCAGGCGTGGAGAGGTCTCTCAGAAGTCAAGTAACTGGCTGGGAAAATGCCCAGAAAAGGGAAAAAAGAAACTAAGACCATAGAAGGTTATTTTCTTGATAAAATGATTCCAACATTTATCTCTGAAGATGAAGAAGAAGAAAACTGCTTACCATCAGGTAAAGACATAGGGGTCAAGGCCTCTGTATCCTAAACATCTGAAATAGGTATCCCATGGGCTCAGGCCATGGAAGACCTCAAAAAGGTTTTTGAAAATCAAGTCAGACAGGTGGAGGAAAAACTAGGAAAAGAAATTAGAGAGATGCAAGAAGAGCATGAAAAGAAAATATTGCAAGCAGCTAGAAAGAAAGAATTCCAGTATTGTGAAAATACAATCAGAGTAACACAAGATCTAGCAGCTTCTACATTAAGGGATCGAAGGGCGTGGAATAAGATAATCCAGAAGTCAAAGGAACTAGGTCTAAAACCAAGAACCACCTAACCAGCAAAACTGAGTATAATACTACAAGGGAAAATATGGTCTTTCAATGAAACTGAGGACTTTCAAGCATTCTTGCTGAAAAGACCAGGGCTGAAAAGAAAATTTGAACTTCAAACATAAGAATAAGAAGAAGTAGGAAAAAGTAAACAGCAAGGAGAAGTCACAAGGGACTTACTAAAGTTGAACTGTTTACATTCCTATATGGAAAGACAATATTTGTAACTCCTGAAATTTTTAAATATCTGGGTAGTTGGTGGTATTACACACACACACACACATATATACACACACGTATACACATATGCATAGGCGTGCACGCACACACATACGCACATTCACGCACGCACAGAGACAGAGAGCACAGAGTGAATTGAATAGGATGGGATCATATCTTAAAAGAAATCAAGGTAAATGGTGAGTGAGAAATGTAGTGGGAGGAAAGAGGGTGAAATGGAATGGGATAAATTATCTCTTATAGAAGAGGAAGGCAGGAGTCTTCTTAGTGGACGAAAAAGAGGAGAGCTGAGAAAAAAATCCTGAAGTTTACTCTCATCACATTCGACTAAAGGAAGGAATAAAATCCACAATCATTTTGGTATGAAAACCTATCTAACAATACAGGAAAGTGGGGGAGAAGGAGATTAGCAGGGTGGAGGGGGTGATGATGGAAGGGAGGGCAATGGAAGGAGGGAGCAATTTGAAGTCAACACTCTTGGGGAGGGACAGGATCAAAAGAGAGAATAGCAACAATACGGGGCAGGATAGGATGGAGGGAAATATAGTTAGTCTTACACAACACGACTATTATGGAAGTCATTTGTAAAACTACACAGATATGGCCTATATTGAATTGCCTGCCCTCCCAAAAGGAATGGGTGGGGAGGGAGGAATGGGGAGAAGTTGGAACTCAAAGTTTTAGGAACAGCTGTTGAGTATTGCTTTTGCTACTAGGAAATAAGAAATACAGGTAATGGGGAATAGAAAG
>CM053771.1:436816880-436845184 GCA_028658325.1 Potorous gilbertii | reverse complement strand
CTGTTGAGTATTGCTTTTGCTACTAGGAAATAAGAAATACAGGTAATGGGGAATAGAAAGTTATCTGGCCCTACAGGTCAAAAGAGAAGATGGGGTAAGGGAAGGGAGGGATGAAAGAAGAGAGGGCAGATTGGTCATATGGGTTATTAGATTGTTCAGTTTATTGAGGAGGGGGAGAGGACAAATGGGGAGAAAACTTTTGAACCCAAAATCTTGTAAAAATGATTGTAAAAAGTTACATAAATTTATTAAAAAAAAAAACCTCTTGCCTCTGGGAGTAATGGCATTCCATTTAATACTTCTGCTTATCATTTGGTAGAGACTCTCATTTAAAATGCTTCTACTTCCAACTTGACTTATACTGAGATTCTCAATTTTGAATAGGATTAAAAATGAAAGAGGGAAAACAACAACAACAGCAACAACAACATGATTTGTTACTAATTAAATTTTGCTATAATTTGAAATATGTATCTCCATTATTAAAAATAAAAACACTAATTAAGTGCCTATTTGTGATTTTAGGGTTGGTCCTTTATTCTCAAGGAGGATTTCGATTTGAATAAAGAAAAGTTGTGCAAAGTCACCAGTCTCACTTTATCCTCCATAGCCATCAGGGTCCAGTGGCCAGACATCTATCAGGATGCAGTGGAAGCCTTTGTCCATTTAAGTTGAGGTGCTTTCAAGTCCTCCCTTTGAGGGAAGCAACATACATGCAGTGAATACGTTTCTTTAAGAAGTGTGTCAAGACAGCATGAGGTGCACAGAACAGCATGTTGCACGCAGAACAGTGAAACACCGCAGGGGCAGAATCCATTACAGGCTTTCGGGTGCACCTAACAGCAGTTTCCAGATTGTTCAACACACAAACACCACAGACAGCTTCAAAAATCAGTGCGAGGGCTTCTTCAGGTAGGAGAGGGGAGCATGGTCTGAACTTCTCCCAGCAGGCACTGCAGCAGCTGCCAGTTTTGGACACCTCACACTAGAACCCCTGGAGGAAATGAAGAGCTAATCTGAATCTCAGCCCTGGGTGGTAACACTGGATCACCATTGCCTAAAGCCACTGGATCACTTGAGCAATTGATCTGATTCTTAGCCAAGAGCTCCACCCAGGTGTGAAGAAGAGCACTGACAGTAGAGCTGGAGGAGTTTGTGGTGAGGGATTTCCAATTGCAGATTCTGGGCAGAAAAGTTTTTGGTTGCTCCCAAATCAGTGTGCATGCCAGGAGAGTAGTAAATACCTCTCCTTTGATTGTGCCACCTTGAAGGAACTAAAACTAACATATTCTCAGTGTACAACAACCTCCTGAAATAGAGCTCAAAAGTCAAGTAACTGGTTGGTAAAATTCTTAGGAAAAGGAGAAAAAATAAGACCATGGAAGGTTACTTTCTTGGTGACCAAGCATTTTCTCCCATCCTTTCAGATGAGGAAGAACAAAGCATAACATCAGAGGAAGTCAAGGCTTCCTCGCCCAAAATCTCCAAAATAAATGTGCAATGGTCTCATGCCATGGAAGGTCTCAAAAACAATTTTGAAAATCAAGTAATAGAAGTGGAGAAAAAAACTGGAAAAAAAATCAAAGTGATACAAGAAAACTATGAGAAATGAGTCAACAACTTTCTAAAGGAGATACTCAAAATAAATGGTGAAGAAATTAACATGTTTAAAAAAGACTAATTAAATTGGCAAAAGAGATCCAAAAAGCCATTGAGGAGAAGAATCTTTTAAAAAGCAGAATTGCCTAAGTGGAAAAGGAGGTTTAAAAGCTCACTGAAGAAAATGGTTCTTCAAAAATTAGAATGGAGCAGATGGAAGCTAATGACTTTATGTGCAACTAAGAAATTACAAACCAAAACCAAAAGAATGAAACAATAGAAAATAATGCAAAATATCACATTGGAAGAAAAACTGATTAGGAAAATTGAACCAGAAGAGTGAATTTAAAACTTATGGAACTACCTGAAAGCTATGATCAAAAAAAGAGCCTAGACATCATCTTTTATGAAATTTTCAAGGAAAATTGCCCTGATATGCTAGAACCAGAGGGCAAAATAAATATTGAAAGAATCCACAGATCACTTCCTGAAAAAGATTCAGAGAAACTCCTACTAATATTGTAGTCAAACTCCAGAGTTCCTAGGTCAAGGAGAAAATATTGCAATCAGGTAGAAGAAAATACTTTCAATATTGTGGAAATGGAATCAGGACAACACAGGATCTGGCAGCTTCTAAATTAAGGAAGTGAAGGGCTTGGAATAGAATATTCTATAAGTCAAATTTGAAGCATTCTTGATGAAAAGACCAGAACTGTATACATTCCTACATGGAAAGATAATATTCTTATCTCTTGAGACTTTTCTCAGGATTTGGGTAGTTGGAGGGACACACACACACGCATGCATATGTATGCATGTGTGTATACATACATATATATACACATATATACCTATATACACATATATACCTATATATGTATGTGTGTGTATATATGTGTATATATATATATATATACATATATATGTATGTGTGTGAGTGTATGTATATGTCTGTGTGTATATATATATATATACAGAAAGCACAGGGTGAGTTCCATAAGGGGTGATACCTAAAATAAAATTGAGGTGTGAGAGAGGAATTTATTGGGAGGAGAAAAGGAGAAATAGAATGGGATAAATTATCACTCATAAAGGGGACAAGAAATAAAAGCTTTTTCACTGCAAAAGAAAATCGAAGAGGTTAGAGGGGAAAGGGGAAGCTTACTCTCTTCACATTTGGCTTACCGAGGTAATGATATGCTTACTCAGTTTGGTATGAAAGTATATCTTACACTACAGAAGGGTAGGTTAGAAAGGGACAAGTGGGATAAGGGGGATGATAGAACAGAGGGAAAATGGAGTAGGGAGTAACTAGAAATAAACACTTTTGAGGATAACAATATCAAAGGAGAGAATAGAATAAATGGGGGAAAGGAAAGGATGGAGGGAAATATAGTTAGTCTTACACAACATGACTCTTATGGAAGTCTTTCGCAAAACGACATATATACAGCCTGTCTTGAATTACTTGCCTTCTCACAGGTGGAAAGGGAGGAAGGGAGAGAAGTTGCAATTCAAAGTATTAGGAATTAATGTTGAAAATTGGTTTGTATACAACTAAGAAATAAGAAATATAGGTAATGGGACGTAGAAATCTATGTTGCCCTACAAGCAAAGAGAGAAGATGGGTATAAGGGAAGAGAGGGGTGTGATAGAAAAGTAGGCTTATTAAGGGAAGGGGTAATTAGAATGCAACACTTTATGGAGTGTGGAGAGGGAAGAGATGGGGAGAAAATTTGGAATTCAAAACTGTGAAAATTAATGCTGAAAACTAAAAATAAATAAATAAACATTAAAAAAGAACAGTGTAAAGGGACAGGCCCTTTAATGATTAAAGACATACACAGACACAAACACACCTGAAATTGAGAGAGGACGACCCTCAGTATTGCTGCCCAAAGAGAAACAGTTACTATGTACATTAAGAGTGCCCTCAAAATAAGCATTAATTAATGCTTGGACAAGAACTATTGTTCTCCAATTAAGTGTCTGCTGTCTTACAGCCAGAGGTGAACACTAGTGACACAAAGAAAGGCAAAAATTCTCCCTGACCTTAAAGAGATCGTACCATTGATATATTGAGTGAATGGTGTATAATAATCTCATACAGAAAAGTCTAAGGGGGAGGGATTGACTGAAGACGAGAGATCTGGAAAGACCTCCCACAGAAGAGATACGAGTTAAGTTTTGCAGCAATCCAGGCAGGGTAAGAGAGAAGTGAGGAATGAGAGTATCCTACACTTGAGGAACAGTCTATCTAATGGCATCAAGTCAGGAGAAATAATGAATAGATCCATTTAGGTGAAGGGTAGAGCATTTGGAAGAAAATTTAAAAAAAATTAAAAAAAAAGATTAGGATTGTGGAAAGGTGCTAAATTATAAATAGATTTAAATAGGATAGCATTTTGTATCTTCCTAGAATAATAGCATGTCTCTGGAATTAAATAGGAAGATTGCATAGAGAAATCTAAATATAGACAGATCAGTTTTAGTGTAGGTTGGATTGCAGTAAGGAGAGCATGTGAAAGTAGAAACAATATTTTACAATAGAATACATACATGGGATAAGTGAGAATGAGGAGGCAATGTTAAGTGCAAAGTTGCCTACTCCTCATTTAAACAACATACTCGTCATTTTCCTTCATCTTTATTTTTGTTCTCACCACTCTGTGTTAGTAAACATAAATTTTAGCAGCAAAATTAATATGTGACTCCATTTCTTAAGTTTACAATTCTAACAGATAATTATGAAAATTTAAACTGTAGCACTATTATCCCAAATGGTATAGAGTTAAGAATATATTCTATTAGACCGTTCAGGGCAAGAGGTAAAGGGGAGAAAAACTTGTACTACTAAATAAAATAAAGGAAAAGGTATCACTAAATTATGTAAAACTCCATGATCATGAAACTGCATGAAAAAGTGAAATAAGGTGATTATCAGTGCATTTAAATATAATATAACTTGTTCGGCCATAGTACTGTATTTAGAATGGAAGAAATATAAAATTTCAGGGGGAAAAACAACAATAACAAAAATAGCACCTAAGGAAAAACATTGAGCATTAAAAATAAACAAGATTTGAGGTAGGTCAATGGTCTTCTGAGGTCAACCAGAAAATATACAAGGTTTGGTCTCAGTGAAATGAAAATACTGAAGATAGTTCTACTGAAATAGCAAATAGTGAGCCCTGGGGCTACCTGGTTTGGGAAGTAACCTTATCTCCAGCCATAGGAATTTTCAACTCTTGAACAGTGTGGGGAGTTGCTTATCTGAGCATGGGAAGATTGCGGGAACATATGCTGATAATGGAAGCCAGGTTCAGTCATGATGCAAGAGAGGGCCCTAGGCAATCAGTAGATAACATACGTCAAAGAATGCACTAGTAACGGATCGAGAAAGCAAATGGCTGAGATCACTTGTAAGAGGAAGGAGTTCTTGGTTTCAGGTCCAGAAGAGAGGTGAGAACTGAAGAATATATGAGTCCAAAGGTACCATCTCCTATACACCATGACTGGAGGGCATTATGATAATAAACTGCTACAAAAGGAAAGATAAAACAAACAACAATGAGCAATCATAGGAGGAAGAATTCAACCAGAGAAAATACAGAAAATTAATGATGAGCAGATAGAAGTTTGTGTTTTGTCTTCAGAGGAAGATACCGAAGCAAAAACCAAAAACATAGAAAGAAATGCAAAACAAACAAAAAAGAAACCTTTCCCACCCCAAAGAGTCATGTTAAATGGTCACCTGCTCACAAAGAAATCATACAACTTAAAAAAAAAACAACTTTAAAACTCAAATGAGAGAGATTGAGAAAAAAACTGCAAAAATTGGAATAATTCAAGAGGAAAAGAAAAGATTTTGAAAGGAATGTGAACCAACTGGAGAAGGAGATCCAGAATCTTAAGAAAAATATGACTCCTTGAAGATTATAGTTGGACAAATGGAAGCCAGTAATTGACAAGAGACAAAAAAAAAAAATTAAAGCAAAATATAAAGAATGAAAAATAGAGAATCTGAAACATCTCTTAAGAAAAAAAACAAGGATTTCAATAACAGATAAAGGATAGAAAACATAACAATCATACTACCTGAAAGCTATGATTTTATAAAAAAGCAACAAGAATCTTGATGCTATAATACAAGAAATGATTTAAGAAAGCTATCCTGAAGTGCTACAACAGCGGTGTGGGGGTGAAACAGAAATAGAAAAATCCATTGTTTTGAAAGAGATCCTATGAGGAGAGTCTCCAAGAATATCATAGTCAAAAAGTGAAACCCCCAGATCAATGAGAAAATATTACACGTATAAATAAAAAAGAATTCAAATATGGCAGTCAGAGTTAAAATTACGTAAGAACTAGAAGCAACAACACAAAATGACTGTGGGTCTCAGAGTACTATTTATTGAAGAGAAAACCATCAAACATATACCCAACAAAGTTAAGCATAATCATGAACGAAAAAAAAGACATCCTATGAATTTCCAGACTTTCAGGTATACATACACAACCCAATCCACCCACCCCAAAACACATAAATACACACACAAGTACATATATATGTATTGACATATATCTACACATATACATGTATCTATGTACACTTATCTATACAAATACAAAAAAATGCATATACACAATCCGTATTTCTATATATAAAAATAGATATATATCTACATCTACATCTACGTTATTTCTATATTCTCAGTGAGGAAATTAATTTTATTTATTTCTGAACATTTGATACTATAAATTTGTTTTTGTGTTACCCCCAAAGAGTTGGGTGAGAAAAAAAAAAGGATTACTTATTATTAAGAAAAGATAGTTGTTTGAGATGCAAAAAGTTTTAAGTTCTTTTAGATGACATTGTATTATGAGTTTTGCTTAACTCTTTTGGTTTGATAAGAGGCCTCTTGCAAAGTGTGTGCAGAGTAATCTTTAAATATTTCTTAAACAATAAATCAATATTGTTAATAAACTTATAATTTGCCTTTCTACCTCTATATCAAACAGAAATGGCCCTAATTGACATCCTTAATTTACCTGATATGATTAGAAATATCTCTAATTTATCCTTCTCATGTATAAGTCTCTTTCTTAGTTAACTTTCCTTTTTTTACACGCATTATTTATCACGTTAAGGAACAGCTTATTTTGGAGAGTAATTGTTAAGTAATTTTGGTGTGCAAATTCTGTGCTGGGTTTTGGGAAGACAATTTCTGATAACACATTTGTTGTCATATTGTGAAACTTTTAAACTAGTAAGACAGAGTAAAGGGACATAAATACCTTACCTAAATTATACATAACTACATAAAGAGTGCAATAAATCCTTTCTTAATACCACATGAGAAATTCAAGTGGAAAATTTTTTTTGGCATGGACATTTTCATCAAGGATGTACAATTTTTGGAGTTTTCAAATGTCTAGTAAAAGTCAAAGATGGAAAACGAGGACATTTTTGGTTAGAAAAATACCATGGGTTTCATCACAGAAGTTGGAAAATATCATTGAAATAATGAAAAACATCCTTAAACAATGAAGAAGGGCATACTGTACCATAGAGTGATATTTGAGACTGCTATATGAAACAGCTGTAAATCTAGTTTTATACAAAATAATTATCCTTTTTAGTTAAAAAAAAGATGTACTAATGGAACATTTTATTTAGCTTCAAAGTAAAAAAGTACCATATGGAAGCTAATGTTCAATGTGGAATTTTAGTGGTATTATATTTCAATCACTCTATAAAGCAAACATGAAGAATGAATGTAATGAAGACATGCCCTTCCTCAGCCTACTGAGGCATCTGTGAACAATTAAGTATGACATTTAGATCAGTTTTAATAAATGGCTTAAGAGACTTATATCCTATAAAATGTATTTTAACTAGTAAACATAACTCTGAATTAGAATGCTTCCCATGGAACAAAAAATTGTAAAAATCCAAACAATATCTATATTCAATTTTTGTTCTCATTCATAGGAACTGGAAAATGTCCAAGTTGAATAAGAGACTGATCAAAGTCATCCCTCAGAAAGTAGTAGCAAGGGTGTGAAGAAAACGTAGAGAGATAGTTTGCCTATGTAGAAAGAGCAACGATCTTTGCTTTCTTCATTGTTTTGTCAATACCTTGCTGTGAAATTCACAACAAATCACTTGCTATTTTTATTTAATTAATTTGCTCACTAGTAAAATAAGGATAAAATACCACTTCTGCATACTGATGAATTTATTTCTGGGGTGATTCAAAACTGTAATGAAATCAGAGATCATCTTTTTTTTTTTTTTTTTTGCTATTTTATTTTAAAGAAAAAGAAACTGAAATCCAGACAGCAACCCGGAGAGTGAAAGTGATTTTCCAGTTACAGGGTTTGGATTATAACTCGTATTGAAAGGCAAGGCCTCTGGCTCTAAATTCACTAATCCATTGTTCTTTCTACAATGTCAGGTTGTAAAAATAGATAAAATGATGTATGTAAAAATGCTTTGTAAAGTATAATTTTGTTACTCTAATGTGAGGCTCTATTAATTGGCTGTTCTACATAAATGGAATTTTTTGGGAATATGAAACCAAGATAACTAATCTTAGAATTACATGTTTTTTTTTTCCTTATCCTTGACCAAGGTAAGAATGTGGAAGAGATTCTAGGAGATTATTTCTCTTATTCAGCTTGGTGCTGTTTTATTTATTAGTAGACAGAATTGTACTGATTTTATTATAGTGACAAATTTGAAACACATTTTCTTTTCTGTGTCAATAGAGTGTACTAAAATAAATCCCAAATCCCATTCTATTTTGTAATAGCAGACAAAATGCTTTACAGAGCAAGAGAACAAATTGAAGATACCTGTGTGACCTTGGACAAATCTCTTAACTACCCTGAGATTGTTTATTTCTTAATTTGTAAAATGAGAGGGATTGGATTTCATGATCTCTGAATTCTTGACTTCCTGTGACCCAATAATTGTGTGATCCTAAACATAAATGAAGCAAAATAGAAAAGAGCATTGGACAGGAAATAATGACCACCTAGAGTCTCTTAACTGCCTTGATCCTGTTATATCACTTTGAAATATTGAATAAGGCTAAACTTGCTCATCAATTAAATGAGGAGAATAATATTTGCATAACCTAATTTACTATATTGTCATGATGAACAAATGAAATAAGTACAAAGTACTTTGAGTCTATTGCTAGAGAAACAAAAGAGCTTATGCAATTTTAGTAGCCATGAGTTTGTAAAATGTTGTATACTTGTCAGAGCAAAGGAAGATGTTTGCATGTGATCATATGTAGGCATGCTTACTTGTGTATATAATTTGTCCTTGCACTTCACATTTGCATTACTCACTTCTTATGTGCCCTTTTAAAGCTTGAGAGAAACTCATGTAAATTAAACCTGCGAGATCAGAAGCAATGAAGCAGCTGAGATTCACATAAATGAAATGCTTTTGAAGAAGCAATTTTCTTTAGTCAAATAGATCAACAAGTTGAGAAAAATTCTTAAAATCCCTTTCAATAAGCAGACAGATTATTTTAAGGTCTGATTGAAAGCAAAAGACAGAAGGCATAATTGAAGGATTTTTTTTATTCATACATGTTGACCATAACAATAAGTTTCCTTTGTGTACACACTTCATGCTTCATAGAATATCGACCTCAACACCCCATAACATATGTCAAATCAAAACAATAAGTAGGCTTGTGGACTTCTTCAACTTACATTCTTTGAGTTTTCTTCATTGGCTGACATGGTGATTGTTGCTAGAAAAAAAATATGTTAAATCCAAAACAAAATTCTTGGTCAGTTTTAGTTTTCCATCCTTTTCAAGCTTTTAGAATAAATGTGACTCTGGTGTGATTGTTTTGAAATCAGAGCATCACCTCATGGACTATGAAAGTTTATTATTTCTTTAAACACAAAAATAAGTCTGAAATTCTTCAGAACAATACAACGCAAATGTAAAGTACATCGGTGGAAAGGACATTTGCCTGAAAATGGTTTTACCTCACATTCCAGACAGATAAATTGATTTTTCCCATCTGGTTGACTGAGAGATGATTTGACTTCATACTTTTGGTGCTGCCTTCCCAAGAAAAATAGTGGAGACAATAACTTAGGCAACGCACATGCACACATTTATGTATAAATTAATATTGATTAGTGTTAGTATCAATATTAATTTGTATTAATATAAAGTAATATGAATAATAACTGAAATCATTTCCATTGATTGCCTGTGATAATCATACATACACCCTAATCCTGAAACTATACAGCAGTTAATTATGCCATAGACCAATCCAGGAAGAAACTTCCTATACTAGTGTTCAGAATATTTTTAAAGATTCTTGTTTCTTAACAGATCAGTTTTATTTCTTCCCTCCCCCACCACACACACATACATACACACACACATACAAACACACATACAAACACACACGCTGTTCCTATTTTTGTTGTTATATTTAAATATTTCCCTTTTGTTCTGTTCTCCCCCCACAAAATTCCATTTGTTTGTTTTCCGAAGGAATATTTATTGATTAAAATGTTGTTCATCCTTAATTTTTGAGTTGAACTAATGATATCATTTGTTCGTTAATTGTATTTAAGTGAGCATCAGCCTCATTCTTTCTTCCTGAATCATTGACCCCAGTGGCAGGACAAAAGTGAAGACAAGTGGTGATGGCCCAGAGTGCAGCAGGTAACCTTGACATGTTTGATGTCCAGTTAAGATCTAAGCATTTCTAAACAACCTCTTTCAAACACTTTCATGACCATTGAAACAAATTGTTCTCATCTTCCCATTTTTCCAAGCAAGTCTTCCCGCGTTTGGGTTAGACATTTCCCTAACAGGACAACATGTTTGAGCCTTGTCAGTTACCCTCAATTTTGTTTAGCCTGTTCGCTAAGCGATTTTGCTGGTGTGTGACCACTGCACGTACTGCTCACGACTTCTTGGAACCACAGTTGAGAGACAGGCACCTACATTGCACACAGGTCTTGAGGAAGGTGTGAGGAGGACCCAATTTCAAATACAGCCTCAGATACTTATTTAGCTGTGTAACCTTGGGCAAACTGTCTTAACCCTAGTTGCCTGTTTCTTCACCTGTAAAATAAGTTTGAGAAGCAAACGACATTACCTTTGCAAGAAAGTTACAAATGGAGTTATGATTGACTAAAACCTTATCGTGGTGTTTTGTGTGCAGGCAGGAGCAATTAATCTGTGAAAAGAAAGTATAATATTGGTATTGATAATTCTCCTTAGTGTTATAATACACTTTACTGCTTACATTTGAATATAATTCCTAATATAACAGTGTTTACCCTCCCCCAACCCCCACTTTGTAAAGGTCTATTATGTTATATTTCACTCCAAGGATCTCTGGTGCCTATAAGAGGGTTGTAGGTATCTATTCTCTGCAATTGACATTAACTTTCCCTACAATGGTCTTTCTCCAATTTAGCTCATTAAGACATAGATTAGCTTTCTAAAAGGAATAAATATTCACTTCAAACTTATATTAAGAATAAACATAGGAACATCAACTATAAAACCTTAACCCTTCCACTTACCCTTAACACATCATCTCTGTCTCTAAGGAGAACAGTGGGTTTAAGTTCAAATTTAATTCTCTTTCTATATAATATGTTCTCACCAAATTCTGAATTCAAAAGTCCACCCTCCCACTCCCCTTCCACCACAGAATTAAGGGCTTCTTAATACTTCCTTATTTACGTGGGAGCTACAGTGGCCTGAAACCTTGGTTCCAAGTTTACCATGACCCAAGATTCCAATTCTAGGGAGTCATCTACTTATACTACCTAGATGTACAAAGGACCAACATAACAGACGTAAGCCTCAAACTCGATTGTTGGACAGGCAAAAGTAGTGATAAGGAAGAGTGGGCACCTATATGATTTCCTGTTATGTTTACTAGTGGGCATTAACACTAATTATATTTTTGCTTTTCAATGTATGTAATCAAACTTTACAAATCAAAATGTGAAACAACGCCTTCTAAAGGCAGACCACCAATTTTCCAATCTTTTAAAGGCTCTGAAAGGCTTCTCTCTTACCTTATGTGACAATTGTGAACAAATTCTTTTCCAGTTGTATAAGGGACTATAATTTATGAGTGAGCCTGAATTTTGGGAATTAGTAAATTGGGTCAATTCAAAAGCTATCCAACTCTATTCCATTGTCCAGATTGTCTGGCTTCAAGGGACAAATTCTTATCCTGTTTAAAACTGTCTCTAAGCAACCAGAAGAGGTGAGCATCAGCATTTCAGGAAGCTATTCATCATCCTTTGACTGTCAAGGGAGTAATCTTTGGCAGGTAGACTGAAAATTGATAAAATATTATTCTCTCTTTTCGTCCTGATGAGAATGTAAATTAATGTAAAAGATCTAAAGGACTATTTCTCAAGATGCAGTCACAACCCTCTTGCTCCACCACTGTAGCCATTAAAAGTAAACTAGGGGTAGCTTAGCCATTACTTAAGTAAATGAGTTTTGGTTTTTTTATAGTACTAGATACCACATATTTAAACAATACTAATAACAAAGTAGGGTTCACAACTTATATTATCATGGAGGAAGAAAAACTTTTAACAGATCAAATGGTTTAAATACAAGAATAACTATTAGTATATACATTCATTGTAATTGCTTATCCCTAAGGTAATATTCTCTTTACCTAAATAAATTGATAATAAATATGCAGAAGCTTGGTGAAGGGAGTGGAAGAGTAAGAACATATGCAAGAGAATGAGCACTAAGACTAACATTTAGTACTCCAGGAATGCATATAAAACTTGCACAATTTAGGCTACCTTTTATTAAGATGTATTCATCATTAAAAAAATAGGAGTTTTGCTTACATGCTTACAAATAACAAAATTCATAGGCAATAAAACTAAGTAAGAATTTGTCTATTTTATGGTTATAATAATAATTGTCATTTTCTGATTTTATACTCATTATAATCATGGGTTTTAGTTGCTAGTGTTATCTGCATTATACAGATGAGGAACCTTAGTGGTACCAACTAGCACAGCAAGGAAGTACCTGAGGTCAGATTTGAATATGTCTTTTTGATCCCATGATGTGTACTTTATCCAGTGTACCAGATTATTTTCTTTGGTTATTTTCTTCCCTCAAGTCTTTGCTATTGTGTGGATGTGTTTCTAGATATTTAGCTTGTTCTTCCTTCTTTTGTAGACCTTCAAAATAATAAAATGTTTTCTACACATTTGGTGTACCAAAGTTGTGAACTGGATTTTGCCACTTACCTGAACAGTACCACAAGGAGCTGGGGAATGGCATGACTAATCACCAAAATTTAATAAATATTAAGAGTTAGAAGAAGAAAAGATTCTTCTTGTATCACACAATCTTAGATGAGAGAGAAGAGAGCTCTGAAATCACATAATAAAATAATGCCTAGCTCAACTTCCCAGGAAGATAGAAATCCACTTGGAAAACAGATGAATGACTAGTTATTCTGAAGCAGTATTATTTTGGATACAACAGGAAAGAAAATGTAGAGTGCCTTTGAGTCTTTTTTCTTAGCAACAAGTGTTGAGATGAATCAGTAAGTGGACTATAGGGCATTAGGCTTTAAGAATTACATGCAAAATCTCATACATAAATTTCAAATATCAGTGGTTGGATGAAACCAATGAAAGGAATAAAGAGTTAGGCTCAGGGATTCAGTACGACCATGTAAGATTTCATGGAAATTTGTTAAAATTAAGGCATGACAGTCAACCTGAAATGGAACTTACACATTGAGGTTTTAATTCTTATTGAAAATTCCAATAAAAATCCTAGAACTAAACAAAATGCAGATTACAACTCTGAACTTCTCTTTGGGTCACACTGCATTACTTCACATCACAAAGTCATAGCCCAATAGGTATACATGTATGAGATTTTAGGGGTAGGTAGATGAGAAAGGAAAGAGAACAGAGATGAGGAAATATGAACTTACATTTTATGGCCTTGATTGTCAAGATGTCAGAAGAAGAAAATGTATTACAAATGCTTCTCCAGATGGAGTCAGAAAGTGAGAGTAACAGTGGTTTGTCCATTTCCTTGATGTTTTTTTCTACTATTCAGAAAATAGTGAGAGCATCCTTATGAGCTTTATATCTATAGCCTATTCTTTACCACCCCCTAAGAGCTGGAGGTAGAGTCAGTCTTTAGATAAGATTTTAATCAAAATGGTTTTACACTAATAAAAATCTAAAGCATTCTCTTGAAACCAGTGAAGAAGTCCACCGCTGCTCCATTTTTCAAGTCAAATTGTTCCAACTGAATATGAGAGGCAGCAGAATTACACATTCAGAATATTTACCTTCAAAACTTCCAAAAAAATAAGAGAGGAGATATCAATTAAGATACTAAAAAAGCTACGATTGCCTTAGTTCAAATTATTGAGTGGCAGGTTATCAGGATTGTTCTTTGAATTCTTTTTCCGGTCTATTGCAGTATGTTTACCTTTCACATCCTGGAAAATTCAAACTGGGTGTGTGTTTGTCAATTTCCACAACATTAATCATTTCAACAATATTAAAAAGAATTATACAAAAATTTTGTTCAAAATATTATGTCTGCAAGGCAATATTCATTGCTGAATATTTTAGGCATTTCAAAGCCTTCCACTACCTCAACCTCCACTCCTTTTCTGGAACTTCCCAGAAACAAACAAACATTCATGAGCCTAGCTGTCTTCTTCCCTGTGTTCTTCCTAGCTCTGACTAGTCTGAATAACTTCCTCTCAGCTCTGCTCCACCCTTCCTGTTCCATCCATTCAGCAAGCTTCTCCAACCACCTGTTACTTAGGTTTCCATGTGTTTTATGCAGGTCATTTCGACCTATTAATTAATGGGAATTATTTTCCCATTTAAATTGCTATCACATTCAGTCCCCAATTTTTTTGTATTTATTACATATGTAGATGGGGCAACTGGTATGAACAGAATTGTGACAAGGATAACAAAAAAGAAACATAGAAAACAATATCTTAGGCAGCTGGTGTCAATAGAAGTTTGCAACAATATAACAGGGATCTCATAGAATGAACACATACAACAAGATATTAGGGTGATACTTGAGCACAAATACCCCATAATTTCCCCCTTGAACAAATGGGACCAAAATTCTTGGGGTAAAGGGTGAAGATTTCTTCTTCTATAGGTACTTCTTGATGAAATTAGACATAGACTTGTCCCTGAATCAAAAAAATTCCATTCAAGGGGTCAGATATTCAGCTGGCATCCACAGCGTGGTCAACACCAGATCCAGGGGTGATGTAACAGAGTTGTGGACAAGGGTGACATCTGGCTTTATCTTACATAAGGAATTATCTATCCAATGTTGATAACAATTATTAGAACTTAACTTCCTTAATTTTTGTTCAATAACTCATTCCTTCTTTCAATGAACTCACTTGCTTGTGGATATTATGGAATATGACATAAGCTTTCTATGATACTCATATACAATCTATTCACTTCATTACCTTTGAAATTTGAGCCATTGTCAGTTTGGATCTACATTGCCATTCAATCATTTAGATTTATTATATCTGGAATTTTGCAGGTGGTTTTCTGGATTGCAGTTTTTAGAGAAAAGCCACTAGTACACCTGAATATATGTCAACATAAGTACATATAAATTTTCATCATTTGTCTTGCAGTAGGGGTCCAATATAATCTATTTGCCAACTTTTGAAAACGCCAAATATACACTGATATTTTTCCCCTTGCTATCACTCCAGTCACTAGCTGAAGATCAATTCATCTCTTTTCTAACTGACAAATATAACATTTCACTGCTACTTGTTTTAACAATAAATGAGAGATACAAAGACCTTGGTCTTCTGCTCACTGGTATGTGGCCTGGGCCCCTAAATGGTTGACCATTTGCTGAATATGCTTTGCTAGAACCAGATAATTATTTGGTATCAGAGTAGGGACAATATGTTAAGTAACAATTTTTGCTGGTTGATCAGTATGTGAGTTGTACTCACATTCTGGCATGGGGAGCACCACATTAACATCTACATGAAAAACTGGCATATTAGTAAACAAAGACATGTCCCATATATCTTCCCATAATAGTTTGCTGTACAACTTTTTCCCATGAATTCCTGAAATTTTATTTTTCCACATGGGCATACATATAGTGAACCCATTAGCTACTATTCATGAATCAGTGACTATAGGACACTATCCTCATTGTTCTTTTTTGATAGTTTGATACACTGCCATAACTTCAGCATATTAACTACTCCCAGCTATCCCAGTACTTTTCAAATTCCACCTAGCATATGGGTTATAGGCTACAACTTTTCAGTGTCTTTTGTTGCACAAATATTTTGCTATCCCATCAGAAAACTATGTATGGTTCATTGGTTCTTCAATTAATCCATCATATACTCATTCCATTTTATCAATGACTGTAGCAAGTATTGCTTTGGGTCAGAGAGTGTATCACTTCTCTCAGTATCTATGTCTGCTACAGATTCATGCAAAGTGGAAAATCCACAGCAGTCTTCTTAAATCTACTTTGCACATACCATTTCCACTTAATTATGCTAGTCTCTTGATCATGTCCAATTATGTTAAAAACTGGGATATTCATTAGCCAGGCTATATTTGGGATTCCAGGTCTTCATAATACCTCGTGGCCCAAAGCCAGTTGTTCTATCTCCACCAAAGTCCAATATGTAGTTAAAAACTGCTTTTCAAAAGGGGTATATTGAATTTCAGATGAAGGAAGTTTCCTAGGCCAAAATGCTAAAGCTATATTTTGGCTTTGTTGTTTTTGCCTTAAACTCCAGTTTGTATATTCATCATCTACAGCCACTTCTAATTCAACTGGGGCACTTTTTAAGCGTCTTAAATCTAGGGCCATCTGTACAGTATGTTTTGCTTCTTCAAAAACTGTACTCTGCTCAAGTCCCCCCAAAAATTTATGTTTTTTCCTAGCAATTTGATATAAAAAGGATTTCAAAATTTTTCCTAGATTCTGTATGGGTTGTCGCCCATATCCAAATGATTCTACAAATTCTCTTTCTTATTGGTGGGGATGGGAAAAATCCTGAGTCCTTTGTCAGGCTTGCAGTAGAAACTCACAGCCCCTTATTCCATAATATACCCAAAACATTTTACAGTTTCAGCTGGCCCTTGAATCTTTGCAGGGTTAATTTCCCACACTTTGCTTTTCATATCGTCAATTAAAAGCATCAAACTCTTCTCCATTTTTAATTTTTTTCCCCCTGAATTGTGATCTGATCTACGGAATGGGTAAGCTGTACATCAGGGAGCTCTAATTCACCTAAATGTTCAGTCGCAATTCTATGAGTAATAGTTAGGTTATCTTTGTGGCAAGTACATAAAAATTGTACTGTCAGCCATGCCAAGTGAAAGTAAATTGATCCCATTTTTCAGAATCTATCGGAATAGTAAAGAAATCACTGGCTAAATCAATAACTGCACAACAAATCCCATAATATTTCTGAATCTTTTCTATTAAAGTAATGGTATGGAGAACAGCAGCATACCAGGGAAGGGTCACATTATTCAATTGTCTATAATCCACTGCCATTCTCCATGTACTATCTGACTTACATACTGGCCAGACAAAACTATTCCATCGTGTTGTTATAGAGACTAACGCTCCTGCCACAATATACTCCTTTACTGTATTGGTAATTTCATACTGTCCACCTGGCACACAATATTGCTTTAAAGTTATTACTTTTGAAGGTTGAGGTAGTGATTGGGTTCATTTTCATTTTATCCACTTAAATTGCATTAATTCCTATCTCCCTTAGTAAAAATTTATAATCATACCTCTCAATATATCTATGCCAATTATGTACTCAGGAATGAGTACAATTACCATGGTATATTCTTTGTCAGGTAATTGTCCAATTTTCATTTTTGTTTGACTTGTCTAGCTAATATTTCAGCCCCTCCCAGTCCTGTGATGACGATAGGGTTGCCACGTTTAAAATTATTCAGATTTCCATATATAAGTCAAGTCTCCACCCCAGTGTCTATTAATGCCTTTGTAACAGAATTTGATCCATTTTTTCATTTTCTATTGATATTCCTCCATCTCCTTCATCACTTAGTCTCATGATAGACGATATTAATGATTCTCCCATTCTTTGGGTGAATCAACTCAAAATATCTCTGATCTCTCATTGGGTCTCAATTATCCCTCTAAACACTGTGTTATTTACTTGGTTCTATTGTTTTTGCCTTAATATGGAGTGAGATTCAGTCTGTGAAATCTTTTGCAACATTTTTTCTTTTCCCAATCTGACTTAGTGACATTTTCCATCCATTCACTTTCCTGGCAGGCATTGTCATTGCACCTAGGTTGCTTCTGTACAAAAGGAGCATGCA
Source organism: Potorous gilbertii (assembly GCA_028658325.1). Lineage (NCBI taxonomy): Eukaryota > Metazoa > Chordata > Mammalia > Diprotodontia > Potoroidae > Potorous > Potorous gilbertii. Next base: position 436,827,142 of record CM053771.1, on the reverse strand, counting down.
CATACTTTACCAGCCTTCTGCTTCCACTTAGCTAAATGAAGGCCTTTTCTTTACCACCTGAGACCCCTCAACTTGTCCTTTTATTATTATTTTCTTTTACATTTAGCAATTTTTTTATTTATTTAACTTTTTACATTCATTTTCACAAATTTTGGGTTCCTAATTTCCTCCCCATTTTTCCCTAACCCCACCCAGCATTCTAATTTCCCCTATCACCAATATGCCCTCTCTTCCATCTATATACATACACACGCTACAGCTTGAGCTTCCAAAACTGGCTTTCCTGAAATAAGACACAAAAAAAACATAATTCTGATAAAAAAGAGTAGAAGTCAGACACTTAAGTAACCTAAGTGTGCTACACAGAGAGTTTTGCAGTGAGCAGAGATTTTTCCTTCATTTATTTATTTATTTAACTTTTCACATTCATTTTCACAAAATTTTGGGTTTCAAATTCCTTCCGATTTGCCCCCTCCCCCCACCTGAATACACCGAGGATTCCAATTTCCCCTACTACCACTCTGCCCCCTCTTCTACTATCCCTCCCTTCCCTCATCCCCATCTTCTCTTTTATCCTTTAGGGACAGATAACTTTCTATTTCCCATTACCTGTATTTCTTATTTCCTAGTAGCAAGAAAAATACTCAACAGTTGGTCCTAAAACTTTAAGTTCCAGCTTCTCCCCATCCCTCCCTCCCCACGCATTCCCTTTGGGAAGGCATGTAATTTAATATAGGCTATATCTGTGTAGTTTTGCAAATGACTTCGATAAAAGTCGTGTTGTGTAAGACTAACTATATTTCCCTCAATCCTATCCTGTCCCGCATTGTTGTCATTCTCTCTTTTGATCCTGTCCCTCCCCGAGTGTTGACTTCAAATTGCTCCCTCCTCCCACTGGCCTCGCTTTCATCATCCCCCCTACCCTGCTTATCTCCTTCTCCCCCACTTTGCTGTATTGTAAGAGAGGTTTTCATACCAAAATGAATGTGCATTTTATTCTTTCCTTTAGTCGAATGTGATGAGAGTAACCTTCATGTTTTTTTTTTCTCAGCTCTCTTCTTTTTCCCTCCACAAAAAGTCTCCTGCTTGCCTCTTCTATGAGAGATAAATTTCCCCATTCCATTTCATCCTCTCTCCTCCCAATACATTTCTCCCTCATCGTTTACCTTAACTTTTTTTTAAAGATATGATCCCATCTTATTCATTTCACTCTGTGCTCTCTGTCTCAGTGTGTGTGTATGTGTGTGTTTGTGTGTGTGTATTCCCACCAACTCTCCAGATACTGAAAAGTTTCAAGAGGTAAAAATATGGTCTTTCCATGTAGGAATGTAAACAGTTCAACTTTAGTAAGTCTCTTATGACTTCTCTTTGCTGTTTACTTTTTCATGCTTCTTCTCATTATTTTGTTTGAAAGCCAATTTTTCTTTTGAGCTCTGGTCATTTCATCAAGAATGCTTCAAAGTCTTCAATTTCATTGAAAGACCAGGTTTTACCCTGAAGTATTATACTCAGTTGTGCTGGGAGGTGATTCTTGCTTTTAGTGTTAGTTCCTTTGACTTCTGGAATATCATATTCCACTCCCTTCGATCCCTTAATGGAGAAGCTGCTAGATCTTGTGTTATCCTTATTGCATTTCCACAATACTGAAATTGTTTCTTTCTAGCTGCTTGCAATATTTTCTCCTTGACCTGGGAACTCTGTAATTTGGCCACAATGTTCCTAGGAGTTTCTGATTTTGAATCTCTTTCAGGCAGGCATCTTTTAATTCCTTGAATACTTATTTTTCCCTCTGATTCTAGAATATAAGGGGAGTTTTCTTGATAATTTCATGAAAGATGAAGTCTAGGCTCTTTTCTTGATCATGGCTTTCAGGTAGCCCCATGACTTTTACGTTGTCTCTCCAGGATCTATTTTCCAGGTCAGTTATTTTTCCAATGAGATCTTTCAAATTATCTTCCATTTTGTCATTCTTTTGGTTTTGTTTTGTGATTTCTAGGTTTCTCATGAAGATATTAGCCTCCATCTGTTCCATTCTAATGTTGAGAGAACTATTTTCTTCAGTGAGCTTTGAACCTCTTTTTTCATTTGACTAATTCTGCTTTTGAAAGCATTCTTCTCCTCATTGGCTTCTTGAACCTCTTTTGCCAATTGAGTTAGCCTATTTTTCAAGGTGTTATTTCCTTCAGTAATTTTTGGGGTTTCCTTTATCAAGGTATTGACCCGTTTTTCTTGCTTGTCTTGCATCTCTCTCATTTCTTTTCCCAGTTTTTCCTCCACCTGCCTAACTTGATTTTCAAAATCCTTTCTCAGCTCTTCCAAGGCGTGAGTCCATTGCATATCTATTTCAAATGTTTGGGATACAGAGGCCTTGACTTATGTGCCCTTCCTGACGTTAAACATTGTTCTTACTCATCAGAAAGGAAAGGAGGAAATATCTCTTCACCAAAAATGTAACCTTCTATGGTCTTTTTTTTTTTCCTTTTTCTGGGCATTTTCCCAGCCAGTTACTTGACTTCTGAGATTACTCTCCACCCCTGCCTCACTAGTGCTTGGGGTATGAGATTCAAATCCTGCTCCCCAACCTCAGGGCTTTCAGTGTAGGGCCTGGTTGCTATGCAGTGGGATTAAGTTCCGGTCCTCAGGTTGGCGCAGGGCCGCCTCCCAGACTCAGTTCCCTCGGGGTGTTTATGCAGAGACCTTCATTAATGGACTACAGCTCCTGCCTGCTCCTGGAGCCCCTGGGTGCTGTGCCTCTCCCATGGCCTCCCTAGGGGGCCTGAGTTATGGAGACACCCCGCTTCCCTCTCTGCCAGCCCAGAAGTCTCTCTCACTGACCTGTGTGCCTGGGCGTGAAGGGACCTTCACAGCCACTGGATATTCTGTCCTTGAAACCTGTTCTGATCTGCTCTTGTTGGTGTCATGTGGCCAGTGCAGGCCTCATCTCCACTCCATCTCCAGGGCATTATGGACTTTTGTTGCTGGTTTTTCAGGGTTCTCTGGAACAGAAATCTCCTCCACTCCATTGTTTTGCGGCTTCAGCTGCTTCAGAATTTGTTGGGAGTTCCTTTTTAAAGGCAACTCATGGGCTGTGGGATTGGAGCTCGCATATGTGAATACTTCTACTCTGCCATCTTAGCTCCTGCCCCAGCTTGTTCTTTTTAAGGAGAGCCTGAATACTAAGAATTCCGATGGAAACTGTTTAATTTTTCCATCTGATTGTTTTTTTCCTTCAGGAGCCTGTCTGTCCTTTAACCAATAATTTGGTAATCTACTAATAAAATTCAGAATCTCCTAAAATACCCCTGCCAGCTCTTTCCCTGTTCTTATTGGTATCACTTCCAAATACCTTTCCATGTCTCTAAGTATCCTCTCCTTAAACCTCGTTTCCTGTCTTTAACAGTGTAGAGTATTTTTATCCCACTCCCTTGTAGGAAGGAATACTGTAAATCCTCCCAATCCTGGATATCTTTTTCTTAACCTAAATTCTTTCTGCCACTAAAGAGAGTTTTTGTACCCTGCGATCCTGTTCATGATGCCAAATGCATCACCAAGGCAATATTCATAGCAGTGGTGGTGATTATGAATATGCCTGCAGAGTTCTCAGTCACAAAATACATGACAGACTCTATATAGAAGGAAAAAGTAAAAATAATTTATTAAGATACCAGAAAACTAAATCCCCAAACCATAAAGCCAAACTAGTTATATTTACTAAGAATTCAACGTACATTATCACTGCAAGGGGCAAAGGCATTTCGAAGCATTCCCCCCTCCCATCTCTCATCCCCTTTCTGGGACTGTCTCACAAAGAAACACTCACAAGCATCACTCTCTGTTTGACTATGTCCTTCCTGGCTCTCACATGTCTGACCAATTTCCTCCCAGCTCTGCTCCACCATTCCTTTTCCATCCATTCAGTGTGCCTCTTCCACCACGTGTGATATAGTTTTCTATGTCATTTATGTAGGTCATACGGTCCTATTAATGAGTGGGAAGGATTTTTCCAATTAAATTACCTTTGGAAATATAAAAATGTAACCCTTTGAAACATTATATGGCCTTTGATGTATTTTTCATAATATAACTTAGATTTCAGATCTTTTATGATTTGACAATCATATGCCATAAAATTGTGAAATAGAATTTTCATGGTCTTTTCTGTCTTCGATTCAATAGATGATGTCATTTTGGTAAATAAAAAACTTAAGTATCTACTCCATTTCTCAAAAATTAATTATTTATATGTAGTTTTGTAAATATTATATTTATAAATATATTGTAACTCAAATAAGTTGTATTAACTGCTTCAAAAGAAGTGAAATGATTATAGATGCAAGCTATTAAAAGAAAACCAAATGGATGTGTAGGTCTTCTGTGTGGTGGGTATTTTAGCTTTAAAAAAACAAATCAAACCTCCAAAATGGAAGGTGGCACCTGTTTACAATTCACATTATTTCTAGAAATCAATCATTTCTGACAGCAAATGTATTGTTGAGCTCTATAGGGATCCTAGAAAATGAATCTGTACTTTTCCAAATTGAGCATGTTTGTTTGTTTCTGCTTTTGTTTTCCTTATCAGCCAGGACTATTTAGAGAAGCAGACAATTATATAAGGAAAGACAAGAAAATGTGTCCCGGGAAATGTAAAGAGACCTAAGAAACCGAATCCCTATTCACAAAATGATTAAAACTATTTGTCTTTCATTCCTTTCTTTACTAAATCCTACAGTTTGTATTTCAGAGCTCTTTTAAAAAAGTTTAGCTCAAGCTACCTTAAGAAAATCAGTCCACCAGGTCAAAATTGAAGACCTTATATTTTTTTCTATTTTTGAATGACAAAAAACAAAGACTTTATACTAACTAGCATCATTCATTAAACCAACTCAATGTTTTGTTTTGTTTCTCCAAACTATTAAGCACAGGGTTAGCCTGAAGATAACTTTCCATTCGTCCAAATTTTTCTCCCTAGTGCATCCTGCTTACATTCTATTCTTTCGTTCTACCACTCAGGTGCTCTGTCTTTTCTAAGAAAATAAAAGAATATGGTAATGTTATTTACACTTAAATTAGAATTTAAATTAATACATTTTTTTCAAATGAAAAATTTTATGCCAAATTAATGATATTTCAAGCTTAATTGAGCAAGTATGAAGAATTTTTTTCTGTTATGAGTCATAGTATATGTCCCCTAAATCTTTCAATTGTCGCATTTGCAACTATCTACTCTACTTACTCATGAATAGTAGGCAAATCTGATCAAGCAAAAGGAAACGGTACTTTTCAATAGCAGATGAAATTTTGTTGCTTACTATTGTTATTAATTTGGCTGAACTCTGTTGGACTGCTATTACGAATAAAAATAATAACTGGTAATTAGAATTTGTATAGCAGCAAATATGTGCCAGACAATCTGTTAAGCACTTTATAAATATTATTTCATTCATTCTGTACGGTAGTCCTGAGAGAGAGCTAGTGTAATTATTTCCATTTTGCAGTTGAAGAAACTGAGGAAAACAAAATTAATTGACTCCTCTAAGATCACATTGCCAGTGAGTGTCTAAAGCTGGATTTGAACTCATCTCCACTTTACCCCAAAATTAGAATTCTATTTGAGATGCCACCCAATTGACACTCCACCTTAGCATGCTGGAAGGAACATGAGGAGAAAAAATTACTTTTCTCCAGTTAAATAAGTTCAGTAATTTCAAATGATTCTCATAACATGAATTCTAGTTTCCTTTTCAATTTATTCACCTTCCTATGGACACCCTAAAGTTTCTTAATACACTTATGTCTCAAATGGGATTGGGGTTAAAATATTCTAGATAAAATTTGAGCAGTATACAGTGCCTTAGTGGATTGAATATTTTATTTAGTTTAGCATAGTGAAAATCATCATCTTCCCTTAGCCTTAGCCGTAATTCAATGTTCTCTCTGATATAAAGTGTAAAAAGAAACTGCCAGAAATCATCTATTGCTTCTCTTTGAAGTGTGTTACACTTCTTCCCCACTTGTTATTTTTGTGCTACAGCACCTCACTCGTCACATACTTGTTCATTTTTCATTTAAAAAGTAACCTTTAGCATTATTTGCATTAAATATTATGCTATTAAATATACTATATTTTTATATCTGTTATTATGTTTTTAGGACCTCAGCTCTACCAAATAACACACAAACTCCCCTTTTCTCTCAATGTCAATCAAAAGTCATGAAGAATTTCATCTATGATTTCATCTGTCGTGGATAAAATTGTTGAACACAACAAGGTCAAATGTCCATGTCCTAAAATATAGAAGAACAGAGTACAAATCCTAAAACTCTGCAATGCATTTTAAGATATAGCTTACAAACACTATTTCCATTAATTTATGACTAATTTATTAGGGAAACATGTCTACCTTTATGGAAAGGTTTTATAAAGTAACATAGTCCCTCATGACTTCCAACATAATTCTGTGTTCCAAGAGAAGGGCATGGAACATTTGTAGGAATCATGAATATAGAAAAGAGATGTTATATGTGATGTGGGTTAATGTTACAAGATGATTTGAGTGACTAAATCACAACCCCATTTCTCTTGGGTCACTCCCCCTGAAGAATTGCACATGTCCTTGATAGACACCTATATTCAGAAACTAAATGGAATTGGAATTATGGAGGGTGCTTCCCTCTCAAGGAAATATAGAACTTACCTTGTTTCTAGAAGATAAGGATCATCCTTGATCAGCATTTGAGCAGGAATTAAGTTTATTACCTTTAAATCATTTCCCTAATAAATGCCTTACTTTGTTTTGCTCATTTTCCTAAAGGGATAATTCTGTAAAGGATGATACTAAATATTTCTTAAGAATATAAATATTTTAATGTATTTCCACCTTACATTATTTGAGACTTCCTGACACCAATAATTTAACAAACATTTTGGCTATTCATACTCAACCCTTCTCATTTTATGTAACAATTTAACCTTATCAAAAAGTTTGAATGAAAGAATGCCAAAATTCTTGCTGAAATTCATATGAACTATTATTCCATTCCAGAATCTACCAGTTTGGGAAACTTGTCAAGGAAAGAAATGAATTTAATTTGTCTTGCTTGGTTTTAAAGAAAACATATCGAATTAGAGTCATCACTATCATTTCTTCTTATTCTTTCATTATTTTTAATCTCAATAATCACCCATATAATAAAGCAGTCTCCAATTTTTCTTGGGATATATTGATGAGAATTATTATTACATGATAGCTATAAGACTACTGTGCAGTGAATGTGTCACCTGAAGAAATAATTGTTTTTTTTTTTTCTGCAATTTTGTACATCTGCCGTATCTTCCTTCAAATTCTCCATAATTTCTCAGGTCATTAGTAGTTGTTCTGCAACCCATATATAATTTCTTTTTCCAATGTTTTTAATTCATCTGACACTTGTCTTCTTGATATCACTAATTATGTTGTTTTCATTTCCAGTTATTCCTGTTACAATCATATTTGGCAAAGAAAACAAAAATAAAACAAAAAATGGACCATTTCTGCTTTTTTCCACCATTGTGGTAATCCCATTCATTTATATACATTGGGGTAATTACTTTTTTACTTTTTTTGAAACTTCTCCCAGACATAGATTAGAAATGGAATAGGACTGGCTTAGTTAATGCCACTTAAAATTTTTTAAAGATTCAACTATTCCTGATCTTTAGTTTTCCACAGAATATGTTTAAAAACTATTTTCTGACTTTATCTATTGATTTGAATTGAGTGTTCCTGCTTCATTCATTTTTATGTGTTGTTTTAAAATCTCTGCTCAGGGGAGGAACCAAGATGGTGGAGTAGAAAGATTCACATATGCTAGATCCGAAACCACAGCCCATAAATTACCTGTAAAAAGGAACTCCCAACAAATTCTGGAGCAGTGGAAGCCACACAACAATGGAGTGGAGGATATTTCTGTTTCAGAGATCTCTGAACAACCAGTACCAAAGGTCTGTCGCACACCAGACCTGGAGTGCAGCCCAGCCCAGGCATGGCCGCACGGCACCTAGAGGAGCAGATCCAAGCAGGCTTCAGGGATGGAACCTCCGTTGGCCGAGAAGGTCCCTCCACACACAGGTGCTACAGTTCAGTGAGAGAGACTTCAGGGCTGCCTGAGAGGGGAGCAGAGTGTCTCTATAACTGAGGCCTCCTCGGGGGGCAGCAGAAGAGGCAGGGGCACCCAGGGGCTCCCAGAGGAGTCAGGAGCTGGGGTCCATTACTGAAGGTCTCTACATAAACCCCCTGAGGTAACTGAACCTGGGAGGCGGCCCTGTCCCCACCTGAGAACCTGAACTCAAGCTCACATTGAATAGGAGCCACGCCCACCGCCCAAAGCCCTGAGGCTGAGGAACAACATTGGAATCACAGAACCCAAGCACTAGCTGGATAGATTTAGACAGGGATGCAGAGAAATCTCAGAAGTCAAATAACTGGCTGAAAAAATGCCCAGGAAAAGGAAAAAATATAAGATCATAGAAGGTTACTTTCTTGGTGAAAAGATGTTTCCTCCTTTCCTTTCTGTTGAGGAAGAACAATGCTTATCATCAGGGAAAGACATAGAAGTCAAGATGTCTGAATCCCAAACATCTGAATTAGATATCCAATGGACTCAGGCCACGGAAGTGTTCAAAAAGGATTTTGAAAATCAAGTTAGACAGGTGGAGGAAAAACTGGGAAGAGAAATGAGAGAGATACAAGACAAGCATGAAAAATGGGTCAATACCTTGATAAAGGAAACCCCAAATATGTTGAAGAAAATAACACCTTGAAAAATAGGCTAACTCAATTGGCAAAAGAGGTTCAAGAAACCAATGAGGAGAAGAGTGCCTTCAAAAGCAGAATTAGCCAAATGAAAAAAGAGGTTCAAAGGCTCACTGAAGAAAATAGTTCTCTCAACATTAGAATGGAACAGATGGAGGCTAATGACTTCGTGAGAAACCAAGAAATCACAAAACAAAACCAAAAGAATGACAAAATGGAAGATAATGTGAAATATCTCATTGGAAAAGTAACTGACCTGGAAAATAGATCCTGGAGAAACAATTTAAAAGTTATGGGACTACCTGAATGCCATGATCAGAAAAAGAGCCTGAACTTCATCTTTCATGAAATTATCAAGAAAAACTCCCCTTATATTCTAGAATCAGAGGGCAAAATAAGTATTCAAGGAATTAAAAGATCCCTGCCTGAAAGAGATCCAAAAAGAAAACTCCTAGGAATATTGTGGTCAAATTCCAGAACTCCCAGGTCAAGGAGAAAATATTGCAAGCAGCTAGAATGAAACAATTCCAGTATTGTGGAAATACAATCAGGATAACACAATATCTAGCAGCTTCTACATTAAGGGATCAAAGGGCATGGAATAGGATATTCCAGAAGTCGAAGAAAGTAAGGCTAAAACCAAGAATCACCTACCCAGCAAGACTGCGTATAATACTTCAGGGGAAAACTTTGTCTTTCAATGTAGTAGAGGACTTTCAAGAATTCTTGATGAAAAGACGAGAGCTGAAAAGAAAATTTGACTTTCAAACACAAGAATGAGAAGAAGCATGAAAAAGTAAACAGCAAAGAGAAGTCATAAAGGACTTACCAAAGCTGAACTGTTTACATTACTACATGGAAAACAATATTTGTAACTTTTGAAACTTTTCGGCATCTGGACAATTGGTGAAATTACATACACAAATACACATACACACATGCACACATGCACGCACACACAGAGACAGAGAGCACAGGGTGAATTGAATAGTATGAGATCATATCTTTAAAAAATTAAGGTAAACGGTGAGCGAGAAATGTGTTGGGAGGAGATAGGATGAAATTATCTCTCATAGAAGAGGCAAACAGGAGACTTTTTATTGGAGGGAAAAAGAGAAGAGCCGAGAAAAAAACATGGTTTGCTCTCATTACATTCGACTAAAGGAAGGAATAAAATGGACACTCATTTTGGTATGAAAACCTATCTTACAATGCAGGAAAGTGGGGGAGAAGGAGATTAGCATGGTGGGGGGATTATGAAAGGGAGGGCAATGGGAAGAGGGAGCAATTAGAAGTGAACATTCCGGGAGAAACAGGAACAAAAGAGAGAATAGAAACAATGGGGGGCAGGATAGGATGGAGGGAAATATAGTTTGTCTTACACAACATGACTATTATGGAAGTCACTTGCAAAACTACACAGATATGGCCTATATTGAATTGCCTTCCTTCCCCGAAGGAATGGGTGGG
>CM053771.1:436781914-436816380 GCA_028658325.1 Potorous gilbertii | reverse complement strand
ATATATATATATATATATATATATATATATATATATATATATATATATATATATACTTTCAAAAAAGGATCAGCTAAAGGTTGATTTTCCAATGATTCCTATTTCTACAAAGTACAAGTGTTAGGGAAAAGTTTTCATAGAACTTTGCAATAATATGCTACTAGAAACAACTTTGATCCCTATTCAACTCAACACTCAGCTTCCATCTTTTCAGAATATATCAGTAACAGTCACATGTGGGAATAGTCAGGGGTTCCTCATTACAAAGTAGTTGTTGTAGTGAAAATTCTTGTTGAGGGTTAATCTGAAAGATAGCCATGTATGCTGCCAATAAATCATGTTAAAAACTGGAGTAGGTGAGATATTAATACTTCGGGTGTTAGAACAATGTAATCAAGAAGAATTTAGATGTCTCCCAGATCAACAAGTAATGTCAGATAAATTCCATTAGGTAGGATTTTATAACAAAGGAATCCAGGGCTTGTGAATAGCCTCAAAGAAAGGATTGCCCATTATAATTCTATTTTTAAATGTTTATTTATTTATGTTTGGTTTCTGACATTCATTTCCACAAAATTTTGAGCTCCAAATTTTCTCCCTATCTCTCCTGTCCCCCATCCCATAACGCCTTGCATTTTGATTACCACTTCCCTCAAAATGGCCTCCCTTCTGTCACACCCCTCCCTTCCCTTGTCTCCATATTCTCTCTTTTCTTATAGGGCAAGATTGATTTCTATACCCCATTACCTCTATTTATTATTTCAAAGTTATATGAAAAAAACAGTTATCAAGATTGGTTTCTAATATTTTGAATTCCACCTTCTTCCCCTCTCTCCTTCCCCATCCATCCCCACTGAGAAGGCAAGCAATTCAATTTAGGTTATATATGTGTTGTTTTGCAAAAGACTTCCATATTAATCATGTTGTGTAAGAATAACTATGTTTTCCTCCATTCTGTCCTGCTCTCTATTTATTCTATTCCTTCTTTAGACCTTATATCTCTCCATAAGTGTTTCCTTCTAATTATTCCCTTCTTTCATTTGCTTTCCCTTCTATCATGTCCCTCATCCTACTTGTCCCCTTCTCCCCTACTTTCGTGTAGTGTAATATACATTTTTGTACCAAATTGAGCAAGCATTTTATTTCCTCCTTTATCCAAATGTTAAGAGATAAAACTTCACTTTTTCCTTCTCATCCTCCTCACTTTTCTTCTCCCTTGAATAACCTTATTCTTGCCTCTTTTATGAGTGATAATTTGCAGGATTCGATTTCTCTTTCTCCTCCCAATGTATTCCTCTCTCAACCCTTAATTTTATTTTCTCAAATTTCATCCCTTATTCAACTCACCCTGTTCTTTGAATGTATGTTTGTATATATACATACATATATACACATATATATGTGTATATACACACATATGCATATGTGTGTGTATAATCCCTCCTACTACTCAAACACTGGGAAAAGGCTCAGGAGTTAACAATATTATCTTTCCACGTAGGAATGCAAAGAGTTTAACTTTAGAAAGTCCTTTATGATTTCTCTTTCCTGTTTGGATTTGCAAGCTTCTTTTTATTCTTCTGTTTGCATGTCAAATTTTCTATTCAGCTCTGATCTTTCCTGAAGAAAGCTTGAAAGTCCTCTGTTTCATTGAATGACCTTTTCTTCCCCTGAAATATTATACTCACTTTTGCTGGATAGGTGATTCTTGGTTTTAATCCTAATTTCTTTGATGTCTGGAATGTCATATTTCAAGCCGTTCGATCCCTTAATGTAGAAGCTGCCAGATTTGGTGTTATCCGGATTGTAGTTTCACAGTACTTGAATTCTTTCTTTCTAGCTGCTTGTAATATTTACTCCTTGAGCTGGAAACTCTGGGATTTGGCTACAATATTCTTAGGAGTTTCCCTTTTTGAATCTCTTTCAGGAGGTAATTGGTGGATTCTTTCAAAATTTATTTTACCCTCTTGTTGTAGAACATCAAGATAGTTTTCCTTGATCATTTTATGAAAGATGATGTCCAGGCTCTTTTGTTTGGTCATGGTTTTCAGGTGGTCCCATAATTTTTCAATTGTCTCTTCAGGATTTATTTCAAGGTCTGTTGTTTTTCCAATGAGATACTACACATTTTCTTGTATTTTTTCATTCTTTTGATTTTGTTTTGTAGTACCTTGCTTTCTCATAAAGTCATTAGCTTCCTTCTGTTCCATTCTAATTGTTAATGAAAAATTTTCTTCAGTGAACTTTTACTTCCTTTTCCACTTCATTTATTCTGCTCTTTAAAGCATTCTTCTCCTTAATGGCTTCTTTAGCCTCTTTGCCTTTTGAGTTAGTCTATTTTTTTAAGGTGTTAATTTGTTCAGCATTTTTTTCGGTCACCTTTAATAAGCTGCTTACTTGTTCTTCATTATTTTCTTTCATTGCTCTCATTTCTCTTCCTTTTTTTTCGCTCCACCTCTCTTACTTAATTTTCAAAATCCTTTTTGAGCTCTTCCAGGGCCTGAGATCTTTGTATGTTTATTTTGGAAGTTTTGCATGCAGAAGCCTTGACTTTTAGGGCTTCCTCTGAAGACTTAAATTGTTTCTCCTCATCAGAAAGGATGGAAGAAAATACCTCTTCACCAACAAATTGATCTTCTATCATTTTATTCTTTTTCCCTTTTGGGGGAATTTTCCCAGCCAGTTACTTGACTTTTGAGTTCTAAATCAGGGCCACCATCAGGATTGATATTCAGATCAGTTGCTCAATTCCCTCAGGGGCTTTATGGGAAGTCTCTCCGGTCTGCCACTGATGACTGAGATTCAGATCAACCATTCAATTCCCCCAGGACCTCTAGTATGAAGGCTCCAAAAATGGAAGCTGCAGCTGCAGTGATTGCTGCTGGAGTCCAGACCATGTTCCCCTCTCCTGGGTGACTGAGCCCTCCTACTGTCCTTTGCAGCTGTCTGTGAGGATTGTGGTTTGAGCAATTTGGGAACTGCTGCTACTGATAGCTCCCTGAAGTCTGCTCATCGTCCTGACCCTGCCATTTCAGGCTGCACTCCATGCTTCCTGAACTTTGCTTCATGCATTCCATGTTTCCTGGGCTGCTCTGTGTGTCAAGCATTATAATTCTGAAAGCATCTATTAGATACAGGAGAGGAAATTCTTGATCCATGAGAGGATTATATTTATCTGATTTATCCTAAACACTCTATGTCTGACATGGAGGCATTGCTCTTTTCTTAAAGGTTAGCAAGGGGGTTGTTACAGCTCTGAGAGCTGAAACTCATATGATGATCCTGTTATGAACAACTAATTCCTTTATTGGATCATATTAGAACTCTTTTCTGATTTGATCTGACATGCTTTCTTACATAGGTACAGTCTAATCAACATTTGACTGAATTATATTAAGGATAATTTTGATTTTGAATTGTAGAGAAATGTTTCTTAATAATAAACTCAAAACAAGAAGATTATTTTTCCCCATTATCACTGCTTTAGTAGTACTTGACAGCATTTAAAAGTACCTATTGCGAATATTTTAAAGCTGTAGATAATAAATCAGTCATATACAATGGCAAAAGCAAAATATAATCAATCAGCAAAAAGTAACCAATATAGCCAACCAAGAACAATACCAAAAACAGTAAGTGATATGGATGACAAAAATGCATAAATAAATAAATGAATGATAGAAAAACAAAACAACATAACTAAAATAACTGGCCAAGATTTTTCATGATAGTTTTGCCTTTTAGCTGGCCCTGAGAAGTACTCAGGAAAGTAATATGTAGTCACTAGAAGTATACCTTGGAAAATAGGGGAACATATGAAAGCATTAGGAGCTACAGCAGAAAGTAACTTTATCAGTGTTTTGCTAAGGATAATTTTTTTTATGTTCATATAGACAATATTTATGTGATGATTTTTCCTTATCAGGATAGATATCAAAGAGACATGGTGGCAAAGATGATAGAGTTCTGGACACAGAGTCAAGTAAGATCTTGGTTCAAATTCAGCCTATGATGACATCTATTTCATCTTTTTTTAAAGCTTTACCTTAATCTATCAAATATAAAAAAGAAATAAATACATATGTGTATATATACATACATATATATATATATATATATATATATATATATATATATATATGTGTGTGTGTGTGTGTGTGTGTGGGCATGTAAATACATACATATTGTATTTTTTGTTTCTTTAATTTGTTTATTTTTCATTTAATTTAATTTTTATTTAATTTTTAGAATAAAATATTCAATTCCCCAAAATTTCAGTTTCAATTTTTCTCCCCATCTCTCACCTCCCCCCACACCTAGTATTCTCTTTATCCATTCCCACAATGTTCCCTACCTTCCATCACACCTTACCCTTACCTTATCCCCAACTTCTCTCTTTTCTTTTCAGCCAAGATAGATTTCTGTACCCCGTTTCCTCTATTTATTATTTTACTGTTATATGCAATAACAATTTTCAACATTCGTTTCTAATACTTTGAATTCCAACGTCTCTCTTTCTCTCCCTCCCAACCCACCCCCACCTTTCCCACTGAGAAGTCAAGCAATTCAATTTAGGTTATATATGTGTCATTTGCAAAAGACTTCCATAATATTCATGTTGGGTAAGATTAACTGTATTTCCCTCCATCCTGCCCTGTCTCCTCTTTATTCTATTCTGCCATTTGACCTCTGTCACATCCCAAAAATGTTAGGTTCCGGTTACTCCCTTCTCTTTTCCCTCCCTTCTATTATCCCCTTCACCACATCTGTCCCTTCCTCCTCTACTTTCCTGTAGACTAAGATAGATTTTCTTAGCAAATTTAGAGAGCATATCATTCCCTCCTTAAGTCATATGTGAAGAAAGTAGTCTTCAATTTCCCATTCTCACCTCCTCTGTCTTCTACTCCATTGAAAAAGACCGTTCTTGAGGAGGATCCAAGATGGTGTAATAGAAAGACACACATATGCTAGTTCCTAACCCACAGCCTATAAAATACCTGTGAAGAAGAACTCCCAACAAATTCGAGAGCAGCAGAAGCCACAGAGCAACAGACTGGAGGAGATTTCTGTTGCAGAGAGACCTGAAAAACTGACACCAAAGGTCTGTAGCGCACCGAACCCAGAGCAAAGCCCAGCCTTGCCTTGGCCTCGCAGCACCTAGAGGAGCAGATCCAAGGCATCTTCAGGGAAAGAAACTCCAGCAGCAGCGCAGGTCCCTCCACACACAGGTGCCAAAGGTCAGTGAGAGAAACTTTTTGGCTAGCCAAGAGGGGAGTGGGGTGTCCCCATAACTCAGACCCTCCCAAGAGGCAGCAGCAGAGGCAGCAGCAGACAGGGGTTCCCAAAGCAGGCAGGAGCTCGGAACCATTGTTGAAGGTCTCCTCGTAACCCCCGGAGGTAACTGAACCCTGTGTGGTGGCCCTGCCACCACCTGAGCACCTGAACTTAATCTCGCACTGAATAGCAGCCCCGCCTCTGCCAAAAGCCCTGAGACTGAGATGCAGCATTTGAATTTCAGCCCCTAAGCAGACCTGGAGGCGAGGTGGGTGTGGAGAGGAAACTCAGAAGTCAAGTAACTGGCTGGTAAAATGCCCAGAAAAGGGGAGAAAATAAGACCACAGAAGATTACATTCTTTTTTTTTAAAGTCTTATAATATTTATTTATAAATCTTATTACAACTGTAATCAGACATAAAGAGTATTCTTTCTTTCTTTACATGGATGTGAAATCTACTTTGGAAAACATAGGCCTCCAGAAAGAAAAGTAGGGTGTATATGAAATTTACCTTACCTTACTGTTTATGGCTTAAGAGTACAATTTAAAAATCAGCAACCAGGTCTTTTTGTCTTGTGCTTAAAATGAAATGAATATTATAATTTAAATATAAAATGAATAATGTCATCTTATATAGTGGCAAACAGAGTCAATAGTCCTTTCAAAAAGGAGACTATTTCATTTCCTCCCAACTTGGATTCGCCATAAACTCGATCCACAAATGACATTTGAACCTCTTCAATGGTAAAATTCAGTTGCCTAGCTTGCACAATCATCTCCATCTGGAAGATATATCCTTTAGAAACACATTTTTCCATTAATTTCTGTAGAACATCTTTTCGGTATAGCCTGAAACTTCCAGTTAAGTTTGATACTCCTGGCCTCAGTAAAATTTGAGTTAGGAAGTTGGCTCCTCTGCTGATAAATTTTCTCTTCAAATCCCAGCCATAGACACCTCCATTTCCTTTGTAGCAAGTTCCAGAAACAATGTCAAAATTACCTTCTTTTTGCTTCCTAATGAACTCTGGAATACATTTTGGATGGTGTGAGAGATCAGCATGCATAATAATAATGAAGTTTCCTGTACCATTTTGCATCCCATGAATATATGCTGTTCCCAGTCCTAGCTTTTTGGCTCTGGGCCTCAGAAGAATTTTATCTGACCCATAAATCTTTTCTCACTGTTGAGCAACTACTTGTGTTCCATCTGGACTTCCATCATTTATGACTATAATTTCATAGTTGTTTCCACTTTCTTCGAAGCTCTTCACCAACAACCACACGACGAGAAGCAAGTTCTATCGTTCGTTGTAGGTGGGGAGAAGCATCGAGTACTTCTCCGCTCCCGCAGCCTCAGCCAGAGCCTTCTTCCCTCCTCCTCGCTGGGACCTTGCACTGGGATTGGAAGCTCTGTGGGAAAGAAGGTTACTTTCTTGGGGAAAAGATGTCTCCCCCCATACCTTCAGATGAGGAAGAACAAGACATACTGTCAGAGGAAGTCCAAAGCCATCCCTCCAAATGGGACTTAAACTTGGCTCAGGAAATAGAAGACCTCAAGAAACAATTCAGCAGCTTATTAAAGGAGAACCAAAAAGCGCTGAGGAAAATAGCAGCTTTAAAAAGAGAGTAACTCAATTGGATAAATAGGTCCAAAAAACCAACGAGAAGGAGGTTTTAAAAAGTAGAATTAGCCAAATGGAGGAGAAGATTCAAAAGCACACTGAACAAAATAATTCATTGAAAGAGAGAATTGAGTCCACGGAAAGAATGACTATGAGTAAAACAAATAAATTCGTAAACAAAAACAAAAATTAAAAAAAAAATAAAATAAAAGATGATGTGAAAGAACTCATTGGAAAAACACCTGACCTGGAAAATAGATCCAGGAGAAATAATTTAAAAATTATTGGGTTTCTTGAAAGTCACGACAAAAAAAAAAAGAGCCTAGACACTATCTTCCATGAAATTATCAAGGAAAACTGCCCTGATGCTATAGAATCAGAAGGCAAAAGGGATATTGAAAAAATTCATTGATCAACCCCTGAAAGAAACCTGATCACAGAAACTCCTAGAAATAGTGTGGCCAAATTTCAGAGTTCCCAGATCAAGGAGAAAATACTTCAAGCTGATAGAAAAACAATTTGACTGCTGTGGAAATGCAATCAGGATAACACAGGATCTGGCAGCTTCAACGAAGGGCTCAGAGTAGGATATTTCAGAAGTGAAAGTAACTGTGTCTGAAACCAAGAATCATTTACCCAGCCTATCTGAATATAATACTTCAAGGGTAATAATGGACATTCAGTGACACAGACAAATTTGAAGATTTCATGTTGAGGAAAGACAAGATCTGTACTTAGAATTTTGACTTTGCTGGACAAGAATCAAGAGAAAAATAAAAAGGAAAATGGGAAAAAAAAGAAAAATCATCAAAGGCTCTCTAAAACTGAACTGTTTACATAACTACATTGAAAGAAAATATTTTTAACTCAGGAACCTTTTCTCAGTATTTGTGTAGTTGGAGAGATTGTACCACATGCACATACACTTAGATAAAGAGTACAGGGTGTGTTAAATGAGAAGAGATGATATCCACACGTACACACAAATAAGAAATAAAATAAAATTCAACTTAAGGGGTGGGAAAGGGAGTAATGAAATGGGGTAGGCTATAACTCTTAAAGAGATAAGAAAAATCTTATTCAGTAGAGGAGACAAAAGAGAAGGGGGGAGGAAAAAGTTACCCTCCACATGTGACTGAAGGAAGGAATCACATGATCATTAAATTTGATATGAAATATCCCAAAGTGGACATTATTCCTCCCTGGGCCCCTAGGTTGAGAGATATCTGTTAGGTTAGTGGGCAGGATTGGATAACTTGCCTAGTAACAG
The DNA here is from genome assembly GCA_028658325.1 of Potorous gilbertii. Taxonomy (NCBI): domain Eukaryota; kingdom Metazoa; phylum Chordata; class Mammalia; order Diprotodontia; family Potoroidae; genus Potorous; species Potorous gilbertii. The sequence continues at coordinate 436,808,213 of CM053771.1, read as the reverse complement.
ATTTCGTTTGGAACCCTGTCAAAACGCTATTCCCCTTTGGGTTGTGAAATATCTGATGAATTGTTAACAGTCATTTTTATTTAGTCAATTTGCATGGTAACCTCATGTGTCCCCACTAATGTTAGACCCGTCTTCCCAGGCAACTAGCCCCCTCCTCCTTCCTGAAAACTACTTTTTATTGAATGACAACCAGTCTTTGATTGGGTACTTCTCCTGGCACCTGTTTTCTGTTGGGGTCCTTTGCCTAGCAGTACCCTGACAACCCCCTCTGTTTTGGGGGCTCTTGCCTAACAGCAACCCCTTCTCTTTCTCTGTCAGAACTCTGTTGTGGAAACCACAAGGCTGTACCAAGTAGAGCCAAAATGCTTAAAATGCACTCACCTACCTCAGTTCAGGGCTGTCTCCTTTGGTGGAGGCAGCCACCAGCCTGGCTAATAAATGACTCTCTCAAAATTCTTAATTGATTTTGCCTGTGAATTATTCTCAGTCTGTCCATTTCATATGGAGGTCCCACCAAGATTGCCTTTGGCTCTACACACACAGGCAAGCTGTCTGTCCTGGACGATGGGACTGAGCCTCCACTTCAGGGGTGACCAGTAAGATTTATCTCAGTCCCGATTTCAGAGCACAGCACAGAGCCAGGCTTTCAGTAGCAAAATTCTCCTGATCTGGCGAAATTTTGAGTGCCTTGTACATTCCGGTGAGTATTCCAGATATAGTAATTGGCTTAGGATGGACACAGCGGGAAGACGCCCTTACTGACCTCCGTGGGACGCCGCCAAGAGCTCTGTTAGACCTTCCCCGAGAGACCACATGAGAGTATCTGAATGACCTCTGCAGGTACCACGTGAGGTCCTGACTTCCTGACTGGGTCCTCGGATCTTGATTGTCTTTTTATTCTGTGTTTCTGTTTAATTGGACTTTGTATCTTACTCTCCCTGCCTGCTCTCATGGGCCAAGTAAAATCAGGTTCTGAGAAAAATTATTCTGTCAACAGGAATGACCGAACTTTGGGATGGATTCGCCACCCGAGGGGACGTTTGATAAATCAATTGCCGGGTGGGTGTGGAAAACAGTGAATGGGAATCCGGACATCCAGATCAGATCCCATATATCAACATCTGAATAGGTTTGATTCCCCATCCTTGGAACAGTGATAGAAAGTAAGCCAAAGTTATTTTTTTTTATTGTCTGTATATGTGTTCTGCCTTTATATGTTCTGTGTGTGTGTTTCTGGTCTTTACATGTTCTGTGTGTGTGTGTTTGTGAGTTATGATGGCCAGCTCCATTGTAGCTGGAATTTGGAAAGTTATCTCTTTTCCTCCCTTCACCCTGATGGCTGCAGCACCAGAGAGAAGAGTGGAAGAGAGAAGGACAGAAACTAATCTTATAAGGAATGCAAGGAAATACAGTATGTGCAGTTTTAAAGGGGCTTTAGACAAAGCCCACTAGGAAAACAACATGGGATAAATTTAAGGATTATTGGATAGTTTTTGGAAAATTCTCCCCCTCTTTCTACCTTCTAATCCTGGCCAGGTTATGAAGATGGAGAAAAAGACAAGATATCGGGGAAAAATTTTCCCCTCATATCAGCGAGGTGGATTAAATAGCCTTTAATTTCCTCATGCCTCAACTAAAAGAGAAAACTTTTGTGTATAGGATACACGAAAAAGACAGTTATTCTGGTCATATTTTAAGTGAAACATGTCACTCCTAATTGGATGTTTAAAACAGGTAAGAATTTGTTGTATTATTTGGAACTAAGTCAATTTGAGGAGGCTTTGAAATCTCAAGTGGAAAGGAGGAGACCATGCAACAGTCTCTTTCATTTCTGCTTGAGATTCCATAATTTTTCTTTCAAAAACATTTTTAGGACTGGACACAGGCATGAAATTTTCTTGAGTAAAAATGAGAGCCATTAAGGTTTTATTTTACTCTGAAATCCAGAAATGATGTTAGACAAAGTAATTTGTAATTTGAATTTTGTTAGAACTACAAGATGATGGAAAAATTGTGTTAAACGAGTAATGTGATTTAAAACCAGGTATTTTCATCTTTGCCTCTTAAAGAAGTTACAGCTACCATTTAAGAGTCGTAGGATTGTTAACTAAGACTTTGAAAAATTGTTAATTGGAGGCCCGGAGCCAAGATAGTGGAGTAGAAAGACTCACATATGCCAGCTCCAAACCCACAGCCCTTGGATCTCCTTTAAAAAGAACTCACAACAAATTCTGGAGAAGGGGAAGTCTCGCAGAAACAGAGTGAAGGAGATTTCTGTTACAGAGTGCCTTGAAAAACCGATCCCAAAGGTCCATTGTGCACTGGACGGAAGCGGGGTCAAGCCCTGACCTGGCTGCAGGACACAGAGGAGCGAATAGATCCGAGCAGGCTTCAGGCAAAGAAACTCCAGCGGCCGCAAAGGTCCCTCCACCCACAGACGCACAGGTCACTGAGAGAGAAGTCTGAACAGGCTGAGAGGGGAGCAGGCTGTCTCCATGAATGGGGCCCCATTGGGAGGCAGCTGCAGAGGCAGCATACGGTCAGAGTCTTCCCAAGGAGGCAGGAGCTCTGCAGCAGTTCCATCCCTGAAGGTCTCTGAATAAACCCCCTGAGGGAACTGAGCCTGGGAGGCAGCCCTATCCCCACCTGAGAATCTGATTTAATCTTACCCTGAAAAGCAGATGGCCTGCTGCTGAAAGCCCTGAGGCTGGGGAGTTGCATTTGAATCTCAGACCCCAAGGAGTAGCTGGATGGATCTAGGCAGGGGTGGACAGGCATCTCAGAAGTCAAGAGACTGGTTGGGAAAATGCCCAGAAAAGGGGAAAAAAAATAAGACCATAGAAGGGTACTTTCATGGGGAAGAGATGATTCAGCCATGCCCCTCTGACGACGAAAAAAAACCACTTGCCATCAGGTAAAGACATAAGAGTAAAGGACTCTGTATCCCAAACATCTGAAATAGATATCTAATGGGCTCAGGCCATGGAAGAGCTCAACAAGGATTTTGAAAATCAAGTTAGACAGGTGGAGGAAAAACTGTGAAAAGAAATGAGAGAGATGCAAGAAAAGAATGAAAACCGGTCAGTACTTTAATAAAGGAGACCCAAAAAAATGCTGAAGAAAGTAACAACTTGAAAAATAGGCTATTTCAATTGGCAAAAGAGCTTCAAAAAGCAAACGAGGAGAAGAATGCTTTCAAAAGCAGAATTAGCCAAGTGGAAAAAGAGGTGCAAAAGCTCACTGAAGAAAATAGTTCTCAAAAAACTAGAAGGGAAAACATGGAGGCTAATGACTTTCTGAGAAACCAAGAAATCTCAGAACAAAACCAAAAGAATGAAAAAATGGAAGAGAATGTGAAATATATCATTGGAAAAACAACTGACCTGGAAAATAGATCCAGGAGAGACAATTTAAAAATTATGGGACTACCTGATAGCCATGATCAAAGAAAGAGCATAGACATCATCCTTCATGAAATTATCAAAGAAAACTGCCCTGATATTCTAGAACCAGAGGGCAAAAGAAGTATTCAAGGAATCCACCGATCACCACCTGAAAGAGATCAAAAAAGAAAAACTCTGAGAAACATTGTGGCCAAATTCCAGTGTTCCGAGGTCAAGGAGAAAATATTGTAAGCACCTTGAAAGAAACAATTCCAGTATTGTGGAAATACAAACAGGAAAACACAAGATCTAGCAGCTTCTACATTAAGGGATAGAAAGGCATGGAATAAGATATTCCAGAAGTCAAAGGAACTAGGTCTAAAACCAAGAATTACCTACCCAGCAAAACTGAGTATAATACTTTAGGGGAAAATATAGTCTTTCAATGAAATAGAGGACTTTCAAGCATTTTTGATGAAAAGGCCAGAGTTGAAAAGAAAACTTGACTTTCAAACACAATGATGAGAAGAAGCATGAAAAAGTAAACAGCAAGGAGAAGTCACAAGGGACTTACCAAAGCTGAACTGTTTATATTCCTATATGGAAAGACAATATTTGTAACTACTGAAATTTTTCAGTATCTGAGTAGTTTGGGGGGGATTACAAACACACATACACACACACACACGCATGTACGCATGTAAACGTGTGCATTCACACAGTCATACACACAAGCATGCACATACAGAGACAGAGAGCACAGAGTGAATTGAATAGGAAGGGATGATATGTTTTATTTATTTTTTATGGATTTATTTATTTAACTTTTTACATTCATTTTCACAAGATTTTGGGTTCCAAAATTTTTTCCCTATTTGTCCCCTCCCACCTCCCCAATACACTGAGCATTCTAATTACCCATATCATCAATCTGTCCACTTTTCTTTCATCCTTCCCTTCCCTTACCCCATCTTCTCTTTTGTCCTGTAGGGCCAGATAACTTTCTATTTCCCATTACCTGTATTTCTTTTTTCCTAGTAGCAAGAACAATACTCAACAGTTGTTCCTAAAACTTTGACTTCCAACTTCTGCCTATTCCTCCCTCCTCACCCATTCCCTTTGAGAAGGCAAGCAATTCAATATAGGCCAGATCTGTGTAGTTTTGCTAGTTACTTCCATAATAGTCGTGTTGTGTAAGACGAACTATATTTCCCTCCATCCTATCCTGTCCTTGGTTTTTGCTATTCTCTCTTTTGTTCCTGTCCTTCCCAAGTGTTGATTTCAAATTGCTCCCTCCTCCCATTGCCCTCCCTTCCATCATCCACCCTCAACCCTGCTTATCTTCTTCTCCCCCACTTTTCTGTACTGGAAGATAGGTTTTCTTACCAAAATGAGTGTGCATTTTATTCCTTCCTTTAGTCGAGTGTGATGAGAGTAAACTTCCTGGTTTTTTTTCCCCAGCTCTCTTCTTTTACCCTGCACTAAGAAGTCTCCTGCTTGCCTCTTCTATGAGAGATAATTTATCCCATTCCATTTCACCTTCTCTCCTCCCACTTTATTTTTCTCTCACCATTTACCTTGATTTCTTTTAAGATATGATCCCATCCTATTCAATTCACTCTGCGCTCTCTGTCTCTGTGGGTGCATGCATGTGCCTATGTGTGTGTGTGCGTGCACGCCTGTACATGTGTGTGTGTATGTGTGTGTGTGTGTGTGTGTAATACCACCAACTATCCAGACACTGAAAAATTTCAGGAGTTACAAATATTGTCTTTCCATATAGGAATATTAACACGTCAACTCTGCTAAGTCCCTTGTGACTTCTCCTTGCTGTTAACTTTTTCATGCTTCTTCTCATTCTTGGGTTTGAAAGTCAAATTTTCTTTTCAGCTCTCGTCTTTTAATCAAGAATGCTTGAAAGTCCTCAATTTCATTGAAAGGCTATATTTTCCCCTGAAGTATTATACTGAGTCTTGCCGGGTAGGTGGTTCTTGGTTTTAGACCTAGTTCCTTTGACTTCTGGATAATCCTATTCCACGCACTTCGATCCCTTAAGGTAGAAGCTACTAGATCTTGTGTTATCCTAATTGTATTTCCACAATACTGGAATTTCTTCTTTCTAGCTGATTGCAATAGTTTTTCCCTGACCAGGGAACTCTGGAATTTGGCCACAATGTTCCTAGAAGTTTCTCTTTTTGGATCTCTTTCAGGCGGTGATCTGTGGATTCTTTCAATACATATTTTGCCCTCTGGTTCTAGAATATCAGGGCAGTTTTCCCTGATAATTTCATGAAGGATGATGTCTAGGCTCTTTTTTTGATCATGGCTTTCAGGTAGTCACATAATTTTTGAATTGTCTCTCCGGGATCTATTTTCCAGGTCAGTTGTTTTTCCAATGAGATATTTCACATTCTCTTCCATTTTGTCATTCTTTTGGTTTTGTTTTGTGATTTCTTGGATTCTCAGAAAGTCATTTTCCTCCATCTGTCTATTCTAATTTTGAGAGAGCTATTTTCTTCAGTGAGCTTTTGAGCCTCTTTTTCCACTTGGCTAATTCTGCTTTTTAAAGCATTCTTCGCCTCATTGACTTTTTGAACCTCTTTTCCCAATTGATTTAGCCTATTTTTTAAAGTGTTATTTTCTTCAACCTTTATTTGGGTCTCTGTTATTAAAGTTTTGACCCGTTTTTCATGCTTTTCTTGCATCTCTCTCATTTCTCTTCCCAGTTTTTCCTCCACCTGTCTAAGTTGATTTTCAAAATCCTTTTTGAGCTCTTTCTTGGCCTGAGCTCATTGGATTTCGATTTCAGATCTTTCGGGTACAGAGGCCTTCACTCTTATGTCTTTACCTGATGTTAAGCATTGTTCTTCCTCCTCAGAGAGGAAGCTTGGCATCATTTTTTCACCAAGAAAATAACCTTCTATGGTCTGAGTTTTTTCCCTTTTCTGGGCATTTTCCCAGTCAGTTGCTTGACTTCTGAGATGCCTGTCTACCCCTGCCTGGATCTGCCCAGCTAGTGCTTGGGGTCTGAGATTCAAATGCTGCTCCCCAGCCTCAGAGCTTTGGGCGGCAGGCCTGGCTGCTATTCAATGGGAGCTTATCTACTGGTGCTCAAGTGGGGGCAGGGCCGCCTCCCAAGCTCAGTTCCTTCAGGGGGTTTATGCAGAGACCTTCTGTAATGGAGCTGATCTCGAGCTCCTGCCTGCTCCTGGAACCTCTGCAGCTGTCTCTGCTGCTGCCTCCCGAGGGTGCCTGAGTCCCAGAGACACCCCGCTCCCTTCTCAGCCCGTCTCTCTCACTGACCTGCGAGTCCGTGGGTGGAGGTACCTTCGCGGCCACTGGAGATTCCGTTGCTGACGTCTGCTTGAGTCTACTTGCTCTTCTCGGTGCCCCGCGGCCAGGGAAGGGGAGGGTTCTGCTCCCGTCCGGGGTACTATGGACCTTTTGGATAGATTTTTCAGGGCTCTCTGGAGCGGAAATCTCCTTCACTGTGTTTCTGTGCGGCTTCCACTTTTCCAGAATTTGTTGGGAGTTGTTTTTAGAGGACATCCATGGGCTGTGGGTTCGGAGCTACCAAATGTGTGTCTTTGTACTCCACCCTCTTGGCTTCGCCCCGAAAGGGATCATATCTTAAAAGAAATCAAGGTAAATGGTGAGAGAGAAATGTAGTGGGAGGAGAGAGGGTAAAATAGAATGGGGTAAATTATCTCTCATAGAAGAGACAGGCAGGAGACATTTTAGTGGAGGGAAAAAGAGGAGAGCTGAGGGAAAAAAATATTAAGTTTACTCTCATCACATTCTACTAAAGGAAGGAATAAAATGCACTCTCATTTTGGTATGAAAGCTTAGCTCACAATACAGGAAAGTGGGGGAGAACGAGATAATCAGGGTGGGGAGGATGATGTCAGGGAGGGCAATGGGAGGAGGGAGCAATTTGAAGTCAACACTCGGGTAGGGACAGGGTCAAAAGAGAAAATAGCAACAATGGGCCCAGGATAGGATGGAGAGAAATATAGCTAGTCTTAAACAACGCGACTATTATGGAAGTCATTGGCAAAACTACACAGATATGTCCTATATTGAAAAGCCTGCCTTCCCAAAGGGAATGGGTGGGGAGGGAGGGTTGTGGAGAAGCTGGAACTCAAAGTTTTAGGAACAACTGTCGAGTATTGTTCTTGCTACTAGGAAATAAGAAATACAGGTAATGGGGAATGGAAAGTTATCTGGCCCTACAGGACAAAAGATAAGATGGGGACAAGGGAAGGGAGGGATGATGGAAGAGAGGGCAGATTTGTGACAGGGGAAATTAGAATGCTCATATTGTACTGCGTTGGGGGGAGGGGAGAAATGGGCAGAAAATTTTGCAACCCAAAATTTTATGATAGTGAATATAAAAATAAAAATAAACATAAGAAAAAAATTAGTTAATAAAAGATAAAAATTTTTAATTGGTTACTGAGTAGAAGGAAATGCATGGAGTAAAAATTTATTTGAAATGGTTCTGCAGAACAGTCCTCCTGTATGTCTAGGGGTTGGCAGCCATAGGACTCGTGCCAATTCCTTTTGTTTTGCGAAATTACCAAGGCTCCTTTCATGTGAACAAGGTCATCAGTCCTAATGGAGAAATTGGTCCGAAACAATGAACTGTATTTGGCTTTATGTTATGGTTAATGAAATTTACTGTTTAGGGTAAAAGCATTTGGGACCACGGATTTTTTTTTATGTTTGAATTCGGGTATAATTGTCTGCATTAAATCAGTATCTGAGAGAATATTCCACAAGTTGCTCATCCTGCATCTTGTATTATTATCAGGTGATATTTGTATCTGGAAAGGAAACACCACGGGGACAATTCTAGACTCAATCTACAATGGGATCCTCCTGGTCAGTTTCCCCATTGTGTCCTCTTATAGAGGAATGTTCCCACCTGACTGTTCCTGAGTCTGGCTTTAATACAGATACTGTATGATTGGAAAAATTTCACTCCTATCTGAATTCAAACAGAGTCAAAATATATTTTACTCATTGCCAGCGGTTTCTCTGGGTGCTTTTTACCAGTGACGAATGTGACCATATCCTCCTGGAAGCCTGAAAAGGCATCTTGGAGCCAGAGGGCTGCCCCTCCCCGGACCCTGCCCATCTTAACCGCTTTGCCCCTGGAACCCATCCCAACTGAGACTCATCCCAACGATGACCGAGGTAAGGACACTCTTGACAGGTATCGCCGGTTGTTTTTGGGAGGGTTTAGAGGTAAGGCTAGAATGCCCACATTATGTCTAACTTTAGTGAAATTAGGCAAGGCAAGGATGAGACTCCCTCTACATATCTTGAGAAATTAATGGAGGCATACAGATTATACACCCGTATTGATCCAGAGGATCCAAACAACCAGAAGGCCATAGTAATTGACCTTGTTTCCAATTCTGCCCCAGACATTCGAAAGTGCATCCAGAGAAAGAACAGACTGAAAGGGAAAAGGCTAATTGAACTTTTGGAGTTGGCCCATAAAGTCTCCAGAGCGGTGGTTGAGGCCCTAGCTGAAGCTTCCCCAGAAGCCGAGGGTGACACTCTCTGTGGGGGGTGGGGGTGAGGTCATCTGCAGCTTGGGTCCTGAAGAAACCCCCGGGGCCCGTTGTCTCACTCTTCCATCTCAGTTGAGGGGGTTGCTGGCCAAGTTAGGAACATCCCTGTAATCACGGCAAAGGACGTCCAGCTGGGCAAGGGCTTGGTTTCTCGTTCTTTCCTGGTCATGCCTGATTCTCTGGCCCTTCCCCTTTTTTGGAATTTGAGCCTCTAGCCCAGCTGATGGTATCCTGTCCCCTCTTGGAAAAATCAAGGCTAATGACTGTTTCTGATAACCAGCCAGATGCCACTTCACCTATATTATCAGAATTTCAGCGCGCAGCTCCCGGCATATGGGCTGAAACCAATCCTTTTGGTTTGGCAAGGCATTAGTCCCTGAGGGAGTTCTTCCTCTTGCAACTGCCATGCCCGGTCGGACAGTAACCCTTAGCATGGTCAGCTAACATCCTGCTCTTGCCTGTTCGTCAGCTTGGTTCCAGGGATGTCTGTCCAGCTCCAGACCTCCGGGAAGTGAACAGTTGGGTAGAAACCCACCATCCTACAGTTCCTACCCATACAACCTTCTCTCCTCTCTGGGCCCTTCTTTAATCTGTTCCACAGTCCTGGTTTGGGAAGATGCTTTCACTTCTGTTTATGCGCATGAGTATGCGTATCAAGAAAAGGGATTGTTGACTTTGGCGGGAAAAGGGGTGAAGAATCAGGATCGAGCACGAGATCTGTTGGATGCAGTTTGGCTACCTAAAGAAGTTGCTGTCATATGGCCCAGTTTTTTGGGGTTTTTTTTGTGTCTCAAGGTGTTCAAGCTCTTTCAAAGCTATCAGGATTAGGTGAAAACTACACTGTGCCTATAGGCCCCAGAGTTCAGGCCAGGTAGAAAGGACTAGTAGGACCCTGAAGGAGCATATTGCTAAGCTTAAGGTTGAAAGTGGCGAGATCTAGGTGAGTCGCCTTCCTTTTGCTCCTTCCTATTTCTCTGCTTCGGGCTAGTTGTCTATCTCTCTCTCTGTCCCCTTTCGAAATCATGTTTGGAGTAGCCCCCCACCCCCACCCCCAGTTGTTCTGCGAGTTGTTTTTCTGAGTGTTGGCTTCCCAACTTTTCTAATGTTGCCCCTCCACAAGTCCTTGCAGGCTCTGCGCAAGGTCTGGAGTGCCCTCAAATCTTTATCCTCGCTTGAACCTCAGTGGACCGGACCCTTTCAAGTGATCCTCTCAAGTCCATCAGTGGTTAAGGTCGCAGAACACAAGGCGTGGATCCTTCGTTCACACGTCAAGGCAGTAGCATCATCATCTGCCCAGTGGACAGCACATCTGTCTGGAAATCTCAGGCCCCATCTTAAATCGTTCTGTTGTCCTCCCTCCTTTTGTTTCTCTTCTTTCGTACAGGCTGCTCCAGGACCCATCAACCCATTCCTTACTTGTGGACTCTACGCAAGACTTGCAATGGGACGGTTAAGACTCAGAATTCCTCCTTTGCAGCTGTCAACTTTCACTTCGATCTGTACGTTCTCATTGGCTTTTCCACCAGTCTGTCAAGATAATGGGTGTGGGACTCTGGTTCATGTCCTGCCCCAGGTTTATTTGTATTCTAGGTCTGAAGCCCGGGAACACTTCAACCTATGAGGAGATGTTCCCAGGGCTGATCCTATCCTGATTCCCATTCTAGCAGAATTTGGTATAGCTGGTTCAACAGCCATGAGCTCATCCACCCCAGTCACAGGCAACAGCCATTTCAACGCTCTTAGTGCCCGCATAGACCAAGACACTAGAGATTTAGAGTCTCAAATATCGTTTCTAGAGTCTGCTTTAGATTCCCTAGCCGAGGTAGCTCTGCAGAAACGGAGGGGGTCTAGACCTTCTGTTCCTAAAACATGGTGGCTTCTGCATGGCTCTAGGAGAGACCTGTTGTTTTTATACAAACCGCTCTGGGGTGGTCCAAGAATCTCTCCCTATGGTCCGCAGGCATTTGGAAGAATGGGAGTCAATTCGACAACACTCCATGACATGGTTCCAGTCCTTGTTCAGCTGGTCACCCTGGTTAACTAGTCTGGTGTCCACCATAGCAGGACCCCAGATCCTCCTGTGCCTTGGTCTACTAATAGCCCCTTGCATTGTGAACTATGCCTCTAAGTACATTAGGGATCACCTCCAATCCATTAAACTGTTTGCTTTGTGCTTGGATTATAACCCTTTGGACTCTGATGAGTCTCCTGTTTGAATTGGTTACATAAAAAGGGGGGAGTGAAGTGGACATTATTCCTCCCTGGGCCCCTAGGTTGAGAGATGTCTGTTAGATTACTGGGCAGGGCTAGATAACTTGCCTAGTAACAGGTTTTGGTTGGGCCCCTGTCAAAACGCTATTCCCCTTTGGGTTGTGAAATAGCTGATGAATTGTTAACAGTAATTTTTATTTAGTCAATTTGCATGGTAACCACATGTGACCCCCCTCTAATGTTAGACCCCCCTTGCCAGGCAACTAGCCCCCTCCCCTTTCCTGAGAACTACTTTTTGTTGAATAACAACTAGTCTTTGATTGGGTAACTCTCCTGGCACCTGTTTTCTGTTGGGGTCTTTGCCTAGCAGTACCTTGGCAACTCCCTCTGTTTTAGGGGCTCTTGCCTAACAACAAGCCCCGCTCTTGCTCTGTCAGAATTCTGTTTGTTGTGGAAACCGCAAGGCTGTACTGAATAGAGCCAAAATGCTTAAAATGCACTCACCCACCTCAGTTCGGGGTTGTCTCCTCTGGATCTCTCCATGAGGCAGGTGCCAGCCTGGCTAATAAATGATGCTCTCGAAATTCTGAATTGATTTTTCCTGTGAATTATTCTCGGTCCATTCATTTCAATATCACAGCACAGGAAATTAGAAGAGGAGGGAACAAGTGGAGCAAAAGGAATGTTAGAAGGGAGGGCAAATGGGAGAAGGGAGGCACTAGAAATAAATACTTTCGAGAAGGGACGAAGTCAGTTGTAGGGGGGGAAATAAGGAGGATAGGGTAGATCAGAGGGCACTATAATTAGTATTACACAATATGATTACTATGGAAATGTTTTGCAAAACAATACCTGTTTAATCTGTATTGAATTGCTTCCCCTCTTAGTGAGGATGGAATTCAAAGTAGTAGAAATGAAGGTTGAGAAATTTTACTGCATATAATCGGGAAATAAGAATTAAAGAGATAGGGGTATGGAAATTTATCTTGCCCTGCAAGAAAAGGAAGAAGATGGCGATAGGACAGGGGTGGGGTGTGATGGAGTGGAGGGTACATTGAGGGAATGCAAGTTATTAGGAAGCGGAAGGAGAGAGGTGATGCGGAAAAAAATTGGTCGTGTTACAAAGTGAGGTTAAAGCAATTAGTATTAAAACAATAGACCAAATTAGGTACTGAGAATAACACAACGACATCTTTAGTTTGGAGAAAAGAATTTCAGTCTCACTTTCCAAGAGGAAGGTAACCTCAGATAAAATTTGGCATTAATGGTGAAATGGATGGACCAAGAATATTCACAGGCAAAAGTCAATTAGGAATTTTGAGAGCGTCATTTATTAGCCAGGCTGGTGGCTGCCTCATGGGGAGACCCAGAGGAGACAGCCTCGGACTGAGGTGGGTGTGTGCATTTTAAGCATTTCGGCAGTACTTGTTACAGCCTTGCAGTTTCCATGACAAACAGAGTTCTGACAGAGCAAGGGGGAGCTAGGCAAAAGCCCCCAAACAGAAGGTGGTTGCCAGGGTGCTACTAGGCAAAGGACCCCAACAGAGAAGAGGTGCCAGGAGAGGGATCCAATCAAAGACTGGTTGTCATTCAACAAAAAGTAGTTGTCAGGAAGCGGGGTGCTCAGCGAAAGGTAGTTGCCTAGCAAGAGGGGTCTAACATGCAAATGAACTAAACAAAAAATGACTTTTAACAATCCATCAGATATTTCACAACCCAAAGGGGAATAACATTTTGACAGGGGCCCAACCAAAACCTGTTTCTAGGCAGGTTATCTAACCCTGCCCAGTAACCTACAGATATCTCTCAACCTAGGGGCACAGGGATGAATAATGTCCACTTCAATGGAAAAGTCAAGGTCTTAATGGTAAATTTGGTTGTATGATTGCCATTTAATCAGGAGCCAATCCACGTATAGAAAGACATGTAAGCCTCTTACGACTTACCTAAAAGATGTTCCTTAGCCAAGTGAAACTATAATCATATTTTACACCTGGCTATAAGAACTTGCCAGTTTTAGATACTATGGTACTACTAAATGCCTATTCTTCTGAGTCTAACTCCAGGTATGGGAAGCAAGAAAGACAATCCTACCCTACATTACACGATGCCAGTATGCTCAGATGATGCTGGTATGAACTGCATAGGTGATCTCAAGGGAAAATTGGGAGAGCCACTGTTCAGTATGGGCTGAAAAGGGCTTCTCCAGACTCAAGTTCCCCCATGATACCTGTCAAATTCTTAGCCTGACTGAATGCAAGTAGACAATCTACTGCTTTCTGGAATAGACATGAAGTTGGGGAGATATTGTTTCCCTGCAATATCCCTACTTTTGGTGGCAATTTCCTATAGTTAAAAGGTTTGTAAGCTTAATACCAGATCTATTCAACTTGGGTAGAGGAACATCCGTGGCTGTCTAAAATTAAGCTATTAGGTATAGGACATAAGACCAACAATATTAAGTTAGGATCCTTTTATTCTTAGTAATATTGTGGAGACAATTAGATCAAGAGATGTGAAGTTAACAACATAAATATTATCTGTGTCTCAAGTGGCATATGTTTAAAAAAATAATTCTTTGTGGTCCATATTATAAATGCTTTAAAAAGATATATCACCTGACTGAAAGTTTGAATTGCTTCATTTGTTATAAACTGTGTCAAAATGAATGAATGAATGAATGAATAAATGACTCAACAAATAAATAAATAAATTTTAAAGAAAAGAAAAAGATCTTTCTTATCTCTTTTATGAGTGATAATTTGCCCCATTCCATGTCTCTCTTCTCCCAATATGTTCCTGTCTCATTCCTTAATTTTATTTTATTATAGATATCTTCCCTTTTTATTCAATTCAGCCTATGCTCTTTGTTTATATATGTGCATGTATGGGTATGTGTGTGTGTGCGTGTGTGTGCTTGTGTGTGTTTAATTGCTCCACCTAGCCAAATACTGAGAAAAGTCTCAAGAGTTACAAATATTTTCTTTCCATGTGGGTATGTAAACAATTCAACTTTAGAAGGTCCTTTATGATTTCTCTTTGTTGTTTTCCTTTAATGTTTCTCTTGACTTTTGTGTTTGAAAGTAAATTTTCTGTTCAGGTCTGGTCTTTTCACCAAAAATGCTTGGAAGTCCTCTATATCATTGACTGGTCACTTTCTCCTCTTGAACTATTATAATCAGTTTTACTGAGTAGGTGATTCTTGGTTTTAATTGCAGTTCCTTTGATTTCTAGAATATCCTGTTTTAAGCCCTTCCATCCCTCATTATAGCAGCTGCCATATCCTGTTTTATACCGATTGTATTTCCACCATATTCTAATTGTTTCTTTCTAGCTGATTGTAATATTTTGTCCTTGACCAAGAAACTCTGGAATTTTGCCACAATTTTCCTAGGAGTTTCTCTTTTTGAATCTCTTTCAGGAGGTGACTGGTGAATTCTTTCAATATTTATTTTGTCCTCTGTTTCTAGAATAGCAGTGCAAGTTTTCTTTATAATTTCATGGAAGATCATGTTTAGGCACTTTTTTATTCATGACTTTCAGTTAGACCCATAATTTTTAAATTATCTATCCTGGATCTATTTTCTAGGTCACTTGTTTGTCCAATGAGATATTTCACCTTATCTTCTACTTTTTAATTCTTTTGGTTTTGTTTGGTAATTTCACGGTTCTCATAAAGTCATTAGCTTCCATCTCTTTCATGTTAATTTTTAAAGAACTATTTTATTCAGTGAACTATTGAACCTTCTTTTCCATTTGGCTAATATTGCTTTTTGTATCTCTTTAGCCAATTGAGTTAACTATTTTTAAAGGTATTATTTTCTTCAACATTTTTGGGTCTCCTTTAGCAAGATGTTGACTTGCTTTTCAAGCTTTTCCATGGTCTGAACCCATTCCATATTCATTTTGGAGGTATTAAATGCAGAAGCCTTGGCTTCCTGTGACAGTAAGCATTGTTCTTCATCTGAAAAGATGGAAGGAAATCTCTGCTCACCAAGAAAGTGACTTTCTATAATCTTATCTGTTTTCCCTTTTTTGGGCACTTTCCCAGCCAGTTACTTGGCTCCTAAATCCTTTGCCAAGAAGAGAGTCCTACTGCTCCTCCTCTCGCCAGGACTGTGCCCAGGGATGAGATTTAGATCTGCTGCTCAATTCCCCCCAGGGTTTTTAGGCGGGAGCAGGACTGCCCCACACAGCTGAGGTTCTGATCCAAATCTCAATTCCCCCAGGGGCTTTAGGCTGAGTGCTTCAAAGATGGACCCTACAGTTGCCACCACCATTGCTGGTGCAGCCATTGCTCCTGCCTCGACCACCTGGAGTCATTGTTTGAGGGAACCCTGCTCCCCTCTCGCCCAGTTGGGAAAGCCCTTTCTCTGACATTTGAAGTTTTCTTTGGTGCTTGTGGGTTGAGGGATCCCCTGCTAGGGATTCTGCCCTGGAAACCTGTTCCATTCCTGTTGCTCCTAATATTGCGTAGCCAGGGCTGAGCTGCTCTCTACTCAGCGTCCCTTGAGATATACCTTTCCTGTTGCCCTTCCAGGTTACCTTTGACTCTAAATCTCTTTCACTTTGTTGTTGTGTGGCTTCTGCTGCTCTAGAATTTGTTCAGAGTCATTTTTACAGGTATTTTATGGGCTGTCGGGGAAGAGTTTGAGTAAGTGTGTCTTTCTACTCTGCCATCTTATCTCTGCCTCTCACAGTGTTTTTTTTTTAGGGGGAGGGAGGTTTGTGGTTGTTTTTATGAACATGGCATGCTGTGAGGCTGAAAGCAAAAATGGAAGCCTAGAAAACGTGAACATAGTAGTATGAATAGTAGTAGTAATTGTGGTGGGAATGAGTTCTGCTTTGTGTTGAAACAAGATTAGATAAGAACTGTTTGTTTTGTCCATGAGTTCAAAATAAAGCGACTGTCTCTCCTGCCTATATTACCTTAGGTGTATGATTTTATCGTTTTAGACCCTGATTGCCTAAACTATAAATCTAGTCACTGGATTAGAGTATTTCTAATCTCCCTTTCAACTCTAAATTCCTGGTACTATAGTTCTAGTCTGGATTCAGCTACTATATGACACGGATCGAATAAAGAGTAATAAATATGGTATATGCTAATATGGATGTCACCCTTGGAAAGTAGATTAGTGTTTCTTGGATCAAATATACAAACAGAAGCAGATTTTGACTTTTTTCATTATCTACCTTCCTACTGAATACGTATGTCATCACAAGGTAAACTTTCACAAAATGTTCTCCACTCAGATTTTGCCCAGTACTTTCCATTTGAATAAGCCTTAATCTCAATTTATTCTGGATCTCATAGACTGGACAATAAGTCCCTGCCCAAGCATCACTTAATGGTTATTATTCAGGCCCTCCTGGTTCAGAGAGATTGTAAATAGCAGCTATTTCTCTTCTGGCCAGCAACTCTGAGGGTATTCTCCACACCGTCTGATTTTTTTTTTTATTTCATAAGCCAACCCTTGACTAATTCTTAAAGAGGCCTATTCACTCAAAGGGCATTGCATCACTCAAAATGAGAACTTGAAAAAACCTTAGTTTAAAAGAATCCAGGGTCACCTACTGCATACTGGGCTGTCTCCAATTGTCCTGATGAGTCTCTGGGTACTGGACCCAGATGGCTCTGGAGAAGAAAGTGAGGTTGATGACTTTGCACAATGCTCCTTTACTCAAATCAAAGTTAATTGCAAGTTATGTCATTATCTCCGTGATGTCATTGTCCTCATCTCCATGATTTCATTGTCCTCTTCAAGAAAGAAGGACAAACCGCAATGATTTGGAAGAATACAGGTGAATAAGAAGTGACTTGAAGTTTAGAGTGTCAGAGAAATGCAAGATTTATGTTTCTAAATGAAAATCAACCTTGTTATGACAATGGTAAAATACCATTCCATACTCCCATGTTTATGACCCTACTCCCTGAGAATTCTAGTACACTGAGGAATTCCCTATGGAAGCACCTTCATCATCTTAAATACTTTTGCTTATTTGCTTTAATTTTGTGGGGTTTTTTTATTTTCATGATTTCAAGGTATTCAAATGAAAACTATGAATACTTGTTTTTTGTTTTGTTTTTAGTATTAGACTATATGATAAAAGATAATAGAGAAGTTGTTTTTGTTTTCCACCATTTAATTTTTCAAAATGACTAGTTATTTTGCAGGTACATTGTTCCTACTAGAGAAAACAAGTTCAGGAGTTAAGTGTTTTATCTGGTAGCAATTAAAATTCTATGGTTTAAATCAAGGGTATGAATGAAGACTAAAACAATACCACAGAGAAACTACTATTTAAATTACAAAAAGAAAATATTAATATTTTAATATAATAAAATATTGATTAATTATTATACATTGCATTACTTAATAAAATCATATCAATAAGCAATAATAAGTGCCTGCAAACTGTGTCTTGGACGTGTCATTTCAAGGGCTTATTTTTATGTGGAAGAACAGTTGCATGTTCTACTAATCTGGATCAGGATTCATAGAGGTGTTGGATTTGTGATTTTTCTTTGTGGTAAATCAGAGAGGATTTGGAAACTACATTTGAAAAAGTATGCTATTGGTGCTGGAGCCATTTACTTATTCTCAATCTGCTTGACTAAATAGGGGAGGGGGGAATTTCATTCACAGCAATGAAAAATCATATTGTTTGTTATACATCTTTATTTCATGTATTGAAGTTTGATTTTGAAAAAAATAATTGAAATTTGTGACAATATTTTCTGAGGTTTAAATTCTAGACTTATTTACCCTATATTTTTCTTGTATACTGTTTTTCAAAAACAGGCAATCTTTTATATAATATCAAAGATATATTTACATTTTTGCCTCCTTAGAAGTTTCATCCAACATTTACTTCAACGCAGATATATGTTGTTGTTGTACTTTGAAATACTAAAATAAGAGTCATGAAGGCTGAGCTTGATGCAATGTAACATCTCTATAGATAGCTAGGAAATCACTGCAGCTGACTGCTCTTGCTTAAACATTGCTTTCAGGTGCAGACTAGCATAGTAATAGCAAAATGGAAAGGTCGTCCTTAAGACTTAGCACCCTAAAGCAGAAGCAAAAGATTGCAATGTTAAAAAAATTTGCTTTGTGATTTGAGTGAGAGAGAGTTACGAGATGGTGTTTTGCCACGCTCATATACTGCCCCCCCCCATTTTCTTTAAAGAGATTTACCTGTCAACCATATTTGTTATTATACCAATTTACCTTAGTTTATATATAATGAGACAATGTCATGGACTTAAATTAAGGGTTATGTTGCATTTTGAGAAAAGAATAAGAAATAAGAAATGTACCATGGCCCTCAAATAATTAAAACAATTTGAATATGTGTATTTTCATGCAATACTGGAGTCAGTATTTTGAAATAGAGTACTAGACCTGCAGTCCGAATGTTTGGCTCTATCTGATTCTTTTCATTATCTAGCTATGTGAGTGGGAGAAATTTAAACTTTTTGGGACAGCTTCCTTATCTGTAAAATGAACAAATAATCCTGATTACCTACCTGAAAAAATTATTGCAAAGAACATATTAGCATGATCTAAAATACCATATAAATGTATTATTCACATAATTTTGTTACAGTACTTTGTCTAGGAATCGTGTCTACAAATCATTTTGTTTCTCCACTAAAAAGTAGCTGAAGAGAAAGTGGAGAAAACCAAATCAGTTTTGATAGGGAATAGAAGGATAAGCAGGAATAGGCCTATTCTGGTTTACTTCACCACATGTTGCTGCTTCATTTTTGATGGAAGAAGGAGTTAGTACGTTACAGAATTCTGAAAGATATGACAAAAACCAAGCTAAGTATATATTGCTATTTTGTACATTTTAAAATCAATCAGTCCAATGGATGTTTATTGAATTCCTATATTTACCAAAGCTTTAAGGAAGCTCTACTCAATCATTGAACATATTTCACAAGAAGTGGAATTGAAATATGAACTTAAGAAGTAAAAAAAAATTATCTTATTGACCTTATATTTGTATTAATGACTACTTAAGACTTATGCCTGGACTTCATCAATACAGTAGTGTGCCTCTGTCGAATAGAATAAATCTGATAGAAAAGCAGTGGAGCAGTGTGATATATTAAGAATTTGTATACCTTTGTGAAAAATCTCAAACCAGAGTAGGGAATCATGATATAAATCATTTTACTGAGGTAGAGGAAAAATAAACCAAAAATGCTGACTCTGTTGCATTTCTTAGAGAACTTTAACTGATGTAAATTTATATCCAAAAGGGAAAAAAAGCCTCAAAAAACCCAAATATTCGAATTTGTTTTCAGGTATTGAGGAGTAATAGTTCAAATCAATCCTGATTTAGGATGTGAAATAATTTTTGAAATATTTAAAGATATGTAATGAAGATTAAAATAGTATCTCCCCAAAAAATTGAGAAGTGGAATACACATCTATATCCACATATAAGTATGTGTGTGTATCTGAAAAAAATGTGGTAGAAAAAAAGGAAAGAAGGAGTGAAGCAAAGAAGGAAGGAGCTAAGAAACTTACTGGGAGAGACAAAACATATAGGGAAATTCATCTGCAGGGATTATGGACAGGAAAGTACAAGTCTGGTGGCAAAGACCAAGAATGTTTAGAATTCGTAAGTATGTAGGATGGATGTGCTCTGCTCAAAATCCTCAGTAACATATAACTGTAGGGCAGGTGGCATGACTTGACCATTCTCCAACTAGTCACGAACGTTTTTGATTACTACTAGCTTCTCCACAGGGAATGAGTATTGTTTTCTTTCTGTAGTTTGGGGCTCCTCAAAACACCTTGGTAAACTAGAACTGGGAACTAGAGGGAATAGGTCCATGGGGCCAAGTAGTAAAGTGATTCTGGATTCTCTCCTTCTGAAACGGTGATAGTTGCTCAAAAACTAAACAGATAAGAAAGGAAAGCAAGTGTTGATAGGGCATTTGCAGATGATGGGCCTCCACTGGAAATTGTCCTTTTGTTAAATAAAATGGGGCCCTCATCTCCCAGAATATTGGAACATGGAAAAAAATGTCTATGATATGACACTGTGTTCCACAATTTATTGTGAAATATACAGTATCAATGACCCACTTGTTTTTTTTTTATTAGTTTTTAAATGAATGAGTGGAGGAAAAAGAAGTTATAGAAAAGATTTTCCTTTACTGAGATGTATCACATTGATTAATTAAGATCATATATGATTCCATTATAGACACAATTATGAACATTGTTTTGTTCAGTAATTCTCTGATTACCACGTCCAAGAAAGGAATAAAAAAAAGGCCCACACTTGAGAAAGATATTTTTCATTATTGTGGAGAATGTTCTAAATGGAAATTCCAAAAGAAAAGTAAAATATTTCCTATAGATGATGAGGTAATTCTCTTTTCGTATAATTGTGCATTAATTTCATCAAGCTCTTGAACAGAAAAAAGACACTTCAAAAAGAACTCGCTCAGTAAACCAAAAGGAGAAAAATTGCACTGAGTAGTTATTTTTAAAGTATGACATATTTCAATGGGCATCTCAATGAGTTAGTGTACAAAGTATAGATACCAGAAAGGTATAGAACATTGGAAATAAGGAACTTTTATAACCAAATAGGAGAGGAAGAATAGTTTAAAAGATCACATTTGAAAAAAATGAAGTTTTTAATAGCAAGCGATGAATTTGTGCTACTAATTTATATCTTTGTTCCTCACTTAGTAGTGTTTTATTTTTCCCAATTACATAGAAAAACAATTTCCCACAACCACTTTTACAAGATTTTGAGTTCCAAATTTTTCTCCCACCTTCCCTGTCCTTTCTTTTCCCCAAGGGAGCAAACAATCTGATATTGGCTATACACGTACTATAATGCAAAGCACATTTCCAGTCACGTTATAAAAAAAAGAATAAGAAAAAAGAGAAACAAACAAAAACAAAAAGTGAAAATAATATGCTTCAACCTCCATTCAGACTATATACTTTTTTCCTGTGAATGTGGATAGTATTTTCCATAATGAATGTTTAGGAATTGTCTTCAATCATTGTCTTTGTGAGAAGAGCCATATCTATCAAAGTTGATCATCACATAATGTTGCAGTTACTGTGGACAATTTTTGCCTAGTTCTACTCATTTCACTCAGCATCACTTCATTCAAGTCTTTGCAGGTTTTTCAAAAATGCACATGCTTATCATTTCTTATAGCATAATAGTTTTTCATTTCATTAAAATACCACAATTTTGTTCAGTCGTTCCCCAATTGATGGACATCCCCTCAATTTCCCAATCTTGGTCACCAGGAAAAGAGCTGCTATAAATATTTTTGTACATGTGGATCATTTTCCTGTTTGTATGATCTCTTTTGTATACAATCTTAACTGGTATTACTGGGTCAAAGGGTATGCACAGTGTAGCAGTGCTTTCAAAATTGTTCTACAGGAAGATTGTATCAGTGCACAACTCCACCAAAAACGCATTAGTGATCCAATTTTCCCACATCTCCTCCCACATTCATCATCTTCCTTTTTTGTCATATTAGTCAATATGAGACGAGTGAGGTGGTATCTCAGAATTCTTTATATTTGAATTTCTCATATGGCTATAGATAACTTTAATTTCTTCATTTGGAACTTGCCTGTTCGATCGACTGATTATTTTTCAACTGGTGAATGACTTGTATTCTTATAAATTTAACTTACTTTGCCAAATGTTTTAGAAATAAGTACTTTATTCACAGACACTGATTTTAAAAATTCTTTCTCAGTTTTCTACTTTCCTCCTAATCTTGGTTGCATTAGTTTTGTGCAAAAAAATTTTCAATTTAATGTAATCCAAATCATTTATTTTTCATTTCCTAATGTTGTCTCTCCCTTTTTGGGTTATGAATTTGGTTCTCCATGAGTCTGACAAGGAAATATGCCTTGCGCTCTTACTTTGCTTATAGTATCAGCCATTATATTTAAATTGTGTTAACATTTTGACTTTATTTCGGTATGACATAAGATGCATAGTTTCTGCCACACAGTTGTCTAGTTTTCCAAGTAGCTTTTGTGAAATAATGAGTTCTTGTCCCAGAAGCCGTATTCTTTATACCAATGAGTATACTGCTATAGTCATTGCCTTCTGTGTCTACTGAAGGTTACTTATTTCAATGATCCACCTTTCTATTTCTTAGTAAGTATCAAGTAGTTTTGATGGTTTCTGCTTTTTTTAAATTAACTTATTTTTATAATTTTTATTTGTGTAATTTTTAATGTTGTACAATCACTACCGTAAAATTAAGATTTTTAACGCCCCCATACCTACCCCCCACCAACTCCCTCCCTTCCCAAGATGGCATACAATTCTGTATCGGTTCTACATATACTTTCCTATTGAGTACATTTTCACTATAGTCATGCTATATAGACGAACTGAAATAAATGGAAGAAATCATATACCAAATCAAAACGTAATACACAAACACACCAGCACACAAACATGATCTGCTACATCCTGCGAATGAATTCCATAGTTCTTTCTCTGAGTGTGGAAGGCATTTTGCCTTAGAAAACCGTTGGAATTCTTTTTTATAAGTTCTTGCGTTATTACGAAGCTCCAAGTCTACCAGAAGTTTTTTACCAAAAACTTTACCAAAAAATTTTTACCAAAAACTTCAAGTTTTTGACAACTACAAAGAGTGCTGCTATAAATATTTTTCTCCTTGTGGGACCCTTTCCCATTTTTATGATCTCTTGGGAATACAATCCTAGTAGTGGTATGGCTGGTTCAAAGGGCATGCATATTTTTGTAACCCTTTAGGCATAGTTCCAAACCACTCTCCAGAATGGTTGGATGAGCTCACAGCTCCACCAATGAATTAGTGTTCCAACTCTACCACATCCTCTCCAGCATGTATCATTTTCTTGTTCTATCATGTTTGTCAGTCTTATAGGTGTGCTGTGCTACCTCAGATTTGTTTTGATTTGAATCTCTAATTAATAGTGATTTAGAGCAATTTTTCATATGATTTAGTCTCTGCTATATAATAAAATTTTCGATCTAGTATGGTGAGGCCACCTTCCCTAGAATTTCTTTTCATTTTTTACATTTTATGGTAATTCTGCACCTTTTCTTCTTCAAAAAGAATTTTGTTACTATTTTTCTAGTTATATAAAATATTTTCAGTAGTTTGGCTGGTATAGCACTGAAAAAGAAAATTGATTTAGGAAGAATCATTATTTTATTTTATTAGCTCAGTCTACTCATGTGTAACTCATATTATTCCAGTTATTTAGATCAGACTTCATTTGTGTGAAAAGTGTTTTGTAGTTGTATTCCTATACTACTTGGGCTTGTTTTGTCAGGTAGATTTCCAAATATTTTATAATGTCTACAATAACTTTAAATAGACTTTCTTTTTTTCTCTCTCGCTCCTGCACTTTCTTAATAATATATGAAAATGCCATTATTTTATGTGGTTTATTGTATATCCTGAAAATTTGCTAAAACTGCTTATTTCATCAAATAGTTTTTCACATGATTGTTGAAGATTCTTTAAGAACATCAACATATCATCTTCAAATAGTGATAATTTTTATTCTTCCTTCCCTATTTCAATTTTTCAATTTCTTTTTCCCTTCCCTCATTGCTAAAGCTAATACTTCTAGTACCACATTGCATTAGAATAGTGATAATAGATGTCCTTGTTTTATTTCTGCTCTTATTGAAAATCCTTCTTGCTTCTTGTCATTAGGTTTAATGTTTGTTTATGGTTTTAGGTAGATAGCACATATCATTTTAAGGAAGATTTTATCCTTATGCTCTTCATTGCTCTCTTTTTTTAAAAGAAGAATGGACTTAGGGGGGTGGTGACAAGATGGCACAGTAGAAAGACTCACATATACTAGCTCCGAACCCACAGCCCATGGTTTTCCTCTAAAAAGATCTCCCAATAAACTTTGGAACAGTGGAAGACACGCAGCACCACAGTGAAGGAGAAACCCTGAAAAACCAATCCCAAAGGTCCATCACGTACCGGATGGGAGCACAGCCCTCCCCTGCCCGAATGGCACTGAGAGGAGCGAGCAGATCTCAGCAGGCCTCAGGGATGGAATCTCCAGCGGCCGCAAAGGTCCCTCCACCCACAGACGCACAGCTCAGTGAGAGAGACCCCTGGACAGAGTGAGAGGGGAGCGGGGTGTCTCCATAACTTCGGCCCATTGCAAGGCAGTAGTAGAGGCACTGGGTGGCCAGAGGCTCCCAGAGCAGGCAGGAGCTCAGAAGGAGCTCCATTACAGAAAGTCTCTGCATAAACTCCCTGAGGGAACTGAGCCTGGGAGGTGGCCCTGCCCCAACTGAGAACCTGATTTAATCTTACCCTGAATAGCAACTGGCCAGCCGCTGAAAGGCCTGAGACTGGGGAGAAGCATTTGAATCTCAGACCCTAAGCAATAGCTGGGCAGATATAGCCAAGGGTGGACAGGAATCTCAGAAGTCAAGTAACTGGCAGGGAAAATGCCCAGAAAATGGAAAAAAAAATAAGACCATAGAAAGCTATTTTCCTGCGGAACAGATGATTCCACCCTTGCTCTCTGACGAAGATGTTCAAGGCTTACCACCAGGGAAAGACATAGCAGTCAAGGCCTCTGTATCCCAAATATCTGAAATAGATATCCAATGGGCACAGGGCATGGAAGAGCGCAAAAAGGATTTTAAAAATCAAGTTAGAGAAGTGGAGGAAAAACTGGGAAAAGAAATGAGAGAGATGAAAGAAAAATATTAAAAACGAATAAATACCTTGATAAAGGAGACCCCAAAAACTGCTGAAGAAAATAACACCCTGAAAATAGGCTATTTCAATTGGCAAAAGAGGTTCAAAAAGCCAATGAGGAGAAGAATGCTTTCAAAAGCAGAATTAGACAAGAGATAAAAGAGGTGTAAAAGCTCACTGAAGAAAATAGTTCTCTCAAAATTAGAATGCAACAGAAGGAGGCTAATGACTTTCTGAGAAACCAAGAAATCACAAAACAAAACCAATAGAATGAAAAAAATGGAAGAGAATGTGAAATATCTCATTTGACAAACAACTGACCTGGAAAATAGATCCAGGAGAGATCATTTAAAAATTATGGGAATATCTCAAAGCCATGATCAATAAAAGAGCCTAGACATCATCTTCCTTTATGAAATTATCAAGGAAAACTGCCCTGATATTCTCGAAGCAGAGGGCCAAATAAGTATTCGAGGAATCCACCAATCACCACCTGAAAGAGATCTAAAAGGAGAAACTGCTAGGAACATTGTGGTGAAATTCCAGAGTTTCCAGGTCAAGGAGAAAATATTGCAAGCAGCTAGAAAGAAACAATTCCAGTATTGTGGAAATACAATCAGGATAACACAAGATCTAGCAGCTTCGACATTAAGGGATAGAAGGACGTGGAACAGGATATTCCAGAAGTTAAAGGAACTAGGTCTAAAAGCAAAAATCACCTACCCAGCAAAACTAAGTATAATATTTCAGGGGAAAATATGATCTTTCAATGAAATTGAGGACTTTCAAGCATTTTTGATAAAAAGACCATAGCTGAAAAGAAAATTTGACTTTCAAACACAAGAATGAGAAGAAGCATGAAAAGGGGAACAGCAAAGAGAAGTCATAAGGGACTTACCAAAGTTGAACACTTTACATTCCTACATGGAAAGATACTATTTGTAACTCCTGAAATTTTTCAGTATCTGGGTAGTTGGTTGGACTACACACACACACATATCCACAAACATGCACACACCCTTATACATACGTGCAAGCACACACACATACACATATGCACACATACACAGAGACAGAGAGCAGAGAGTGAGTTGAATAGGATGGGATCATATCTTAAAAGAAATCAAGGTAAACGGTCAGAGAGAAATGTAGTGGGAGGAGAGAGTGTGAAATGGAATGGGGTAAATTATTTGTCATAGAAGAGGCAAGCAGGAGACTTCTTAGTGGAGGGAAAAAGAGGAGACCTGAGGAAAAAAAAGAAACATGAAGTTTACTCTCATCACATTCGGCTAAAAGAAGGAATAAAATGCACACTCATTTTGGTATGAAAACCTATCTTACAATACAGGAAAGTGGGGGAGAAGGAG
>CM053771.1:436742749-436774102 GCA_028658325.1 Potorous gilbertii | reverse complement strand
GTTTTCATACCAAAATGAGTGTGCATTTCATTCCTTCCTTTAGTCGAATGTGATGAGAGTAAACTTCATGTTGTTTTTTCTCAGCTCTCCTCTTTTACCCTCCACTAAAAAGACTCCTGCCGGCCTCTTCTATGAGAGATAATTTATCCCATTCCATTTCACCCTCTCTCCTTCCACTATATTTCTCTCTCACAGTTTACCTTGATTTCTTTTAACATGTGATCCCATCCCATTCAATTCACTCTGTGCTCTCTGTCTCTGTGTGTGCGTGCATGTGTGTATGTGTGTGTGCGTGCATGCCTGTACATGTGTGTGCGTACGTGTGCGTACGTGTGTGTGTGTGTGTGTGTGTGTGTGTGTGTGTGTGTGTGTGTGTAATACCACCAACTAACCAGATACTAAAAAATTTCAGGAGTTACAAATATTGTCTTTCCATGTAGGAATGTAAACAGTTCAACTTTGGTAAGTCCCTTATGACTTCTCCTTGCTGTTAACTTTTTCATGCTTCTTCTCATTCTTGTGCTTGGTGTCAAATTTTCTTTTCAGCTCTGGTCTTTTCATCAAGAATGCTGGAAAGTCCTCAATTTCATTGAAAGAACATATTTTTCCTGAAGTATTATGCTCAGTTTTGTCGGGTAGGTGATTCTTGGTTTTAGACCTAGTTCCTTTGACTTCTGGAATATCTTATTCTATGCCTTTCTATCCCTTAATGTCAAAGCTGCTAGATTTTGTGTTATCCTGATTGTATTTCCACAATACTGGAATTGTTTCTTTCTAACTGCTTGCAATACTTTTTCCTTGACCTGGGAACTCTGGAATTGGGCCACAATGTTTCTAAGAGTTTCTCTTTTTGGTACTCTTTCACGCAGTGATCGGTGGATTCCTTGAATGCTTATTTTGCCCTTTGGTTCTAGAATATCAGGGCAATTTTCCTTGATAATTTCATGAAGGATGATGTCTAGGCTCTTTTTTTGATCATGGCATTCAGGTAGTCCCATAACTTTTAAATTATCTCTCCTGGATCTATTTTCCTGGTCAGTTGTTTTTCCAATGAGATATTTCACAATCTCTTTCACTTTTTCATTCTTTTGTTTTTGTTTTGTGATTTCTGGGTTTCTCAGAAAGTCATTAGCCTCCATCTGTTCCATTCTAATTTTGAGAAAACTATTTTCTTCACTGAGCTTTTGAACCTCTTTTTCCACTTGGCTAATTCTGCTTTTGAAAGCATTCTTCTCCTCATTGGCTTTTTGAACCTCTTTTGCCCATTGAAATAGCCTATTTTTCAAGGTGCTATTTTCTTCAGAATTTTTTTGCGTCTCCTTTATTATGGTATTGAGCTGTTTTTCATGCTTTCCTTACATCTCTCTCATTTATTTTCCCAGCTTTTCCTCCACCTGTCTAACTTGATTTTCAAAATCGTTTTTGAGCCCCTCCATGGCCTGAGCCTATTGGATATCTATTTTAGATGTTTGAGATACAGAGGCCTTGACTCCTATATCTTTACCTGATGGTATGCCTTGGACTTCTTCGTCAGAGCAGAAAGGCGAAATCATCTGGTCCCCAAGAAAATAACTTTCTATGGTCTTATATTTTTTCCTGGGCATTATCCCACCCAGTTACTTGACTTCTGAGATTCCTGTCCACCCTCGGCTAGATCTGCCCAGCTAGTGCTTAGTGTCTGAGATTCAAATGCTGCTTCCCAATCTCAGGGCTTTCAGCCGCTGGTCAGTTGCTATTCAGGATAAGGTTAAATCAGGTTCTCATGTGGGAAAAAGGCCACCTCCCAGGTTCAGTTCCCTGAGGGGGTTTATGCAGAGACTTTCTGTAATGGAGCTCCTGCTGAGCTCCTGCCTGCTCTGGGAGCCTCGGGCCGTCTGCTACCTCTGCTGCTGCCTTAGAGTGGGCCCAAGTTATGGAGACACCCCGCTCCCCTCTCACCCCGTCCAGATGTCTCTCTCACTGACCTGTGTGTCTGTGGGTGGAGGGATCATTGCGGAAGCTGGGTATTCCATCCCTGAAGCCTGCTCAAATCTGGTTGTTACTCTCAGTGCCACGTTGCCAGGGCAAGGGAGGGCTGCACTCCTGCCCGGGGCACAATGGACCTTTGGGATTGGTTTTTCAGGGCTCTCTGAAATGGAAATCTCCTTCACTGTGTTGCTGCGCTGCTTCCATTGTTCCAGAATTTGTCGGGAGTTCTTTTTAGAGGAAATCCATGGGCTGTGGTTTCAGAGCTAACATAGGTGAGTCTTTCTGCTCTGCCATCTTTGTTCTGACCCCGGGACTTATTTTAATAGTAAATCCATGAGCTGTGTGTTCTGAGCTAGCATATGTGAGTCTTTCTGCTCTGCCATTTTGGCTCTGTCCCAAAATCTGTTCTTTAGATGAATTTAAGATGTATTTTCATTTCATTATCATATATGTATGTCCCCCTAAAAGAATTTTTCTGTATGCATTACGAAAAATCTCATGTGCAGTTTCACAAAGGCTAGAACTGCTCCCATATTATCTAATCCTTTGACAAAATCCTTCTGCCTATTTAATAACCGCAATTTCTGTTGTGTAATTAGCATCATTATACTACAATATTGTCTATCTTGTCCTACTAAAGTACGTCAGTTCTCTAAGGCACCCAATCTGATGTGGGGCATAAGCCTCAATTGCTTTTACTTGAATTGGAGATTGTCTGCGTCTGAATTTTTTTCAACTGACCCCCAGAACATAACATGAAACCACAAGGTCAAACTAAGATATTTCACATAACGTCATTTTTCTCATTTTTTCTTATTTTACTGTGTCTTGATGTCTCATGTAGCAATATCCTCCACGTTTCCAATTGCAATTTTTTTTTAGGAATTATGTTCTTCGTTGAACTTATGGCACTTTTTCTTCTCATTTGCCGAATCCTGCTTTATAAAGAGTTCTTTGGTAGAATTTTGTGACTCTTCTTCAATTTGCCCAATTAGACTTTTCAGGGAATTATTTTTATCAGTCCTTTTTAAAACATTTTTTTTCTGTGTGGCTAACTGAGTGTTTTCAAGTACTATTTACTACAGCATTTTCTTTCTTTTTTCCAAGCTATCAGTTGTCTTTTCATAAATTCCTTATTTTTTTTTACCTTTCTTTACATAATTATTTCTATCACACTCTTATTTTTAAAAATCATTTGTAACTCAGCAATTCTTTTTGAGCTTTTGGCCATTTTTTTAAAATATATTTTAGCCACTCATGGTTTCTCCTCCCTCTTAACCAAAATGATTACTCTCCACCATTCAAGCATGATAAAGTAAATATGACCAATGGAGGTGCCAAACATGGTCTAGTATGTAAGGGATTTGGAACTCTCAGGTTATCACGGTCATGGTGTCCTTGGGAGAAATCTCTTGGGACGTCATGTCCTTGCATGGCTTACATGATGGACCACCCTTATGCAATAACCTACTTTCATAATTATCCTGAGAAAGAGCAGCAACAACCAAGCACATAAACTCAGCATACAGTGTACATGAGTTTCTTGCATGCATGGAAGTAGAATGTCTATATATACGCTGAGTTAGCTGAGAATAAACGGAGTGGATACTATCCTTGATCCCACCCCATTCATTTGTGCCTGGAAGAAAGATCTCATGTAGGTATAGATCATTGGGGAACTCAACACTACTATTGTGTCCAGTGCTGGCAAAGAACTCCTCTATAATCATTCTGAAGAGTTGCTGTGTCTTCTTACAACTTCTAGTTTGAGAGCTTCCATTATTACTTTTCTTAAAACTGCCTCATGGTTTCAACGTTGGTTTTTCATTCACCTGTCCTTTAGATTAGTTTCTAACCCTGTATCACTGATTTATTTTTCAGATCTCCTAAATTGTACTAGGCTGAAATAATGTCTCGCTGACTTTTTTTGGCTCTGCGACTCCAGAATTCAACTTGAGGAATTGTTTTAAAGTGTTTGAAGGGAAATATTGGGGGTGATGAACTTGATCAGTTTTTCTCTCCTCTATGATCTTGAAAAATTTCTGGCTTTCCAGGTAATTTATCCTTTATTCCATCTCACTTACTCCATCCTCATTATGCAGTGATCCAGTGACCCCCTCTTCTTTCCACATGCCTAGAATGCTCTGTTTCTCATCTCCTCCTCTTCGTTTCCATGACTTCTTCAAATCCCAGTTAAAATCCCACCTTACACGGGAATCCTTTCTCAATCTCACTTAGTACTATTACCTTCCTTCTCTGGGTTATTTCTAATTTAACCTTATAAAACTTTTTTTATATGGTATTTTCTTGTCATCACCTATATTAATTTGGCTATGAGTTCCCTGAGAGCAGGGACTCTCTTTTGCCTCTTTCTGTCTTCAACACTGAAGAAAACATCAAAATAAATTATTTGTAAATGTTTTTTTGACTGAAAGAACTGTTGATCCAAAAGTTCTACACAGTTTGGAATAATATGTTGAACCTAATAATATGTCACTTTTTAAATGTAATTTTAAATTCCTAAACTTGTCTTTAGAAATTGAAATTATAAAGTAGAATTCAATGATGATGCCTTCCATTGATTATCACTTTACCTTGAAAAACCTATTACAAATTTCCATTTCATATATTTCTCACAATACCTCTGTGAAATGAATGCTGTTGTTTTCCCCAATTTGTAGAGAAGACTAAAACAGATAGAGGTTAAAGTATTCACCTAGTGCTATACAGCTAATAAATGGCTTAATCTAGAACTGAATTCAATTATTCTTTACTGCAGGTCTAATAATCTAACCATTTCATCTCTTAGTTAACTCTAAATATAGGATGTAGAAATTACGATTAGGTATGTGTGGTGGTGATGATAGGGAAGATGTAGGGAGCACAATGGATATCAATGTAATGTTAATAAACTTCATGACAAAGTAGTCAAAAAATAATATAAACATGGGCCCTCAGAGCCGCTGTATCTAGAAGTGAAAGTAGATCTATACTCTGTTGTGGGTCAAAACACTTGTAGAGAACCAAATTCATTTTTGAGTACTACATTTTTGAAGAACATACTAACAATTGGAAGAGTCTCTAGAGAAGGATGATCAAGATGGGTCAGCTATGAGAGAGAATTCCATGAGTATAGGTTGAAAGAACAAATGATACTAAGCCTTCATTGAGAATACTTACTACAAAACATAATTATCTTTAATATATGAAGGATTATAATTTAGAAGAGAGCTTGGATTTTTTCACCTAGGTAACAGAAAGCAGAATTGGGAACAATTATTAAAAGTTCTAGAGAAACACACCTTGTTACATGGTTGCAGCTGGTCCTAGTGGATCCCCTGTTAATAAACATCTTTAAATAGAGATGTATGTGATGGACTCTTCCTAACCCTTCCCCTCAAAACCATTTCTGAAGTTAACTTAAAATGCATATTCAGCAAAACATGTTTTTGTTTATGTGACAAAAAATAAATATTTCCTTTTTAAGTGACATGAAATTATCCATGAATTACAATTGCTTTTAGACCTTTTTCTTTGTAATCCCGATCAGCTTTTCACCATTCTCCATCCTTTGGTAACATTTCTAATTTATTACTTGCATTCCTTTTACTTTACAAGCATTTTACAACACAATGCACTTAAATAATTGTAGAGTTTTAAATTTCTAGGTGGGTTTAGATCAGGGTGAATCCACTGTAAGGAGCTATAAAGAAAAAAAATTCATTAAAAAATTAGATATGGAGCACCTATTATATTTAAAGCATATGTTGAACATCTTTAATCCTATCATCATGCTGATTTAATCAGCTTTGGATATAACTCCCTTAGTCTCTTCTCTCCTCTGATTAGAGGGTGAGAGTCTGGAGAAATAAAATCCCAAATATTTCCCATACAATCACACACACACACACACACACATTGCTGAGATCTGGATATTTTAGATAACTCAGCACTTTTTATTTGCTACTCTGCTTGAACTAGACTCCAGGAACAAAATTCCCCTGCATTTGGTACTCCATCTTTGCTTTTCAGCTTCATTTCTATGCTGTCTTCGCCCATTATATCATAAACACCTTAAGGCCAGGGACTGCCTTTTCTTATTTTTTTAATCTCTTGAACCTAAGTACAGTGGACATTGCAGACACATGATAGAAGTTTATTGAATTGAAATGAAATTGAATATTTTCCTTCTCTAGCACATATTCTAATTATAAACCTAGTTTGTGTTACTATATAACCTAAAAGACAATGGTTATTAGAATATACAACTTGGAGGGGCAGAATCAAGATAATAGAGAAACGCTAGAAGTTGCCTAAGATCTCCCCAGTCTCACGCAGAAAGAATGTTAAATTAAGTCTCTAAAATAATTCTTTAGTAATAGAATCCAATTATTCCAGATCAAGACAACTTAGGAGGACTTCTGGAAAGGTACACCATTCCCTCCAATCTTCCAAGTTATCTTGGTCTGGAATTATTTTCACTCTGTCTTTTTGTGGGTTCTTATACTCTATAATTTGTGTAGAATAATTTTAAAGGTTTTTGGAGAGTTCTGGGTGAGAACTCAGGTGAGTCCCTGTCTTTAGTCTTCCATATTGACTCTGCCTCTGTGGTAAATGTTGTTAAAAAATAAATATGTGCATGTAATTGGGAAATATATAATGAAATTAAAATAATTTTTAAAACTAATGTTTGCAAAACCCTGTACATATGTTATCCCATTTGATCTTTACAACAATTCTTTGAAATTGATGATTTTACTAATCTCATTTTAAAGGGCAGATAACAGAGATTTAAAGTGGTTGATTGACTTTCCCTCTAATACCAATTACTAGTCATCTTTGAAAGGATATAAATTTATTGATTTCTTGTTCTAAGTCCAATAAAACTTAATACCTTCTCTGAGGAGCCACTGAAGTATTTGAAACCATGAAGCAAAATGAGGAAATTTTGTTTTAGCAACTGAGGTGGTCATAAAAATTTTGGCAGAGAGTACACTAGATGCTAAGCAGATTAACAAGGGTATTATGTAGTTATCATCCTTGGGCTAAATAGTGAAGAAGATCAAAAATCTCAGGGGAGGAACTGTAGGTGATATCTATACGAGTCAATGGGAACTAGCAGTAGGCACAGAGAGTGAAAGATATATTTCAGACATAAAGATGATTTTCAGTAAGTGTGAAAATTGATTAACTATATGAACCAAAGTTTTGATAATGTAAATTCGTAAGTATCATGTCATCTTAGGCCACATTATGTCAATTGTTCAAATACCTAATTAAAACAATAGACAAGTTATACTCTGACAGGACATGAGTGGACATTGAATATGTCTTTGGCCTGAGGTGCTCTGTGCATAAAGAATTTCTAATGAAGTGGAAGATGATGGTGCTAGTCACTTTGCGTTTATGTGTACAATTTAATTTCCACTACTGAATGAATTAGCCAGAGGCAGAAAATTAAAAACTCAGGTCTGGCCATATCCTTTTGCTCTAGGACATGATAAGTTATTTAAAACTCATGTAAGTTACAAGGGTACTTCAGAAAACACACTGAAATAAATACTTTACCCTTTTAATAAATACCAAATGTCATAGGAATTATATTTACCCCTATATAGGAAAGGTTGGTCTTTCGATATATAGAATCCATCCCTAAAATTTAATCCACTAAAAGACTGAAGGTTGGAAGCATTGTTAATTTTCCTGGTGGCTTAATTACAAAAGCCTGGCCCATGTGGAATCTAAATTTACTCCCTCAGATTTCAATTACCAAAATCTCAAGGCAATCACAGAAAATTGAGTGCTGAATCTTTTTGATATTATAGGTAAGCAAAATTCATTTTATGAACTATTAGATGAATAGTCAGTCTTACACCAGAATCTCAACCTAAGTCATATATGACCCTTAGTTCTTAGTGCAGAGCTAGATAACGAGTTTATACTAAGGGGCTTTCAAATCCACTCTAACAAATTTCTTCTTTCTGGAGTAAATTAGTGACTATCTAGCCCCACTTGTTAGTGGAAAGGACTCTTATCCATAACATACTTGGAAACCTGTCAAGTAAAATTTCCTTTCAGATGTCAAAGAAGGGGAAATTACTACCTAATACAACCTTTTTGGGTCATTTCATTTGCTAGGAAGTTTTCTTTCAGTTAGTCTTTATGCAGCAGTGCATTTTAACTACCAATTATTTCTAACCTTCCTTGAGAGGAAGGTTTAAAATTCGATGCATATATGACCACAGACCATAGTTTCGAAGACAAAGATGTGAGAAGGAACTCAGAGGCCATCTGGTTGACTGACAGTTTTGTTGTTGTTGATGACAAAACTGAAGGTCAAAATGATTAAATTCTTGCCCCAAATCATATAGGCAGTGAGCATCTCAACACTGAACAATGTCACAGCTCAAATCAACCTTCATCAAAGAAAGATTAGATGAATGTCAGCACATATATTGCATCAAGGATATTTTGCTCATTCTATTTATTTTTGAAAAAGTGAAAAGTATGGATGAACTATGATTCTGTTTGACAGAGGAATGCATAACTCAACTAATCAAAACAAAGGGTGAAATTGTCAAACATTACCAAGTTTTCTTTCTAACGGTACTTCTAATTGATTTCCCTGCTTCAAGCTTCTTTTTTCCCAAATAAATAGCGGACAGATGCCAAATTTATAATTCTAAACATGGATCTGACTGTGGCATCCACTACTGGTCATCCTTCTATGTTGCAATATGGCCTCTAAGATCAAATAAATAATCACCAGTCTTTCATTTAAAGTCCTCAACAATCTCCCTCACTATTTTTCAAATCATATTTCACTACTTCCACTCCTCATGTTTTTTTTTTCCTTTCAAAACTTAAATGAAGTGGTCTTTCTCAAATGACACCAACTGTGATTCCTCCCAGGCATTAGAATTCTCCCTTCGGTGAATCATCTCCTCTCAGCCCCATCTCAGTGCGATTTATAAATTTCTAGATTTATACTCCAACTTCAAAGTCTAGTTCATGTGCATTAATTGACCAAGAATATGCTGTTCCTCACTGTGATATCAATTGAGTCATCATTTCAAGGCAATTCCTGGACACACTCACTACATTTGATTTTGTCTTTTTTTATTTGTAGTACCTAAGACAGAATAGGTAATTGTTTTTGTTCCTGTTAAATTTGAATTTGTAGAGACATAAACTGTGGCAAAGACAGTCAGTAATACAGCAACAAAGAGGGAATTAGAACTTGTGGTTTGATTTCTCTGTTGAGAGGAAACAAGAAGGAAGTTTTTTAACCTTTCATAAAAGTACATAATATATGTCGTCTTCCCAGTACAGATAAGGAGAGTGGGACAAACCACTTTCTGAGACTTAATGAAATCTAAAGACATTACTCTCTCTAAAACAGTACTTGTGATAAAGTAATAATAAAAATAAGTATTACAAGAGCACTGATAGGGAAGATGAAAGTTTGGAAAAAATTAACAATTTTCTAGCTGTTAGCATTTCATTTGCACAGCTTGATATTTTTGTTTGGTTAACTGACTTTTTTTTAAAGAAAATCTCCAACTTTTTCTTATCTTTAGCATTCATTAAAGCATTTGGATATAAATATAGGATATAGATCCTTCAGAAGAGAAAAATGGATTGGAGATGTGACAAGATAAAAGCTGTTCAAGACTTTGATTTCTAGATTAGAAATTAAAAAAAAAAAGTTTGACTGAGCCAGGTATGGTATGCACCTCATAAGAAATCGTTTTCCTTATAGGGTTTGAAAATTTGAGCAAAAAATTTTTAAACTTCAATTGTATGGGAGTGATAAAAATAATCAAATGTCTGCCAAACCAGATTCTATAGATATATTTGAATATTACTTGGCATAGAGTAAACATTTAATAATAATATTTTTGTTCATCTTTCAGTGTTGTAATTTGGATCTTCTTTTATGCAATATATTGATTTTCAAAAAGAAAAACTTCTTTGCAACTACGTTTTTCATTTAAAAATTCACATGATTCAGACATTAAAGGAGAATTTGAAAAATGTATACAAAACCTATTATTTGAAAGGTCCTGGGAATAAAAAGAAAAAACCCTGCTTAAAAATGCTCAATTTCTGAGCAGATATAACTTGGAGATGTGAAAATCACTAAAGAAAATGATTTTTAAAAATTAGTTTGTATCTTATGGTGTCACACAATCTTGATTTTTCTATATGACATTTTTTTTTTGGAGATCCAATGCTACCCACCTCTAAATTTGTAACGAAGTTGAGCTACACTTAGGACATTTACAAAACATGTACAATAAATTTAACTAAATTTTTTAAATTATCAGTCTGAGTTACATATTTAAAACTTACTTAAGTTTGTTTTCACTTAATCACACATTTACATGATATCCATGGTACAGACAGAATTGATATTTCCAGTAACATTTTGTTTAAAGACTACATTATGTGGTAAAAAGATCATGACTCAGAAACTAGTCTCTGGTAAATTTGAGATTAATGTTCTTTTCTTTTCTTTCTATTCATTCCTTCTTTACTTACATGTTTCGTTTCATCTTTTGTCTCTCTGTTTCTTGTCCTTTTCTTTGCTCAAGCATCATCAAGGACTGAAGAAAAATAGCATTTGTTTTGCTCCCTTAACCTATTAATGATTCAGGCTATGACCTTCCATCAAAATTATCTCATTTTCCTGAGTTTTAACTTATTAAATGAAGATAATACTTTTTCAAAACTTTATAGTACTATTCAGTTTAATTAATAAAGAGATAACTACCTGTCCTTTTGCAAGTATTTCATTATTCATTGCCATTTGCTGTTCAAAGATTAGTTTTTTCAATATCTAGAAATGTTTCTATTCACGCAAGGTTAGTTTTTCAAAGGAAACCTAATAAAATTTTTCAAATCATTTGTTCAGGTGATTCTGCTATTTAAGCAACACTGACCTCTTGCTCCTGCTCACATGAGACACTCCATGCCGGCCACCAGGCCAGGAATTCTTTCCTTCATTTTTGTCACCTTCTGGCTTCCCTACTTTCTTTCCAGTCCTAGGTAAAATCTCATAAGAAGCCTTTCCTGATCCTCCATTAATGTTAGTACTTTCCCTCTGTTAATCATCTCCAATTTGTCCTGTATATTGCTTGTATGCACATAATTGTGTTTCTCCCATTAGGCTGTGAGCTCCTTGAGAATAGAGACTGCTTCATTTATTTATTTGTTTGCTTTATTTATTTATTTATTTTTGCCTTTCTTCGTATCCACATTATGTACCACATGGTTCCTGGCATGTAGTACACATTGAATAATTGCTTGTTGACTTGATTTCCTAAAAAAAAGAAAAGAATTGTCATGATTATGAATCTAAAACCAATGAAAAGCATAAAATGGAAATAATAGGTTGGGGGTAGGGAACTTCTCTTGGAGGATCAGATGTCCTCAATTGAGGTTGAATATTCTTGAAATTTTTGTCTTTTCACAGGCAGATTACAGAAAGACAACATAGAATACTTGTGACCCTCCACTTTAATCAATAAATCTATGTATAAATCATGGTTTTCTCAATTTATTTCCATGTGACTTTAAAATAAATGACTAAACCTCCCCGAATTTAATCTTACTCTTATATAGATAATGACAATACCTACTCTCAGAATTTGTATTCAAAGAAATTGTGATAGTCTTTGGAAACTTATAAACAAAAGTATAATATTCAGTAAAGAAGTCAGATTACTTAAGGCAATGTTATTTTAATTAGTCATATCCTTATATCAATATGATTTCACTATTAATAAACTTTCACGTGAATTTCTTGGAGTTTATGTGTATTTTTCATACTGGATTTTAAAATAAAAATTAAATTCCTCTATTATCCAACTTCATATGATTTAAATTTCAATAGCAATGGATAACAATACAATGGATAGAGAGAAGTCACTGTGTTGCTACTTTCATGATGATTCAAGTCCAAGATGAATGCTGTATGCTAGGATAAGCTAGGGCATGTTCGCACATGTTATTCTGTCCTGTGAAACTCTCCATATGTAATTTACTGTTCTGGAAATTATATACTAAGTGTCATTATGTAGAATCTTATATTTTTGAATCCTGTTTTCTCAAGAGCTCAGTACAAACTGTATACCAATCTTCCAAGCATTTTTTAAGTGTTTAAAGCAAACTGTAAAGTTTAACAAAAGAACTTTTATATCTTTAATTAAGAAGTTATAGGTACTCTATTTTTGTTGCTAAATAGTTTATCAAGATAATGCTTGTTCCCTTCAC
Source organism: Potorous gilbertii (assembly GCA_028658325.1). Classification (NCBI taxonomy): domain Eukaryota; kingdom Metazoa; phylum Chordata; class Mammalia; order Diprotodontia; family Potoroidae; genus Potorous; species Potorous gilbertii. The sequence continues at coordinate 436,761,856 of CM053771.1, read as the reverse complement.
TTATACTGCATTTCTCATTTTACACTACTAAATGTATAGTTACATGTATCTCCTTCCAGAACATGAAGAATTTAACTAGTATTTTTAAAAAATTTAATTAATTAATTTATTTCACATTCATAAGTTTTAAATTTTTATCCCAATCCTTTCCATTCCTTCCCTGCTATGGCATGCAATCTTAATGGATTCTACACATATATTCTTATTTAACATGTTTTCGCATTAGTAATATGGCATAAAATAATTAAAAAATAGGAGAAACCATGAGAAATACCAAACCAAGACAAAACATAATACAAGAGGAAATATTTTGATTCAGTCTCCATTCCAATTTCATGGTTTTTTCTCTGTATGTGGATGGCATTTTGCCTCAATATTTCTTTTGGAATGGTTAGTTACTTTCATTGCTGTGAAGAGTTAAGTCTATCAGAAACAACCCTCGCACACTATGGCTGTTACTATGTGTACTGTTCTCCCGGTTCGGTTCATTTCACTCAGCATCAGTTCATATAAGTCTTTCCAGGTTTTGTTGAAGTCTATTCATCATTTCTTAAAACACAGTGTTAATCTATTTACATGCATATACCACAACAATGAGTCATTCCTCAATTGATGGACATTCCCTCGATTTCCAGTGCTGGGCCACCACCAAAAGAGCTGCTATTAATATTGTTTAACCTTGGGGACCTTTTCCTAATTTTATGGTCTCTTTGCGATGCAGACATAGAAGTGATATTGCTAGATAATAAGCTATGTACATTTTTGTAGGCCTTGAGGCATAGTTCCGAATTGCTCTCCAGAATGGTTGGATCAACACACAAACAGTGAATTAGGGTTTTAACTCTCCCACATCTTCTCCAACATTTATTATTTTCCTGTTTTTCACAATTGTTGTTTCTTATAAAGAAATAACTGGATTAGAGTCAAGTTTGCATGTGTTATATCCATATCTTTTGTGTGATATGAGACTTATTTTATACAGTGAAGAAATAACTGAATCAAAGCTACACAAAACTTGAAATTTGGATATTGAAGAAGAAACTGACCACCCCCATATTATAGTTAAAATATCATCTTGACAAAGTAGGAGACGAGCAGACAGCAATCCTCCATTTTAAGAAATATTTTATATCCATATACTAAGAAAATGGATTTTTCATGATCTTAATTTATCTGAAAATGATTTTAACATTTAGCTTCCAGTCTAAAATGATGGAGCTTCTTCAAAAAGAGTAACAATATATGTCTCTTACATATATGTTTTTGACATTATGAATTGTATCAGTACGAATAAATTACACTATGAAATGCATCAATACGAATAAATTAAAAGAAAATTTGAGTCTTTAGATATGTGGAGTAATGAATAACAGCAAATCCTTTGAAGAACAAATGGAGGGAGCCAAATGAGATGGGGAAACTACAAGATATTTTATTAGCAGGAAATGACCATTTGGTTTTTCAGAATGATATGAGATACAAGAGTCACTGAAGAACTATTTTTTATCTTCACATTTGGACTTTTCCTTTGAAAATTCGGAAACTATTATAGGATAACATTGGAAAAAATTCCATTTAGAATTCTAAACAGTAAAAATGTGATTATAGGAAAGCAGAGGCTAAGCATGCTGTCTAATTTAAAAATGGATATTGGGAAAGGTTGCTATAGAGGGGAAAATATGAGAAATCATTACTAAATCTATTCATGGTAACAGAAAAGAACATATAGAACTGATGTTGGGGCAGAGCCAAGAAGGTGGAGTACAAAGATGCAATTGTAGAAGCACCCCCACATAGCCCATAAAATACCTATAAAAATGACTTTAAACAAGATCAAGAGCAGCAGACGTCACAAAACGACAGAGTGAAAGAGATTTCCAGCCCAGGGCAGCCTGGAAGGCCAACAGGAAAGATTTATGGCACCATGTGCAGAGCAGAGCAGCTTAGGGTGTGCCGTGAAGTATATCAGGGGTACGACCCAGAACAGGCATCAGGGAGACAACAAAAGCAGCTGTTCCCAGATTTCTCAACCCATAAATACGAAAGACACCTGCAAAAGTCAGTAAGAAGGCTCCTTCACCCATGAGAAGGGAACGTTGTCTGGAAATCCAGAAGCAGTCCCTGCAGGAGCTGTTTCCGTTACTGGAGTACCCTGCATAAAACTCCTAGGGGAATTGAGTAGCTGATGGGAGTCTCAGTCCTGAATGGCTGCTCTGCCCTCCTCCTAAAGCCCCTGGGGCAATTGAGTGGGTGATCTGAATCTCAGTCATTAGCAAGGCCGTGGGGTGAGGAGGAGAACAGGTATGTTGGAGCTGGAAGCTGCTGTGGAGAGGGATTTCTACTACTCCCAGATTCTGGGCATAACAATTTTCGGTTGCTCTCAGACTACTGTGCAGGCTGGGAGAGGTGTAAATTCCTCTCCCATGATTGTGTCACCTTGCAGGAAGTAAGAATTTACATGTCCCCAGAGAACACCCTCCTCTTGACAAAGGACTTTAAAGTTAAGTAACTGGCAGGGAAAATGCCAAAAAATAAGGTTATAGAAGGCTGCTTTGGGGAACAGGTGACATTCATCCATTCTTTCGGATAAGGAAGAAAAATGCATACCCTCAGAGGGCCTCAGAGGAAGGCAAGGCTTCCAAAACCTCCAAAATAAATATGCAATATTCTCATGCCATGAAAGACCTCAAAAAGGATTTTGAAAATCAATTAAGAGATGTAGAGGAAAAATTGAGAAGAGAAATGATAACGATGCAAGAATATCATGAAAAGTTAGTTAACAGCTTGTTTCAGGAGATGCAAAAAATGCTAAAGAAATAATATCTTTAAAAAGATATTATTTAAAAATATATTATTTAAAAATAAGATAATTCAACTGGAAAAAAGAGGTCCAAATATCCAATGAGGAGAAGAATGCTTTAAAAAACAAAATTATCTAAAAAATGAGGTTCAAAATCTCACTGAAGAAAATATTTCTGTAGAAATTAGAATGGAGCAGATGGAAGCTAATGACTTCATGACAAACCAAGAAACCACAAAATAAAACAAAAAAAAATGAAAAATAGAAGGAAATGCACAATATCTCATTGCAAAAACAACTGACATGGACAAGAGGTCCAGGAGAGTAAGTTTAAAAATCTTGGGACTACCAAAACTACGATAAAAAAGGAGCCTAGACATCATCTTTCATGAAGTTATCAAGGAAAAGTACCCTGATATTCTAGAACCAGAGGGCAAAATAATTATTGAACGAATCCACTGATCCCCACCTGAAAGATATCCAAAAAGAGAAACTCCTAGGAATACTGTAGTCAAATTCCATAGTTATCAGGTCAAGGAGAAAATATTGCAAGCATTTAGAAAGAAACAATTTGAGTTTTGTGGAAATAAAATGAGGATGACCCAGGATCTACCAGCTTCTGAATTAAGGGATCAAAGGGCTTGGAACATGATATTCCAGAAGTCAAAGAAACTGGCATTAAAACTAAGAATTACCTACCCAACAAAACTGAATATAATAGTTCAGGGGAAAAAATATCTATTTAATGAAATAGAGGAATTTCAAATATTCCTGATGAAAATATCAGAAGGGAATAGAAAATTTGACTTTCAAACACAAGAAGCAAGAGAAGCATGAAAAGATAAGCATATAAGAGAAATTACAAGAGATTTTCTAAAGCTGACCTGTTTATATTCCTACATGAAAAGATAATATTTTTAACTCTTGAGTCTTTTCTCAGTATTTGGGTCGATGGAAAAATTATACACCCCACACCAACACACCGACATGTACCCACACACAGCAACATACATATATGTCTACATACATATATATGTATGTAGATATATATGTATGTGTGTGTATATATATATATATATATATATATATATATATATATATATGTGGAGAGAGAGAGAGAGAGAGAGACAGAGAGAGAGAGCACATTTTGAAGGAATGATATCTAAAAAAATAAAATTAAGTTTGCGAGAAGAATATATCGGGAAGAGAAAGGAAGAAATGGAATGGGGCAAATTATCTCTCACGAAAGAAGCAAGATAAAACTTTTTTCATGGAAGACAAAAGGAAGGAGTTGAGAGTTAAAAAATGAAGATTACTCTTTTCATATTTGACTTAAGAAGGGAATGATATGTTCGCTTAATTTGGTATAAAATCTATCTTACACTAAAGGAAAGTAGGGGAGAAAGAGGCTAGTGCAGTGAGGGAGGATATTAGAAGGGAAGGCAAATAGGAGGAATGAGTAATTAGAATTAACCAGTTTTGCGGAGGGACAATGTCAAAAGGAAAAGAATAAATGAGGGACAGGATAGGATGGGGGATATATATAGTTTTACACAATATGACTATTATGGAAGTCTTTTGCAGAGCTTCACATATATAGCCTCTATTGAATTGCTAGGATTCTCGTTGGGGTTGGGTGGGGAGGGAGGAAGGGCGATAAGTTGGAACTCAAAGTAATAGGAATGATTGTGGAGAATAATTTTTGGATACAAATGGAAAATAAAAAATACAGATAATGGGGTATCAAAATCTATCTTGTCTACAAGAAAAGAGAAAAGATGGGGATAAGGGAAGGGAGGGTTGTGATAGAAGGGAGCACATATTGATGAAAGTGGTAATCATAATGTAATTTGTTATGTGGAGTGGGGGAGAGGAGAGATGGGGCTAAAATTTGAAACTCAAAATTTGGGAAATGAATGTTGAAAACAAAAAAAAATCCCATAAAAATAAATGAATAAAAATGAAAAGCTCACATATGTGTTCATTGCAGATTATTTTGACAAATAATATTTTATTCCTATTAAATTATACTTATTAAATATAATCTATGAGGTCACATATGAGACGACCCCAACAATACTGTAAGTTACTCCTATTTTGATAGTACTTAAAAGATTAATTTTACATATTGGAATTGATGCTTATTTTAAAGCAATGATTGAAATTATGGGATTGAAGGGAATTTGACAAAGATAAATATGATGGATTGAGCAAAAGAAAGAGAAAAGACAGGGAAGAAAGAAGGAAGATGAGAAACACTAATTGGAAGCAGGCCTTCAGCACAATATGTATTCTGAAATAATTTCTGAAGGTAATGGAACCAGTAAATTTATAACTTACAAAGATTATATTATAAGGAACATGTCAGGGCAATTCAGAGTCTGAGTTTGTTTATATGCAATTAATTGTTGTAACTACATGCTTCTCTTCTTTACTCATACTTCTAATTAGTTTACCTTAATGCTAACTATCCTCTCAAGCTCAATTAAAATATTATCTTTTGTATGAAACATTTTCTTACCATTCCAGAGTAAAAAATCATTTCATAGTTAATCATAAATAATGCTAACTCAATGAATGAGCCATACCAGACTTTCTGTCCTTCTTAATATTATGTTCTGATAGGAAATAAAGAGAAGTAAGAATAAAGAAGATAGGAATTTAAACCAGGAAAAGGAAACATAGTATTTTAGTTCATGAGTCTATGTTTTCTAGGTACAGAGGGTTTAGAAAGAGTGAAAAGAGAAAGCACATTGTTAAATTTTTTACATTTATATCATAGATGTTTGTGGTTACTATAGTGTTCCATGATCAGTAGTCACTTTATAAGTAATTTGTGAACAAATAAATGGGGTTTGGTTTACAGTAACTTTAGTATTCAATCTCATAATGAAGGGAGTTGAACCATGAGATTCATACTATTAAGTCTCTGTACCTCAGATGAAACAAATGATGCAATGCAAACACATTTTAATAAAATATCAAAGAATTTTATATTAAAATTACATTTGTTCCTTACTACATTAAGTAATTCTTCATGCACACAAAGCCTCATTTATTTTAAGCTTGATAAAATGAATATTCATTTACAACTACTTGGATGCAAATTGTAAAGTTTTGAAGGTCTGGCAGACTTCCTGTTAATAAAGATTAAAACTGCATCAATTTGACTGTAATATAAATACAATTATTTATGGTTGTTTATCAATACTTATTTTAGTGTCTGTTCACTTTCATTATATTTCAAATAGTCTTATCAAAATTGAATTACTCAGAGTGGTATTAACCTATTATACACTAAGTTTTGTGATGATGAAATAACAAAAACTATTCTGGGAATATTCAAATATATATTCTCTAAAACTTAGGATAAACAATTTAATCATTCTTTCCCAATACTTTTTTAAGATACGTTTTGAAATTGAAACCAGCTAACTATTTAATTGACTTGCTAAAATCATTTTAAAACCATGGGAAGTAAAGGTAAAATATACTCACTTATGTGTATATTTATCTATCTATATATGCATATATGTATATGGATTCCTGTGTAGATATATATGCATACCATAATATGTGTAGTTATATTTGAATATTCATTTGATCTCATACCTATTTAAACTTATGAATTTTTGCTTAGTAAATAGGAATAACAAAATATGTTTTGTAGTTATTGCTTAGGTTCATTACAATGTAGTTCCTAGTACTGAAAATAAAAGTAGAAAAACAGAATATAATATAAATGAAGATTGAAGAGAAAAACTGCAAACATGTAACTGTGATACGAACTCAATTTTCTGAAAAGGCTCTCTTGTTAATCCAATTTAAGATAAACAACTGGCATGCTATATGACCTGCAGATGGATCACCAGAGGGCCATATACTCCACAGTTGTCAGTATTTGGCATACAAATATTCAGGCTTGTGTTTGATATTCATCCAGAAAATTTGATAGGCATTTCAATAGGAAAGACTGAAGGTCATTTTACAAAACAGATAAAAAATTATCCATTTTCATAGTACTTATTTAATCCAATCATCTTCCCATCAGAATTCATAACTTCATTTTCTTTGTTTCATTGCATTTACCTCTAACCTTGGACTCAATTTTTGAATGTCTTTTTGACATACTTTTTGACAGGCTAAGTATATAGTTAGAGGAATAATAAAAGTATAAGAACATATGCCACCTTCTGCAAAATATTTAACTAAGGATCTTAAAACAAAGTTTATTTTGCTCTTTAAATTCCCACAAAGTGCATGGTAGAGGCACCACATTGTAGCAGATGGAGAAATTGATGAGCAACTACAAAGATCTAGGTTCAAATACTGACTTTAGCACATAATGGGTCACAATGGTAAATTCATTTAAACCTCAGAGTCCTTGGAAGAGTTGTAAGATAACGAGTCACAAAGAATGGTTCTGGAGACCCTTACCAGTAAAATCATACATCTATTCACTAATGCTTAAATGGGTAAAAGCAAAATACTGATGCATTGGATGATCTTGTAATAATTTTGTTGTTTTATTTAAATATACTAAATAGCATTTTCTTTTTTGAGAGCTACATGTAAAATCTATTTTTTTACATCTGTATTTAAAAGATTGAATTCCACTGTACCAAAAGGATTATAAAGAATGTATACACTTTGTTCTAACAATACCAACACTAGGTCTGTATTTCCGAAGAGATAAAAAACAAAACAAAACAAAAAGGTAAAGGACGAATATGTAAAAAATATTCATAGTAGCTCTAATTCTTTACCACCAGAGAAGAGTAAACCTTACTCCCCTCCAAAAAAAAAAGAAACAAAAACAAAAACAAAAATATATGAAAAGCTAAAGTTAAAAAAAAAAATATTCTTCCCTCTGCAGTCAGACTCCATTAGTTTGCTTTTTTTTTCTCAGTTGGATAACATTTTTAAGCATCCTTTAGAATTGGCTTAGATGTTTGTATTGCTTAGAATAGCTGTCATTAACTATTCTCATTCAATCATTAAGTTGATCATCACACTTTGTTGCTGTTATTAGTAGTTCATGTAAGTCTTTAAGGGTTTTCCTGGAATCATCCTGCTCACTATTTCTCATTGCACAGTAGTATCCCATCACTGTAGGATACGGAGACTTTTGGCAAAAAGATCAAGTGGAAGGCTATTGCAATTTTCTAAGCATGAAATTATGTGTACCTGAACCGAGGGAAATGTTGATTCCCAGACATGATGTTTCCAAATATTGGTGAATGTAATGGACATTATTATCAGCCGTGAAATGAAAAACAGAAGATAAGAACAGGAGAGACCAAAATTTAGTGCAGGTTGGGGAAAGGCAGAGGATATAGTTGATTGATATTGCCTTTTGGAAACATACCTGCAAAGTCTGCTCAGATGAGTGGTAGGGTGGGAGTGGAATGCAAGCCATCGTCATTAATCTGGTATCTGGTAACACTATCCTCCATTTCTATTTGTGTATGGGTGTGTGTATATGTACATATATATATATATATATATATATATATATGTACATATATATATATATATGTACATATACACACACACACATACATATATAGCTATCCTGAGTGGGTACACTGGAATTATTTTTCCTCTAATCTCACCCAGGTACTCATTATAGCAAAGTATTCATTTTGTTACCTCCATGTCATTTACAGTACCTTTTTTCCAAATCTTGTCTTCTCGAGTCTCTAATGATATTCCTCCACCTACCCTAATAACTTAACATGTAACGTCATAATTGTAATGCCAATGTGATACCCATAGCAACCCCTATGGGTGTATGTAAGAATTTCTAGGACAAATGAACAAAATACAAATAACTCTCTTCATCAAAGAGGAAACAGATATATTTAATCAGATACCAGAAAGCCAAATCCACCATAATAGCAAAGAAGTTTCTATGCATCACCAATCCAGGGAGCACAGACATCCCCAAGTCTTCCCTGTGTTAGGCCTCTCCACAAACAAGCTCCTCTAGGCAAAATTCCTCTGTCTCCCACTCACATTGGCTGGTCTGTCTCAGTTATGCCTTTCTTTCACCTGCTCTGCCTCACTTTGTCTTCCTGCTTCATGCTTCCTGTTCTAGCCATTTGGCAAACTCCTCCCATCATGTCCTGTGACTCAGGCTCCGTGTGACTCAGGCTGTGGGTTGGGATATAGCTCAAAGAAGGTCACATAGGTCTATTAAGGGCCACGGAAGATCTTCAAATTCCTTTAACGTTACAATAATTCATACTGAAAATTCAATTATTTGAAATTCATTTCCTGTACATACCTTCCCAACCCCTTAATATACAACAGCATCATAAACTGACTAGACTACCATAGCCTGAAGCTATCAACATATATCACTTCCCCCTTTCTGAGCCAAATGAGTAGAAAATTCTGCATTTATTCTCTTTCTTTCTCACTGCTTTCTCACCTCTTCCTCAATCTCAACATTTTCCTCATGTACTGTTAAATCTCAACATTCAAATGAAATTGCTTTGTCCAATTCACCAATTATTTCTTCATTTACTGTAATGACTTTCTAATGGGATATTTTGCAATATCTCACAATCATTTACTGTACTGACCTCAGTCTATTCCTAAATATTATATTTTCTCTGTTTTAAGGCAACTATTCAGTATTGGTTGTGCTCCTACTGATTCATCTTTTTCAGTGTATATTTTGATAGATTTCTAGCATCCATATGATGCTTGCTAAATATGGACTTTCCACAAGACTCCAAACTAAGCCTACTTTAATTCTCTCTCTGCACACTCCACAATGGTTTGATCATCAATTTCCATGGAATTGCTTATTATCTCTAGGAGTTCAACTCTTAAAACAGTATACCCTGCTTCATTTCCTCTCCAGAATTCTAGTCCTACTATACTAACTTTCTACTCAACACTGTAAACTTTTTGTCTTATAGACAATTCAAAATCAATATGCCCAAAACAGAACACATTTTCTTTTGTTCTGAATTCATGCATTATGCAGACTTCATCATTAGTGTTGGAGGCAGAATTATTTTCTCAAGTGACTCAGATTAATAACTTTGATGCTTGGCTCTATTTCTCACTATCATTCACACAACACAACCAACAAGTTGTCAGATCTAGTCATTTTTACCTCTTTATTATTTCTCCTATCTTTTACTTTCTCTTCATTACATGCCTTTTCAGAAAATATTCACGAACTGCACTTATTACTTTTGCTTATTCAATAACCTCCTCAATGATCTCTTTACATTAAGACTACTCTCTAGTTTTCCACATGGCTGATAAACACAGTTCTTTTCATTTCCTCAGAGCTGACTTAAAGCTGCTTCTTAGAAACTTCTTTCTTCAAGACTCAGACCAGGTACCACCTACTACCTGAGAACTTTCATGGGATTCTCAAGTGCTAGTATCCCCTCCACACACAAAAAAATAAAAAAATAAGGAATAACAGATTTGTCATTATTAAGTGGAAATGAATGTATATTACAATTCAAAAACATTTGAGTAACTGTAGCACGGTTCAAAACAATTATTACCGCCCCCGTGCCCCAGCTAAATGCTCTGGAGGAAACAACATCATTTTAAATGCATAACTCATGGTATGCTTGGTAGCAATTTGGTAATTGGAATGACATGTAGTCATACTATGCAAATATTTCTTGTTAAACGTTCATGGAAACAAATTAAAATGTAGAAGATGTAAACCATAAAAACTTTCCCTTCAAATAGGCTTTTCAAAAAGTCATGAAAAGAATAGTTTTGGTTGACATGTCAATTATAGATTCCAATGAAAATGCCCTTAGCTAATTAAAATATTCAAGATCTAATTTAAGGTAAAATTATTATCTAAAGGCAAGCTAAATCACTACTGATAATTATCATAGTAGCAATAGGCACTTTCAATGTTTACAGGAATAGCAAATTTTCTGCGTTTTTGGATGATAAAGTACTTTTACTTTTATGGTCTTCTTATGACTCAAGAGAGAACCTGCATGTACTAAGAATACTCATCTTGATCAAATAAGAGAAGAAGGGAGGGCAGAGTCAAGATCACAGATTAGAGGAAACCCAGTTGAATTTTCTCAACATTTCCCTCCAAATAACATTAAAGTAAATTCTAAAATAAAGCTTTCAAGTGACAGACTCAATAAAAGGTCAGGCTGGCATATTTTCCTGACCTAAAAAGACTCAGGACGTTGGAATGAGACATATATGATGCGAAAGTGGAAGTCTGTCCCGACCCTACACACGTAATGGGAGCAACAGGAGCTACTGCAACATCAACAGCTTCAAGATTTCTTCTCCTAAAGATAATAAAGGTTAAAACAAATGGTCAGAAAGAAATTAAAGGGAATCCTTTTGCTCACACTGTGTATAACTGGAAATGATTGACAGCTCTATTGTCCATCTACAGTTCTGGGTCACAGTTCTAGTAAAGAGAGGAGCAATGAGGATCATTCACAAGAAAGAAAGGGGCCCTGAATGCATTTTTAAGGCAAAGAAAACCCTAATATTTGTAGCTTCAGGGGACAAAAGTCCCTTCCTGAGGAAAGACCAGAATCCAAATCAGGGGTGCATTGTACATACCTTGCCCAGCATCACATAAAATTGGGAGCACCAAAAGCTAGCAAACTCAAAAAACTAGCTTTGTAAGCAGCAGCATAAATAAAAGAAAACAAAGCACAAAAACGCTTTATGTTCGAGACAGTCCCTCCCCATTCCAGCTGTGCAGATCTCAACTTTTTCAAAAAGCTCAGATATAAGAAAGCTGGAAAAGTGAGCAATAAACAACATCAACAAAAAAGAACTTAACCATAATAGCCACTACGGTTTCAAGAAAGACCATGGCACAAATTCAGATGGCAATCATGCATAAACAGCTCCAAAAAAAAAAAAACCGCAAATAAGAATGATTGTTGGACCAAAGTCCAACAAGAAGTTTGGAACAGTTAAGAACATAGATGAGAGTGCTAGAATTAAAACTGGACAAAGAAATGAAAGCGAGAGTTGTTCAAAAAAGTTAGATGATGAGAATGAACAGACTGGTAAAAGAGGCACAACAATGCCTGGGGGAGAAAAAAAAATAACTCCTTAAAAAAGAGGCCTAATGGTAAAGGAGGCACACATTCAGTAAAGTAAAGATCTCCTTAAAAACACATAAAAGGGCAAATGGAAAAAAGAAGTATAAAATCTCATTGAAGAAAATAACTGCTTTAAAAGTAGAATCAGCAAAGTGAGGTTAATGACTCCATGAGACATCAAGAAACAACAAAACAATTAAAAATAGAAGAAATTGTGAAATATTTCATTGGTGAGAAAAAAATGGAACCACTTGGGGCAGCTAGATGGAGCACGGAATAGAGTACAGGCCCTGGAGTTAGGAGGATCTGAGTTCAAATGTAGTCTCATACAATTGACACTTACTATATCTGTGACCTTGGGCAAGTAACTTAACTCCAATTTCCTTGCTTTTCTCCCTCCAAAATAAAGCAAGAACAACAACAAAAAGGAAATCATTGGAAGAATATGGAAGGGAGAATCGTAATGGCAATTTTTTCTCATAGAATAGAAATGTTCAGAAAACAGCTTTAAGAGTGAAGATGTGGGGGATAATGCTTGAACTTCACTCTCACTGAAATTGGAAGGGAAGGAGATGAAAGAAAGGGGTGAATGATAAAGGGACTAACAGAATAAGAAAGGGGCTAAATAGACTTTTGAGGATTGAAAACATAAGAAGAAAGATGAACAAGAATATGAAGAAGTAGAATATGAAGTCAAAATAGGTCTAATTAAAATACATATTAAAGGAAACTGTATTTGGCTAAAAGAATGACAACAGATAATGCATTAACACCAATAATATTTAGAGCAAGTTTCTCTGATAAAGGCTTTATTTCTCAAATATATATGACTATAAATTGAACTAAATTTGGGAAAGTAACAGCTGTTCCTCAACTGTTAAATGGTCAAATGATGTAAACAGGCAGTTTTCAGAAGAAGAAATCAAACTTATCTATAGTTATATGAAAAATCCCCCAAACAACTACGGATTAGAGAAGGGCAAATTGAAACAACTCTGAGATACCATCTCACACCTATAAGAAATGATATGTACTGAAGGGGATTCAGGAATAAAATGAACACTTATGAATTGTTGGTGAAGTAGTAAACTTGTCCAACCATTCTGGAGAACGATTGGGAGCTAGGCACAAATGGCTATCAAACTGTGTGTACTTTTGACCCACTAGCACAACAACTAGGTTTAAACAAAAAAGAGATAAAAAAAGAAAGAAAGAAAAGCCCCTATAATCACAAAAATATAGCAGCTCTTCTTTTAACGGTCAAGACTTGGAAATGTAGGGAATGTTTGCCAAATGGGGAATGTCTGGACAAGTTATCACATATGATTGTGATGGGGAGCTATTATGATGTGGGAAATGATGAAGAGGGTGGTTTCCAAAATAACACGGCAATAACTATTTGAACTACTGTAAAATAAAATGAGAAGAACTGGAAGATTGTTGTACACAATAAGTATGATTAACTGTGAAAAATTTGGTTAGTCTGATCAAGATAATAATACAAGATAATTCCAAATGACTCGATGAAAAAATGATAATCATTTTCAGAGAGAGAAGTAAAAACTGAAGTACAATTTTAATTCCTTTATTTTTCTTGCTTTTTCAAAATGTGGCTAATATGGCTTCAAGGTCCTAGACTGTCTGCATTAGTGTCTGAGGAGTGTTAAAGGTAAAGGTGTTTGTTGTGACACATTTTTACCTCCAGTCTTTCCCTGTTTCAGCCAGGTTTACTTACATGCACTGTGTGTACCAGTTGATTGGTAGTTGATGAAGATAGCTGCCATTTTCCTTCAGAAGTTGCTTCCCCAGTTGGTGCATGTGTGAGTGTGTGTGAATGTGTGTGGGGGGGGTGTAAGAGAGAGAGAAAGAGAGAGAGAGAGAGAGAGAGAGAGAGAGAGAGAGAGAGAGAGAGAAAGAGAGAGAGAGAGAGAGAGAGAGAGAGAGAGAGAGAGAGAGAGAGAAGGGGGGGTGTATATCATTCCCAAAATTCATATGCTTATATACCTTTCAGTGGCAGTTGTTCATTATATGTAGCTGTTGGTGATAAGGAATGTGAGATATGTGAGATTCCTCTGAAAAATGATTTCTCTTTTAAGTGATAGCTGTAGAGCCTGTCCTTGTGGTATGTATGGTGGTTTGGGAGTGGAGAATGCTATTCTCAAAGTCCTGAGCTACATCCATCAGAGTATAAAGGTAAGGATGATCAAGATAACAGTGGTGATGGTGATTTTACATCCTCACTCCTCTTTTCCTCTGAGTACATTTCTATTTCAGCTAAACTTTCTTTCTTTGTGTGTGGCAGTTAGAAGTTTTTTGGTGGGGAAAACTAGGTCCTTACACATAGGACGTATAACATTGCATGTTGACTATGAAGGTTAGGCTACAAAGAATCCAGTTATGTTTCCTTCCACTCATTTCTGGACTCAGTCTCTCCACACTTTTTCTCCATCTTTGCCTCACCTACTATCCTGCTCCCTTGCTATCTTTCTCACGTTCACCCTTCTACTTCCTCTGTATTATCTTCTTTTCCAAATATATTTTATGTTCTTTGGAGAGATAGCCTCTTTTCCAAATAGGCTGTTCTTTGGTGAAATAGACGGCATATTTGTTCTTGTTAATGTCTGCAGTTATTGGTCAAGGGCATGGCACAGAGTCATTGATAATAAATGATCTTTCTCTCTCTTCTCTCTCTCTCTCTCTCTCTCTCTCTCTCTCTCTCTCTCTCTCTCTCTCTCTCCCTCTCTCTCTCATTAAACTAGTCAATGGAGAAGTAAAGTTCCATGTTCCTCAGAACATCCTTGTTCTCAAAGTTTTAATCTAATCAGGAAATTAGTTTTGTAAAAGTAAATTTGATTGAAGAAAATCTAGGGGAAATATAAAAGGTAAGATGGATAAAGAGAAAGTGTAGGCATAGCTGGAGAAGAGGGAAACGGTCATAGTGGAGTTAATATGTGAATTTGAAAGGAGGAATTTCTATAGGTAAAAATGGTAAAGGCAGTCAATTCAATAATACCTATGGAACAGTATGAATAAAGGTGTGGATGTAGCAAAACTATAACTAAAATAAGCTTAATAAGGATAAAAATGATAATAAATTTAAAGAATGCCAAATGTAGACAGGGGTAGTTTAGTGGTGCAGTGGATAAAGCGCCAGTGAAGGAGTCAGGAGAACCTGTGTTCAAATCTCACCTTAGACACTTGACATTGACTAGCTGTGTGATCTTGGGCAAGTCACTTAACTGTAATGGCCCCATCCTGGGTCATGTCTGTCATCTGGATGAAGATCACTCATCCTGATGAATATCTGGTCACTGGATTCAGAGGGCTCTCGAGGAGAAGTGAGACTGGTGACCTGCACAGCCCTCCTTCACTCAAAAATCAAGTGGAAGTCATGTCATTAGTTTTCTTCTTCAGCAATGAAGGATGAACACAAAAAATGTAGATAATACCCATAATCCCTTTAGACTCACAACAACATAGGAAAAACAAAATTAATAATTTTAGCAAGTGTAATTAGCTATGATATGAACGCGAGTTTTGAGTTTCTCTTCTTTTCTGCAATTGCCTTCTACACACGCTAACAAAATGTCAAGAATCTTGGTTCCCTCTCTGTGCTTTTTGCCTTATGCATAGTTTTTTGGTATTTCTTCATGGCACAGAAATAAAACTTTGTTTTAAATCAAAGGTCACGTGAACACAACAACCAAGTAGATATCTGTTAAATATGTAACATGTGCCAAACACTTTGATACGTGCTTAAGATTGAGAAAAATGGATAAAGAAAAATTAAGTTTGGGTCTGTAGGGTGGTAAAGGTACATTGCATTTCTGAGTTTATGAATGGTAATTGCTGAAGAAAAGATTACAAAACGATAGAATAGCCAGATTTTGGAGTGTTTTGAGTAGTAATTTTATGATTTCACACGTAGAGATATAGACTATGTGGAGTCAGAATTTTTTTAGGGGGGAGAAGGTAAAGGAATAACATGACCATAGTACTGTATTAAGAACATTACTCCTGCAATGGTGTGAAAAATGGATTAGAAAAGAAGGCGTTGAAGAATCATCGTGAATTAGTTTCTTCACAGAATCACGCTAATCTAGAATTTCATATTTAAACAGTTCACAGGCTCTCCAAAAGAATTCCTCTACCTGAAAACTCATCAAATAGTTTGTATCTGAAGACTTCCTCAGAAAAGAATCCAACTACCAACCAAGTAAGCCCATTCAGCTCTGATTATTATGAAGTTTTTCTTACATAACCCTAATGTTGTCTTCCTGCAATTTCCAACCATTTTTTACTAACTATATTTCCTAGGAACAAACAAAATATGTTTGATTGGTATTTTATATCGTACTTCTTCATCTATCTGAAGTCAGCTATCTTGTAAAAATGTACTGTATCAGTTAAATGATTTAATTCATGATTTCAATTTGCAGGTGATAGAGAAATACAGAAATATCGTTAGCTTTTCTAGACTCAATCCATAAAGTATGGTCAGAATTCCAAGTGTTTGGGGTTATCTCTTCTCTACACAGGAGAGTCTGGGGTGATTTTTTCTAATCCTGTCATATCTCCCACAGCTTATATTTCTCCATTGTTAGGTGGCAGTGATTAGCATCAAAGTTTCATTTAACTCCTCGGCATGAATTAACTTTTACCCATGAATGTACACATAAAAGACGAAACAATTCCAAATATACCTTCAACATGTAGTAGACACACTCTTATCTATACCATCTAAGTTTCTGTGAAGACTGGGTTTTTATTTAGCCCTGTTTCTACCTAACATTTTCCTGACAAAATTCAGTCTTGCCTACTGCGGGGCTTATCATTCCTGAAGGTCATACTTTGCTTCTCACAAGAATGTTAGGATAACTACAAAACTTTCGTGAATTGTAGTTCCTCTACTGTGAGAGACTTGTACTACTAACCATTTACAACATAAACTTTGAGCACCCAAAATATTTGCATAAAATATAAAAAAAATTTGTCAGGCAAATGACACCTACCCACTTTCATGGGGTCAGATATTGGTCCCATCTGGGAAGAAAGTATAAGAACTTTTTTTTCTGTGAGTTAACATTTTTAAAATTTTTATTTTATTATTTCTGGGTTTCGATTTGACCAATTTTAATTTTCAAGGAATTATTTTCTTCAGTAAGTTTTCACACTTACATTTCCAATCCATTGATATATTTCTTCTCCACTTCGTGAATGTTTGCCAATTCTTTCCTTTACTGTACTCATTTAAAAATCATTTGAAACTCCTTTTCTGACTCTTCCATTAACACTTATAGGAATTCTTGTTGAACTTGTTTGCAAATTGCATTTTGAATTGAAGATTTGATTAAAGGCTGTTTTTTTTGACATACTCTTTGAATATTTGTGCCTTAATTTTCCTTTTTGCTATATGTAATAGCAATTTAAACGAAAAGATATTTCTCATGTATTAATAGGCCATGTGACCTGCTTGAATCATCTTAAGGTCTAAGACACATGTATTTGGGATGAGCTGACTAAACAAGTGGAACAGGAAGGGTGGAGCAGAACCAAGAGAAAGAGGATTCGTGTGATCTAGGCAGAGGAGAGAGGATGCAGACTATCATGCAAGGTTCAGGATCATGAGTGTTTGTTTGCTTTTGAGAAGATCCCATCAGAAAGGGGAGGCTTGGAAATGGCTTTACTACCTGCAATGATCATGATTATTAACTTCTTGGTCACCATGACAGAGTTTGCTTTCTGGTTATGGAATTTGTCTTTCTGGTGTCTAAATAAATATTTCTTTTCTGCCTTCTGTATGGAGAGTGTTTTATACTTTGTCATTTAGAACTAAAATGGCACATTCATAGTCGTCAATAGTGCTGTGAATATGGTCTTGGCTTTACATTGGGTGTTACGAACAGGATTACAGTGTATAAAATCTCTATTTGGAGGCAGAAAGGATTTAGACAAAGAAACTAATATCCCAGCTTGGGATGACTGAACGTATTCTTCCCTACCTAGTGCATGGGCCTAAAGCACTGGACCTTGTGAAACCTTGGAAGAGTTTACAGGAGGGGGGAACCTGGGTACTGGAAAAGTTTGAAAAGAATTCAAAGAATCCCATAGAAGGAGCTGATAGGGGTAAGCAGGAAAGGCTGGATATTATTAACAGGTTATCACATTATGTGTAAAAACAGAGATGATATGCTTAAGGAAAAAATTCAGATGGAAAAAGAGTAAGATAGTTACCATGGGAATTCTCAGTCTCCAGGCTCACCTTTAAGAGAGCAGAGTGGGGGTCGGTGGAGTCAAGATGGCAGAGAAGAAAGACACAGTTATGCAAGCTCTGAACCCACAGCCCATGAATTTCCTCTAAAAGGGACTCACAATAACTTCTGGAACAGTGGAAGATGCGCAGCAACACAGTGGAGATTTCTGATCCAGAGAGCCCTGAAAAACCAATCCCAAAGGTCCATTGCGCACCGAATGGGAGCAGAGGCCTGCCCTGCCGTGGCCACGTGGCACTGAGAAGAGCTAGCAGATCCGAGCAGACATCAGGGATGGAATCTCTAACAGCAATGAAGGTCCCTCCACCCACAGATGCACAGGTCAGTGAAAGAGACATCTGGATAGACTGAGAGGGGAGCGGAGTGTCTCCATGACTCAGGCCCCCCTGGGGAGGTAGTAGCAAAGGGAGCAGGAGGGCCAGAGGCTCCCAGAGCAGGAAGCAGCTCAGCAGGAGCTCCATTAAAGAAGGCCTCTGCATAAACCCCCTGAGAGAACTGAGCCTGAGAGGTGGTCCTGCCCCCACCGGAGAATCTTTCCTTGAATAGCAGCCA
This sequence comes from Potorous gilbertii, assembly GCA_028658325.1. Lineage (NCBI taxonomy): Eukaryota > Metazoa > Chordata > Mammalia > Diprotodontia > Potoroidae > Potorous > Potorous gilbertii. The sequence continues at coordinate 436,743,149 of CM053771.1, read as the reverse complement.
GGCCAGCCGCCAAAAAGGCCTGAGGCTGGAGAGCAGCAACTGAACCTCAGAACCCAAGCATTAGCTGGACTGCTCTAGGCAGGGGTGGACAGGCATCTCAGAAGTCAAGTAACTGGCTGGGAAAATGCCCAGAAATGGGAAAAAACTAGGACCATAGAAGGTTACTTTCTTGGTGAACAAATGATTCAAACCTTCCTCTCTGAGGAGGAAGAAAACTTCTTAAAATCAGTTAAAAACATAAGAGTCAAGGCCTCTTTATCCCAAACATCTGAAAAAGATATTCAATGGGCTCAGGCCATGGAAGAGCTCAAAAAGGATTTTGAAAATCAAGTTAGACAGGAGGAGGAAAAACTGGGAAAAGAAATGAGAGAGATGCAAGAAAAGCATGAAAAACAGGTCA
>CM053771.1:436703448-436742649 GCA_028658325.1 Potorous gilbertii | reverse complement strand
ATGGAGGCTAATGACTTTCTGAGAAACCAAGAAATCACAAAACAAAATCAAAGAATGAAAAACGGAAGAGAATGTGAAATATCTCATTGGAAAAACAACTGACCTGGAAAATAGATTCAGGAGAGACAATTTAAAAATTATGGGATTACCTGAAAACCATGATCAGAAAAAGAGCCTGGACATCATCCTTCATGAAATTATCAAGAAAAACTTCCCTGACATTCTAGAACCAGAGGGCAAAATAACTATTGAAGGAATCCACCGATCACCGCCTGAAAGTGATCCAAAAAAAGAAACTCTTAGGAACACTGTGGCCAAATTCCAGAGTTCCCAGGTGAAGGAGAAAACATTACAAGCAGCTAGAAAGAAACAATTCCAGTATTGTGGAAATACAATCCGGATAACACAAGATCTAGCAGCTTCTACATTAAGGGATCGAAGGGCGTGGAATAAGATATTCCAGAAGTCGAAGGAACTAAGTCTAAAACCAAGAATCACCTACCCAGCAAAACTGAATTTAATACTTCAGGGGAAAATACGGTCTTTCAATGAAATAGACTTCTTTCAAGCGGTCGTGATGAAAAGACCAGAGCTGGAAAGAAAATTTGACTTTCAAACACAAGGATAAGAAAAAGCATGAAAAAGTAAATAGCAAAGAGAAGTCACAAGGGACTTACCAAATTTGAAGTGTTTACATTCCTATATGGAAAGACAATATTTGGAACTCCTGAAATTTTTCAATATCTGGGTAGTTAGTGGTAATACACACACACACACACACACACACACACACATACAAACACACGTACACACACATGTAGAGGTGTGCACGCACACACATACACACACGCACGCACACACAGAGACAGAGAGCACAGAGTGAATTGAATAGGATGGGATCACATCTTAAAAGAAATCAAGGTAAACGGTGAGAGAGAAATGCAGTGCGAGGAGAGAGGGTGAAAAGGAATGGGATAAATTATACCCCATAGAAGAGGCAGGCAGGAGCCTTCTTAGTGGACAGAAAAAAGAGGAGAGCTGAGAAAAAAAAACATGCAGTTTACTCTCATCACTTTCGACTAAAGGAAGGAATAAAATGCACACTCGTTTTGCTATGAAAACCTATCTTACAATACGGGAAAGTGGGGGAGAAGAAGATAAGCAGCGTGGGGGGGGATGATGGAAGGATGGGTAATGGGAGGAGGGAGCAATTTGAAGTCAATACTCTTGGGGAGGGACAGCATCAAAAGAGAAATTAAATCAATGCGGGGCAGGAGAGGAGGGAGGGAAATACAGGTAGTCTTACACAACATGACTGTTATGGCGGTCATTTGCAAAACTGCACAGATATGGCCTATATTGAATTGCCTGCCTCCCCAAAGGGAGTGGGTGGGGAGGGAGGGATGGGGAGAAGTTGGAACTCAAAGTTTTAGGAACAACTCTTGCGTATTGTTCTTGCTACTAGGAAATAAGAAATAGAGGTAATGGGGAATAGAAAGTTATCTGGCCCTACCGTAACAAAGGAGAAGATTGAGTAAGGGAAGAGAGGGGTGAAAGAAGAGAGGGCAGATTGGTGATATGGGTTATTAGAATGTTCAGTGTATTGGGGAGGGGGTAGGGGACAAATGGGTACAAAATACTGGAACCCAAAATCTTGTGAAAATGAATGTAAAAAGTTGAAATAATAACTGTATAAAAATAAAAAGTAACAAAAATAGGCAAAGTCAATTGGCAAAAGAGGTTCAAAAAGCCAATGAGGAGAAGAATGGTTTCAAAGGAAGAATTAGCCAAGTGGAAAAAGAGGTTCAAAAACTCACTGAAGAAAATAGTTCTCTAAAAATTAGAATGGAACAGATGGAGGCTAATGACTTTCTGAGAAACAAAGAAATCACAAAACAAAACCAAAAGAATGACAAAATGGAAGAGAATGTGAAGTACCTCATTGGAAAAACAACTGACCTGGAAAGTACATCCAGGAGAGAAAATTTAAAAATTATGGGACTACCTGAAAGTCATGATCCTAAAAAAAGTCCAGACATCATCCTTCATGAAATTATCAAGGAAAACTGCCCTGATATTCTAGAACCAGAGGGCAAAATGAGTATTCAAAGAATCCACCAATCACTGTCTGAAAGAGATACAAAAAGAGAAACTCCTAGGAACATTGTGACCAAATCCCAGAGTTCCTAGGTTAAGGAGTAAATATTGCCAGGAGGTAGAAAGAAAGAATTCCAGTATTGTGGAAATACAATCAGGATAACACAAAATCTAGCAGCTTCTACATTAAGGGATCGAAGGGCATGGAATAAGATATTCCAGAAGTCAAAGGAACTAGGTCTAAAACCAAGAATCACCTATTTAGCAAAACTGAGTATAATACCTCAGGGGAAAATATGGTCTTTCAATGAAATAGACTTCTTTCAAGTGGTCTTGATGAAAAGACCAGAGCTGGAAAGAAAATTTGACTTTCAAACACAAGGATGAGAAGAAGCATGAAAAAGTAAACAGCAAAGAGCAGTCATAAGGGACTTAACAAAACTGAACTATTTACATTCCTATATGGAAAGACAGTACTTGTAACTCTTGAAATTTTTCACTGTCTGGGTAGTTGTTGGGATTGCACACACACATATACACAAACACACGCACACACACATGCACGCACACAGAGACCGAGAGCACAGAGTGAATTGAGTAGGATGGGACCATATCTTAAAAGAAATCAAGGTAAACGGTTAGACAAAAATGCAGTGGGAGGAGAGAGGGTGAAATGTAATGGGGTAAATTATCGCTCATAGAAGAGGCAAGCAGGAGAGTTTTTAGTGGAGGGAAAAAGAGGAGAGCTGAGAAAAAAAAAAGAAAACATGAAGTTTACTCTCATCACATTCGACTAAAGGGAGGAATAAAATGCACGCTCATTTTGGTATGAAAACCTATCTTACAACACAGGAAAGTTGGGGAGAAGGAGATAAGCAGGGTGGGGGGATGATGGAAGGGAGGGAATTGGGAGGAGGGAGCAATGTGAAGTCAACACTCTTGGAGAGGGACAAGATCAAAAGAGAGAATAGAAACAATGGGGGCAGGATAGGAGGGAGGGGAAAATATAGTTAGTCTTTCACAACACGACTGTTATGAAAGTCATTAGTAAAACTACACAGATATTCCTATATTAAATTGCCTACCTTCCCAAAGGGAATGGGTGGGGAGGGAGGCATGGGGAGAAGTGAGAACTCCAAATTTTAGGAAAAATTGTAGAGTATTGTTCTTGCTATTCGGAAATAAGAAATACAGGTAATGGGGAATAGAAAGTTATCTGGCCCTACAGGACAAAAGAGAAGATGGGGTAAGGGAAGGGAGGGATGATAGAAGAGAGGGCAGATTGGTGATACGGGTAATTAGAATGTCCAGTGTATCAGGGAGGGGGGAGGGGACAAATGGGGAGAAAATACTGGAACCCAAAATCTTGTGAAAATGAATGTAAAAAGTTAAATAAATTTATTTAAAAAAATATACAACTTATATGATTAAAAAATAAAATAAATGTAAAAAGTTAAATAAATAAATTTATTAAAAAAATAAATTTATATTTTTAAAAATATATAAAAAAATAAAAAAATAAATAAAAATAAATTTTTAAAAAAGAAATTTTTCCACTTGGTTAATTTTGATCCTGACGATGACATCGTGTCATATAATTGACTACCTATTACTCATATCTGTACTCCAACAGAATAAATGCTGCTATGTCCACGCTTTTCTCTACATATAGGAAATTCCTTTGAAAAAGACAAACGAGAAAGAAGATGAAGTCTACTGTTGACTTGATAATACACATGTGGTATAATTGAGTGATCATTTTTAATTGTCGATTATCACAAATAATAGTGACAATGAGTCTGTCCAATTAGTGGGATATTTAGTTTCTAAGAAATCACTTCATTTTTTCATTGTGACAACATAATTAGTGGCAGATATGACTCAGTGAAAAATGTGACACAGTATTCAAGATCGAATTAAGAATTTTACTTATCACAATTGTTTGAACCATTTATCTAATAATGTTAAGAGAGACAAAGATTCATTTTCTGGTTTATACCCTCATATAACAACAATTGAAATTCTTTGAAGTTTCAGGTGAATTGTGTTCTTTATATACTGATGATTTTTCAGGCTCTATTTCATACTGACTTTGTGTTATAAACAAGATCTAGAAGGAAGAAACCCCTTCAAAGCTGACCTAAAAGGTGGCTTTTTCTGGAAATATAAAATTATAGATCTTGGATGTTTTTCATCTACATCAAAGATGTGTGATGCTTAATAACTTCATATACCTAAACCTATGAAGCTGTGATTATTGGAACTTGCTGTGAGACCTCGTGGGACTGTAATTGATATTATTTTGAAAATGGTTCGAGGTGTGATCATCAAGGAATCCTATTAGGTCAACTATCCTATGGGATCAATATCCATTAATTACAGATGGATTTCTCATGTGGAAGGAAGGGAGAATGACTCTTGGCAAAAGCTGAGGTAAACTTTGTCTGGCTCAATTTGCCCAGTTTTGACATTTTCTGTTAAATAGGAAATATCCAACCTTTTAAGCATGACTCAATAGAACTAACCATATCTATGAGTCTAGCCTGGAATTGGCATTCTGTTAGGGAAGCATTTTTCCCCTTAATGTCCCAGTTTCTTTCTATGAAAAATTTCTATAATCATTGCAAGTTATCAGTATAAATAGAGTATTAAATCCTGATTTCATAGGTTAGTACTGGAGCACAACTGAGCTGTTATAATAAGATAAAGGTATAATATTTGAACAATTTAGCATAAACTTTTAGTCCTTCTTTAAATTAATGTCAGGGGAATTGGGTACTGATGATACAGTTTATGGGAGCAAATTATTATGCTACTAATTAGTAAGTCTAAAACAATAGTCTTCAGTTTTGATTTGACAGGAAGGTGACAAAAGAATAACGTAATTTCTTCTGCTATCTAAGTGTTAAAAGTCAGTTTTTTTAACGGGGGCTCTTTATTGCCACCTGAATGTTCAGTAGACGTCTTGAAAAGCAAACGCATTTTATTATATGTGACTTATTTCATCTTTGGAATTTACAGCTTTGAAATTGACTATTCAGTGTATTTATACACGCTGTCACACAACTATTTCTTACAATTGCAATTATTTTGGTAATTTTTAAACGACTTCTGTTGTATCAGGGTATCAGGGGTCATCAAGGTTAAAAAAAAAGTGATTTGTTAATAATTCTCCAGCAAAATCTCATCTTCCTATGGAAGGGATGATCATCTATAAAGGGTAGCTAGAAAAGAATATAACTGGAACGAGAATTTTTAAGTTGATTTTTTAAAATTTTAAAAATATTTTATTACACATACAAAATTTAGGTTAAGAAATTTAATTTTTTTTTGCATTTGTTAATTTAATTTGCCTATCATAAAAGGTTGATTCTCTGGGCTAGTGATGTTTATATTAGTGCTGTTAAGATATGCTCAATAGGAAAGTATATGTCGAACCTATACAGAATTGTATGCTGTCATGGGGAGGGAGGGGGGTAGGGGGGAAAGGTGTGGGGGTATAAAATCTTAACTTTAAGGAAGTGATTGTAGAACATTTATAAATAAATAAAATAAATAAATAAATAAATAAATAAATAAAAAAATTTGAGCTCACTCACTATCTGACCTGGTTATTGTAATAGTAAATTAGAATTGTATTAAGATTTATTTTGTCAGAGATGCTTAACAGAGGAGGTGCTCTCCGCAAGTGACTTGAACTGGAAAATCAAATCCACTTAAAGTTGCTCTGAAACCCCTCTCCCATCTGTATTACTAAGAAGAGAGGTCTCCAGAGGACCATAAAATTGCATTAGATGGTGTTTAAGAGACTTGATAACTGTATAAGACACTATATGTAAGCCTAACATAGTCATCATCGTCATATTTATCTTCTTCTTCTACATATTTATCTTCTTCTTCTACATGCCTAATAAACTGCTTCCTGAGCAAGCAGTGACTGGAACTTTGAATGCTTCTTTTCAGTCTCTCATTTTGACTTTTGCTCTACCAGAGACAGCAATGACTAATTCCTTTGTTCATGGAACTCAGCCTGTTCCTTATTTCCCTAGACTTCCTGTGCTACACCTACCTAGATCTGTTAGTGTTTTCTTCAGGGATATTGCCTCTCATCGTCATAATGAGACAGCTCTTGGTTAAAATTGTTTGAATTCTTTTTCATAAACTCAAAAGATTTCCAGAAACTGTTTATAGAACAAGCAATAGTTGTGCTGCTGCACATGAATAAATGTCTTATGGCCCCCAAATCTCATAACTTCTATGGTATGCTTTCCTAGGAGGTATTGCCCTTCATGGTTCTTCATAAGTGGAAGTCACCTTAGACATTTATCGTATATTTAATATATTATGACTTAATTCTAAATTAAATGGAACAAAATCAGTATGCTATATGCTATGCCCTGTTCCCTATTCTCTAATGTCACCATTGCACTTCAGTAAGGGAAATTTCTCCTTGTTGCTTTGTGTTACACTTGGTGGACTGCCCTCCATGCATTTAGGGTATAATATCCAAAGAAAGGATGTGACCTTTCTGTGGATCAGTGGGGGAAATGCGAGAAATAATTAATTAGGATCTCCACTTTATTCTATCTAGTATTTATCGGTTTTCTATTCTAAATAAATCATAGGAGGATTGATAGGTTCTTATAGCAATCCTCAAACTTTAATGTGATGTTCACTATTTGTTTACCAACTTAAGAGATGCATCTGGACAACCACAAGAATGCTGATAAGGATATCTCTATCCTGATTTACTCAAATTCCCTATTTAGACCCAGCACACCTGGGATACCTTGATGCTTTGGAAAGTCCCCCAGGTTATATTTGCAGCTCCAGACCATTCTGTCTTGTTCATCAGAAGCTAGTGATCATCTTATGATCATCTTATGATCATTCAGTCAGTGGATATGTGACATGCTTCATTCAACTTTTGACCCCCTCCACAATTCTGTCATTTTTGGCACTTCAGACCAAGGTCGACCAACGAAGGAGACTCGGCACTTTAGCAGGCCACTTTTGAAATTTGAGTATCAAACCCTATAAATCTGGAGTCCACTTCATCATAGGGGAACATGGACCCTTTAATGTAGTACTATTGCATTAGTTTCTTATATTGTAGGTAGTACAATTTTAATCCACAAACCATTTTCTTTTTTTTTTTTAATTTTTAATGTTCTACAACACTACCATACTTAGATTATTCCCTCTACCTATCCTTTATGAACCCCCTACCTCCTCAAGACAGCATGCAATTTTATACAGGATCTACATATGCTTTCCTATTGAATATATTTTGACTATAGTCATGCTGTGTAGACGAACTAAAATAAATTGAAGAAATCATATAACAAATCAAAACATAATACACACACACACACACAAATGATCTGCTGCATTCTGCGAATGAATTCAATACTTCTTTCTCTGAGTGTGCAAGGTGTTTTGCCATAGAAGATCATTGGGGATTTTTTTTTTGAGTTCTTGCGTTGTTACAAAGTTCCAAGTCTACCAGAAATATTCTTGCACACTATGGTCGTTGCTGTGCACAAAGTTCTCCTGGTTCTGCTCCTTTTGCTCAGCATCAGATCATGTAAATTCTTCCAGGCCTCTGGAGTCTTCCTCTTTATCATTTCCTGTGGCTCAATAGTACTTCATTGCATTCGTATACCATAATTTATTCAGTCATTCCCCAATTGAGGAGCATTTCCTTTATTTCCAGTTTTTGGCAACTACAAAGAACGCTGTTGTAAATATTTTTGTACATGTGGGACCCTTTCCCATTTTTATGATCTCTTGGAAGTACAGTCCTAGAAGTGGTATTGCTGGATCAAAGGGTATGCACATTTTGTAGCCTTTTGGGCATAGTTCCAAACCGATCTTTAGAATGACTGAATGAACTCACAGCTCCACCAACAAGGAATTAGTGTTCCAACTCTCCCACATCCTCTCCAACATTTATCATTTTCCCGTTCTGTCATGTTTGCCAATCTAATAGGTGTGATGTGGTACCTCAGAGTTGTTTTGATTTGAATCTCTCTACTCAAAAGTGATTTAGAGCATTTTTTCATATGATTATAGATATCTTTAATTTCTTCCTCTGAAAATTGCCTGTTCATATCCTTTCACCACTTATCAACTGGGCAATGGCTTGTATTGTTGAACATTTGACTCAGGTCTCTATACATTCTAGAAATGAGGCGTTAATCCCAGAGATTAGCTGTAACAATGATTTCCCAATTTACTACATCCCTCCAAATTTTGGTTGAATTGGGTTTGGTTGTACAAAATTTTTTCAATCAATTTTGTAATCAAAATTATTTATCTTGCATTTCATAATACTTTCTATCTCTTTTTTAGTCAAAATTTCTTGCCTTCTCCACAATTCTGATAAAAGCATTATTCCTTACTCCTCCAGTTTGTCCGGGGTATCAATTTTTATACTTAGATCGTGTACCCATTTGGACTTTATTCTTGTGTATGGTATAAACCAGGGTCTATGCCTAGTTTTCTCCACACTGTTAACCACGTTTCCCACCAATTTTTGTTGAACAGTGGGTCCTTATCCTAGAAGCTGGGGTCCTAGGGTTTATCTAAAAGGAACTTCCTGTATTCCTTGCCTACTGTGTCTTGAGTGCCGAATCTATTCCACTTGTCTACTGTTCTATTTCATAGCAAGTACCAAGTGGTTTTGATAATTGCTGCTTTATAATACAATTTGAGATCTGGTAGTGCTAGGCCATCTTCCCTAGCATTTCTTTTCATTAGTCCCTTTGATATTCTGGACCTTTTGCTCTTGCATATGAATTTCGATATTATTTTATGCAACTCTAGAAAATAATTATCTGATAGTTTAAATGGTATGGGACTAAATGGGTAAATTAATTTAGGTAGAACTGTAATTTTTATTACATTAGCTCTGCCTACACATCAGGCAGCTGATGTTTTTCCACTTACTTAGATATGACTTTATTTGTACAAAAAGGTGTCTTGTAATTGTGTTCATATAGTCTCTGGGTTTTTTTGGCAGGGAGACTTGCAAGTATTTTACAGTACATACTCGAACTTTAAATGGGATTTCTCTGTTTCTTGCTGTTGGACTTTGTTGCTAATATATAGGAATGCAGAAGACTTGTGCAGGTTTATTTTGTAATCTGCAACTTTGGCAAATTTGTTTATTATTTCAAGTATTTTTTTTACTTCAATCTCTGGGATTCTCTAAGCCTGTCATCACATCACTTTCAAAGAGTGATAACTTAGTTTCTTCTTTGCCTATTCTAATTCCTTCAATTCCTTTATCTTGTCTAATTGCTACAGCTAATATTTCCAGTACCATATTGAATAATAGTAGTGAAAATGTATTTCTTGTTTCACTCCTGATCTTATTGGAAATGCACCTAGCTTATCTCCACTGCATATAATGCTTGCAAAAGTTTTATTTACATACTGCTTATTATTTTGTGAGAAGTTCCCTTTATTCCTATGGTCTCCATTGTTTTTAATAGAAATGGGTATTGTATTTTGTCAAAAGTTTTTTGTGCATTTGTTGAGATAATCATGGGGTTTTTGTTAGCTTTGTTGTTGATATGATCAATAATGCTAATAGTTTTCCTAATATTGAACCAGCCCTGCATTCCTGGTGTCAATCCTACCTGATCGTAATATATTATTTTCCTGACAAGATGGTGTATTCATTTGGCTAAAATCTTGTTGAAAAGTTTTACATCTATATTCATTAGGGAAATTGGTCTCTAATTTTCTTTCTCTGTGTTGTCTCCTCCTAGTTTAGGTATCAAAATCATATTAGTATCATAGAAAAATTTGGGAGGACTCCTTCTTCCCCAATTTTTAAAAATAGTCTATATAATATTGGAATTAACTATTCTTTAAATGTTTGATACAATTCAACTGTAAATCCATCTGGCTCTGGACATTTTTTCCTAGGGAGTTCATTGATGGCTTGTTCAATTTCTTTTTCTGCGATGGGGTTGTTTAAGTATTCTATTTTCTCTTCTGTTAATCTAGGCAATATGTATTTTTAAAAATACTCATTCATCTCATCTAGATTACCGAATTTGTGAGCATAAAGTTGGGCAAAGTAATTTCTAATTACTGTTTTCCTTTCCTCCCCATTGGAGGTGAGTTCACCCTTTACAATTTTGATTTTAATAATTTGATTTTCCTTCTTTTTTTAGTCAAATTGACCAGAGGTTTATCAATTTTATTAGTTTTTTTCATAAAACCATGTAATGGTGTTTTTTATTAATTCAATAGTTTTCTTAATTTCAGTTGTATTATTCTCTCCTTTGCTTTTCAGTATTTCTAATTTGGTATTTACTTGAGGAATTTCAGTTTGTCCTTTTTCTAGTTTTTTTAACTGCATATGCAAGTCATTGAGCTCCTCTTTATCTATTTTATTTCTGTAGGCATGCAAAGATATAAAACTTCCTGAAAAACTGCTTTTCCATTGTCCTATAAGTTTTGGTAAGTTGAATCATTATTGCCATTCTCTTGAATGAAGTTGTTGATTGTTTCTATGAGTTCTCCTTTAACCGACTCCCCCTTTAGGATTGGATTATTTAGTTTCCAATTGATTTTTGGTTTATCTTTCCACGGTCTTTTATTACATATAATTTTCATTTCAGAATGATTTGAGAAGGATGAATTAATTATCTCTGCCACTCTGCATTGGATTGTGAGGTTTTTATGTCCTACTACATGGCCAATTTTTGTACATGCGCCATGTACCACTGAGAAAAAGGTATATTCCTTTCTATTCCCATTCAATTTTCTCCAGAGATATATCATTTCTACCTTATCCAGAGTTTTATTTATTTATTCAAGCTCTTTCTTGTCTATTTTGAGGTTAGATTTATCATGTTCACTAATATAATTTTTCTATCGATTTCTTCCTATAACTCCCCCAACCTCTCCTCTAAGAATTTGGATGCTATACCCCTTGGAACATATATCTTTAGTAATGATATTGCCTTATTCTCTTTAGTGCTTTTCAGCAGGATATAGCTTCCATCCTTCTCTCTTCTGATTTGAACTATTTCTGATTTTGATTTATCTGAGATTAGGATTTCTACTCCTGCTTTTCTTCTATCTGCTGAAGCACAATGTATTCTGCTCCAACCTTTGACCTTTATCCTGTGTGTATCCCCCTGTTTCAAATGTGTTTCTTGTAAACATCTTATTGTCAGGTTATGGCTTTTAATCCATTCTACTATCTTTCTCGGTTTTTTTGGGAGAGTTCATTCCATTCACATTCAGTTATACAATCTGTGTATTTCCCTCCGTCTTCTTTCCCACCATTTGTACTTTTAGCTCTCCCGTCTCCCTTCCCGTCCTCAATAGTCTTCACTTTTCACCACCACCTCCTACAGCCTTCCCTTCCTTCTTTTATCCCCCCTTCTTTTTACTCCCCCTTACCCTTACTCTTTGTTCCCTTTCTTTTAGCTTCCCTCCCCTTTCTTCTTCCTTCCTCTCCTACTGCCTCTAGAATTTACGATTAAATACTTAAGTTTATTGTTCCCTCCTTGAACCACATCAGATGAGAGTACCTCTCAAATGATGATCTTCTCCCTCCCCTCTTTCCCTCTACTATAATTTTGCCCTTCTTCCTGTGATGTAATTTACCATTTTCTGCTTCTTCCTTTTCATACGTCCTGTTAAAATCCCTTCGCATATTTAAATCATATTTTTAACATGACATCATTTACTTTATACCCGTTCCCTATATGTATATGCCTTCTATATTTCATAATAGATACACAATTCTCAAGATTAACGGTTATCATCTTCCGTTATAGGGAGGTAAACAGTTTGCCCAAATTGAGTAACAAGTTTTATTTCCCCCCCGCCTATCCCCTGTTTACTTTTTTATTCCTTTCCTGAGATCTGCATTTGAAGATCGAATTTTCCATTAAGTTCAGGTACTTTTGTCAGGAAGGTCTGGAAATCCCTTATTTTGTTGAATGACCATTTACTTGCCTGAAACGTTATGCTGAACTTTGCTGGGTAGTGTATCCTTGTATGTAGTCCCAACTCCTTTGCCTTACAGAATATTGGATTCCAGTTCCTTCAATCTTTTATCGTAAAAGCTACAAGGTGCTGTGTGATCCTGACTGTAGTTCCTCCATATTTGAATGGTTTCCTTCTAGATGCCGTAATATTTTCTCCTTCACTTAATAATTCTGGAATTTGGCAACGATACTTCTTGGGGTTTTGAATTTGTGATCCCTTTTGGGAGGTGAACGGTGGATTCTTTCGATGACTATTTTGCCCTCTGAATCTAATACTTCTGGACAGTTTTCCTTGATGATTTCCTGGAAGATGTCCAGACTTCTTTTTTTCATTGTGGCTTGCTGGTGGGGCATTAATTCTTAAATTTTCTCTCCTTGATCTATTTTCCAGGTCATTTGTTTTTCCAATTAGATATTTTACATTTTCTTATATCTTTTCATTCTTTAGATTTTGTTTGACTGATTCTTGCTGTCTCATAGTCATTAGTTTCTCCTTGCTCAATTCTAATCCTTATCAAATTGTTTTCTTCAGTTAAATTTTGCATTTCCTTTTCCATCTATCTAATTTTTCCTTTTAAAGAGTTATTTTCTCCAATTAATTTTTGTACTTCCTTGTTCATTTGTTCAATTTTCCTTTTCAAAGAAATGTTCTCATCAGGGAATTCTTTTTTTATGCTTTTGAAATCATTGGCCAATTTTTCTTCTATTTCCTTCCTCAGCTGTTCCACGGGAGCTGTTTGGGCATGAATGCAGTTCATCGTCCCTTCCTAAGTTTCAGATTAAAGTACAGTCTCACCACTTACCTCTTTGATATTTGTGTTTTGGTCTTTGTCCCCATAAAAAAATTCTATGATTTTTTTGCCATTCTTGCTTTTTCTTGTTTGTGATGGTGATTGTGTGTTGTGACTTCTGGTTTTTCAGTTAGAAACTGTAGAACTTGGTGTTGAGCTGACTTGTGTGAAAAAGCTAAGAGCAGGCTGTTGCTTTGTGTTTCCCCAATCAGCCTTGGGTTTATCTTGTTAAGTGTGGGCAAGAGGTGGTCTGGTCATGGGAGATCTTCTCAACTGAACTGACGCAAAGCCAAGGTCGGGGGATTGCGATCCCAGCTGCCCTATTGCCTTCCCGTTTCCCCTGGAATGCTAAGGCATGCTTAGATTCTATTGTGAGTTTCCACCCCTCCTTGGGTTCTTCTCCTGGCCCTGAGGCTTGCCTCCATCATAATACGAGTTTCCTCTGCTCTGAGTTCCCTTTCCTTTCTGTTTGCCTCTGCTACAGCAGGAGGATTCCCCCTTAACTATTTTCCTAGCCTCAGGTATTTTGAGAAAATTTCCCTGCTCTGCTATTTGTGTGGATCCAGGATTTTTCTGGGGAAATATTTTATGGTTCTTTGAAGGTCATCAAGTAGGAAGGAGAGAGCATTTACTGATCATTCTGCCATCCTGGCTCCCAGAAGTTCAAGTTGGTGACTTATAGATGTTTAATCTGCAGGCTGAAAGTCTCAGGAGCTACTGCATTGATATCTGGTGCTCAGCAGCTGTCACTGACTTGGTTCTGCTGGTCTCTCACCCTGGACTGAGGCTTTGCTGATTCTGCCTGCTGCTGTCTCAGGTTTTCTCCCACTCTGCTGTGCTGGACACATTGCACTGTGCATTGTCAGAACTATATTCTTAACACAACACTTTCACAGGTTCTGAATGATATACAATCGTTTCCCAGGTTCCCAATTCCCAAAAAAGGGAAATAGGACTATGTGCTTGTGTCAATGCTTTTTAGGAAGATATTTTCCACAATTTTGTCTGACTCCTCAAACAAGGATGGAAGAAGCATCACAGTAAATTATTCAAATAGAAAAGACTACAAATTAAGACTAAAGTGGAAAGTTGGTAAAATTTCGTTGGGTAATCATTGTAAACTCTGAGGTTGAGATGTAGTGGAGTGTGGATCAGTTCTCTGTACTTGTGCTAATTTTAGCTTAACTATCATCACCAATAAAACCGTAGTTTTATTATCCAATCAGCATTTCACCATCCATGCATGGGTCCTTTGGTTATAGTGAATGGAGAAATTTTGAATGTTTTGTTTAAGTTCATGGATCTTGGCAAGAATATATGGATCAGGGATGTTCATATAGATACTAAGGTTGATGAATAAATTGTTAGAAGTACTTCACTATTTGGGAGCCTTTGAAGGAAAGTGTAGGAGAGAAGAGGTATTAACCTGTCTACCAAGCTGAAGGTTTATAGTTGTACTGATCTCATTGTTGTATATCTGTGACACCTGCACAGTATACCAGAAGCAAGCTAAGAAACTGAATAACTTCTATTTGCATTGTCTTAGAAAAATTCTTAACAAGATACAGTACTTAACAATGAGCAACTTTCTTGTGCTAAAGTACCAATCGTTCAAAATCTATTTCAGAAACAGCAACTTTTGTGGGTGGAGCACATTGTTTAAATGCTAACCACTTGTTTACCTAAAAGACTATTTAACAAAGAACTCACAAAAGCGAAGTGCTCACATGGAAGTCAGAAGAAGTAATACAGGAACATTCTCAAGATCTCCCTCAAAAACTTTGGAATCAATCATGAGACATGGGAGACACTGGAACAGGATGACCTAATGTTGTATGCCCACATCAAAGAACATGCTATACTCTATGAGAAAAGCAGAATTGTAGTATCTTAAAGAAATATGAGATGTGCCTATTTTGTGATGTCTGAACTCCAAATATTCCCATAGACTATTTGTTACTAACCTGTGGAAAAGCCTTCTAAACCTATGTTGGTCTAATTAGCTACAGTCAGACACACCATATCTTGACCCCAACGTAGAGATGTCATCATTTTAGCTCTCTTCAAAAACAAAGGACAGAATAGACATACGTGGTATACTGTGTGTGTGTGTATTTGTGCGTGTGTGTGGACACACATACATATAGGGACATAACGTTTTTAGGAATTTTGTAAGTCACTTCATTAAACTCCTAGTATTTTTTTCTTCTGTGCTATAATGAAACCTTCCAACTCCCTTATTAAGGAAAATGTTACTAGTTAAAAGTCATGAAGCTTCTGAATACTATGTAAGCTAGAGATTTAAAAATATTTTTATCACAAATCATATTTTGATTCATCGTGACAGATGACTACCTTGAAGAGCTTAAGGAATGAAATGACTCAACCTTTTCTCAGCATTCTATATCAGGCTTTCCTTACTATGATACTAAAGGATATTACCTTATGGGAAAAGTAAAACTTTTTTATGGGTGTGATTTTGCTAGTGATTTCCCATGAAGATCTACAAAGATTTTCATGGAAAAGCTTATCCTGATGAATTCATGAGACCACTACGAATTTTATGTCTTATAATATCTGGAAATGTATCCCTGTATTTTCTATGTCAGAACAGATAATTAGATGTGCAAGAGTCATGAAATACTTTTAAAACTGAAAGTAATAAGGCTAATATTAATAATTTCATAAAGGATTCTGGCACAATTCTCTGGAATCTTGAATGTGACCTAAAGTATCAATAGTTGATTAGCTTTTGAAATTAAGAAGAGATGTAAATAGGCTATTGTGATTCTGTCGCACATATTCATAAGGCTCAAAGAATACACAAAGTAAATAATAATGAAGTTGCAGGTATAGTGAACATTTTCTTTCTTTTTCCATTCTTCAAAAGTCATCCATATTAAGCTTCACTGACTAACATCAAAGGAAATTCAGAAGTGTTTGTAGTTTTGGGGGGGAACTTTTTTTTTTGCGTTTTTTGCTTTAAACTTATATTCAACATGAGAAAAGGGGGGAAAAAGAATTGTCGTGTGTACAACAGACTATAAGAAAGGATTTAATGTACAAAAAATTTCCATTTCAAGAAAACCTATAATAAATACTATACATTGTTTTCAAAACTACTCAGCATTTCTTTGCTTTCCTATTGGTTTTCTTTTTCCTCTGCTGGTCACTTTTCACTTTATATTTCCCCTGACATATCCCCCCATAAAGACCACAATTAAGCATGGTTTATACATATGTGTGTATGCATATACGCACACATATATAAACACATATACACGTACATACACACCCATATGTACATATCTATAATCATACACATGTGTACACATATACACTTATCTGTATGTGACTGTGATATGCTTATTTCCTATTATCATCTGTTTCTCTTAAGGTGGGTAGCATATTCTCTCATCTTTTCCATGTTTTTTGTGAAGAAACCAGGTCATTATTTCCTACACCACAGCAGAATTTCAACTCAGTCACATTCTGTCTGAGAGATTGTTTAAGAAAACTCCCCTTCCCCAATTTTCTGCATTCCTTCTGTTTTTGGCTACACAGGTTTTATTTATATGAGAAATTTTTAATTTAAAATATTAAAAATTATCCTTTTTGTACTTGAACAATGCTCTTGCCTTATAATATAGTTTAAGGTCTGATACTAATCAATCTACTGTTTTTTATTTTTTTTTCCTGGTGTGTGTGAAACTCCTGACTGACTGCTTTTTGCTCCACATGAATTATTTTTAACTCACTAAATAATTTTTTAGTAATTTAGTTGGGATAACATTGAGTAAATAGATAAATCAGGTAAAACTATCATTTAAAATTTTATTGGCTTTACATGCTGTGAACTATAAATATTTCTTCAACTATTTATGTCTGAATTTATTTCTATAATATGTGTTTTATGTTTATAACTGTGTAAATCCTGTGTCTATTTTGGCAGACACATGCTCAGGTATTTTATGCTAGCCAAGTATTTTGAATGATCTAAAACAAAATTGAATAACCTTGCTGACATAATGTGATTTCTCTATTTTTCACTTTTGATTATTTTTTTAACTTTAAGTTTGTCTGAATTCATGACTACTATTTTTGCTTCGTTTTTTTAAATGCTAAGTTCTACTCCTGTCCCTTATTTTATCTATGTGTAAATAATTCATTTTTGTAAATGTTTCCTTAAAGCAACACATTGTTGAATGCAAAATTTTAATCTGCTCTGGTGGAGTTTTAAAGAAAAGATAAGAATCTAAACTAAAATTTTAACTAAAATTTCAAAATACATAGCTCAAAAATGTAGTCAATGAGTGAGGTAGATACAGTCAAGTTATTTTTTTTTTTTGGAAATGAGGAAAAATGGAAAACTACCAAATTATATTTAAGATATGGAGGATTAGAAAATTAATCCAAAGAATATTTTTTCCCTTGGCATACAAGTGATTTTGTACGATTTATGTAGTACAAAGGATTAGGAAGCAACAAGAAGAAAGATATCAAGCAGTGTTTTCTGTAATTATATTCATTATAAATGTAAATATTGGTAGTTAATTATTCATGTGTGAAATAAGAAAGGCTAAAAGTAGTATGACCTTATTACTAAGCATGAAAATGGTAATTCTCAAGAAGATAATGTACACAAGCCAGATAATTTCAATGGTATTGTTTTTTGTAAACAAAAGAACATACGGGTGCTGATGTCTACTTTTTACATAAGTTAAGATTTGAAAGAATGATAATCAATAAAAGCAATAAAATTAAGTAATCCAGGTATTTGTGATTGTTATTATAAAGTGCTTATTTAGCAGTGGAAAGATCTAAGACTTAGGAACCAAATGAATAGTATTAGGAATATACCAAAGAAATTTCTAGGATATCCTCTAAAATATTTCACTTTTCAAATTATAAAACTGAAGAAAAGAGAGGTTAATGGCTCAAGATTATTTGGATAGTAAATTCCTGCAATTCAAACAACATTTGTTCACCAGAACAATGTGAGAGATTGCCAATTAAAATCAACACTTTATTTTGTGTCTGTGATACTGAAGAACTGTAGTACATCTGATTACACTCTTTGTAAGAATTATCAAAAATTGCCATTTGTACACCTCTGAAGTTTAGACAAACCATGTTTAAATTAAGCAGGAAATAAATGGGTCAATACTGACTCCAGTTATTAAAAATAATAGAATATGAGAGTACTTCTGCATGTCATATTGCAACAAGATTTTGTTAATGAGGTTATTCCTCTCATGAGTCGAGGGGGTCAAATCATTTGTTACTAGGGAAAAATGTGCTCCTGTGGTTCTTCATAGAGTAACTGTAACTAAAATTATGCAACTCCATAGAGGAAACTAGATACCTTCTCTCCATCCTTGTTATATTTGTTAGGGAATTTGTAAAGAAACATCTTAATTTTCTTTAAAAGATGGTCTCAGGGGAATAGAAATGGCCTGTCTGGGTAGAAAAAGTAAAGCAAAAGAAATTCTTTTATGTAAGCCCTTCACATTTAAAAGATTACCAGATTTTTGAAAAGACTTGTCTGCTTCTTTCCTGATTCACTCATCAGTAAACTAGTAAACTATGAAGTGTAGCTCCAATCTTTTTCCTTTACCCTACGTGTATCTCCTCTTTTCAAATGTGTTTCACGTAAAGAACATATTGTTGTCGTGTGGTTTTTAATCCATTTTACCATCTGTCTCTGATTTATGGGAAAGTTCATCCCATTCACCTTCATAGTTATTTATTTTTACTATTTATGTCATTCCTTCCATCTCCTTTTCCCTAATTTCTGCTTTTGGTTCTCCCTTCTCTCTTCCCCTCCTCAATAGTTTTAATTTTTGACCACTGCCTCCTTCCATCTTTCTTCTATTATTTCAGACTCCCTTCCTTTTTATCCCCTTTTCCTTTACTACTTCTTCCCTCCTTTTTAGCCTCCTCTCCCTTTTCCTTCCCCCTACCCCTCCTATTCACTGTAAAGCCAGTTGTATTTCTATACATAACTGAGTTTGTAGTGCCCTCCTTGAATGCATTAACATGAGAGCACATCTTAAACAATAGTCATCTCCCTCCCCTCTTTCCCTCTACTATGTTTTTGTACCTCTTCCTGTCATGTAATTTACATTTCCCTGCCTCTTCCTTTTCACATCTCCCATTATAATCCCTTTGCACCCTTAAATCACATTTATCATCACATCATTTAATTTGTACCTATTCCATCTATCTATGTATATCTCTTTTGCATTCCATAATAAATATACAATTTTCAATATTAACAAGTATCATCTTCCCTTATAGGAATGTAAATAGTTTGCCCATGTTGTGTAAGAAGCTTATTTTTGCCACTGTTTACCTTTATATGTCTCTCTTGAGAACGGCATTTGAAGATCAAATTTTCTGGTGAGGTCTGGCCTTTTCATCAGGGAAGTCTGGAAATCCATTATTTCGTTGAATGTCCATATCCTTGCCAGAAATACTATGCTCAGCTTTGCTGACTTGTAATCCCAGCTCCTCAGACAATATCGTATTGTAGTTTCTTCTATCTTTTAATGTCGAAGATGCAGGGTCCTGTGTGATCCTTTCTGTAGCTCCTCAGTATTTGAATTGTTTATTTCTGGCTGGCTGCAGTATTTTCTCTATCACTTGATAGTTCTGGAATTTGACAGTGACATTCCTTGGTATTTTTAGTTTGGGGTCCCTTTGAGGAGATGAATGGTGGATTCTTTTGATGTCTATTTTCCCCTCTGGATCTACGAATTATGGGCAATTTTCTTAGATGATTTCTTGGATGATATTGTTCAGGCTCTTTTGTTCATCATTGCTTTCTGGTAGCTCAATAAACCTTAGATTTCCGCTCCTGTTTCTATTTTACAGGTCTATTTTTTTCCAATTTCATATATGACATTTTCTTCTATCTTTTCATTCTTTAGATTCTGTTTGACTGATTCTTGATGTCTCATAGATTTGCTATCTTCTAATTGCTCAATTCTTTTTTTTTTATGAAATTGTTTTCTTCAGTTAACTTTTCCATCTCCTTTTCCATCTGTCAAATTGTTCCTTTTAAGGAGTTATTTTCTCCATTTAGGTTTTGTACTTTCTTTCCATTTGTCCAATTTTCTTTTTAAGGATCTGTTCTTTTCAGTGAATTCTTTTTACATAATTTTAAAAACCATTGTTTAGTTTTTCTTCCATTTCTCTAATTTAAGCTTTAAAACCCTCCAGAGGTCTTTCAAGAAGGCTTTTTGTGTTTTCAACCAGTTCATATTCCCTTCTGAAGTTTCAGATGGTATTGCACTTTCTATGCTATCCTCTTTCCTATTTCTGTTTTAGTTCTTGTCCCCATAGAAAAATTTTATAGTCTATTCTTTTCTGCTTTGCTTTTTACTCATGAAAATAACCCTTTTCCCATCTTTTAATGTTGACCTCTGCCTCTTGGATACAGGGAGCTCTGGCCCACAGTTCTTGTGTCTAATAGTTGAGGCTTTATGTCATGTGGTCTCTGGTCCTTTCAGCTAAAAATTAAATGCTGCAGCTTACCTAGTGTTGAACTGACTGATGTTTGAAAGCAGAGGCAGGTTAGGTCTTTTGGGTTTTCCTGCAATTACCCTGGTGCTGGCTTGCTAAGTTGGGGAGGGGTGGTCTAGATGCTGGAGACTCCTCTGCTGAGTTAGAGCATGGGAAAACTCAGCTTTCTGCGCTGGTATGCTCTGGATTCAACTGGTGGTGCTGAGGCACTCCTACAGTTCTGGTGTTGGCAGTTGTCACCTTGTTTTTGAAATGAGATTGGGTGGGACAACTCTGATTATCCGCTGGCCACCTTTGTCCTCAGAAAGAGGAATCCTCCTTATCGATCTTTCTAGCCTCCTGTGTTGAGAGCCTGTTTACCCGTTCTTCTCTTCCCACTCTTCTAGGGTTTTTTCCAGGGAAATCATCCCTGGTCTCATCAAGGTCAACAAGGGGAGAGAGATAGCAGTTACTGATCACTCCACTATCTTGACTCCCAGAACGAAAAATCTAAAAAAATTATTCTCAAAAAAATTATTACGAATTTTTGTGTAAATGCATTCAGATTTTTAAAAAAAATTGTCTTTCCCTCCACATGTGGAAAAACCTATCCTTTTTGAAATACTCTATGGACAAGTTTAAAATATGTGTTTGAAGGGCTACTGTTTTGCTGATGAAGGAGGAAAAAACATGCAACCACAAATTTGTACCAGAACGTTAAGGTAACAAGAGATATAGTAAATCATGTTACTAGTAAATAGAATGGTAAACACAAGATTGCATACGTGTATGAAGAAAATGAAACAAAATATGTCACCCATTTTTCTGTTAAAATGAATATGGCAATAAGTGGTCTTTTTGTTAACCTATTAAATTATATATAACTAAAACTGTGAACATTCATTATATGCAATGGAAAAAATTAAGTGTCCTTTCCAAAGCATCAGTTGCAAAGCAGGAGTGCCTATTGTCACTATGCTATTTTACATAGCCTGAGAAATGCCAGCTAGAGCAATAAGGACAGAAATTTAAATCAAATGACCTAAAAGAGGCAAAGATGAAATCAAATCATAAAATTCTTAAATGATCTAATTATACATAAAAATGGAGTACAAATTAATTAAAACAATAACTAAGTGCAATTTATTTTTAAAATATAAAACCTATAACTATAAGAATAAAAATATGTGACTAGCATACCAAGCTATGAAAGTATTTTGAATAACTAAAAATAGCAAAATTTATACGGAGGAAAAAATGTTTAAGAAACCTAAGGGATATAATGTGAAAAAAAAATATTGGAAGATGGTCTCAGACATCAAAGCCAAAATATTTTAGAAAGCAATTATCATTGCATCAATTTAGAATTTAGAATTGGTTATAAAAGAGTTGAACAATTTAGATAAACAATGTTAGGGAAAATGTAAATAATGTATCAAAGGAAGATAAAATCAGTTTTAAAGATAAATCAATTCAGACTGCATTGGAAGGTCAAAAGCTGAAGATTAAATACTTTGGCCTCATATTAAGAAGTTGGGAGTCATAGGAAAAGACCTACATGTTGGTAAGACTGAAAACAAAAGGAAAATCGAATAGCAGAGGGTGAGATGGGTACATAGAGCCTTGGAAACAGCAAACATGAACTTGAATGGAATGAGAGACAGTGGAGGATAGAGAAGCCAAGTGTGTTATGATCCATGGAGTCATGAAGAAACAGACACTACTGAATGACTGAACTACAACAGCAGCACATTGATTAAAAAATAACAACAACAACACAAAACTTCTGGATCCTAGTATTTGAAAAAGTAGCTCTGAGCAAAATGTTAAATTCTGCCAGTCCCAGCAAATGAGGAGCAAGCCTTGGGACTGAATGAAACATTATCATTAGCATCAGTTGCTTTAAAAATTCTCAGCTTGAAAAATGCTGAGTTAAGAAACAAAACTGGTCAGAAGGAAACTCCAGGGCTCCTTTAATTAGTAGAGACAGGACTCTGCTTGGTTTGGGTCACAGTAATGGGTAGCAGCCCCAGGGGAAGGGGGAACACCATTGTAGCAGAGCTTGTACCTGCAGTGCAGCAGGGACCCTGCTCACAGTTCCAGGAAGAAAAGACTACTTGTGGTAACTTACATACCACAGCACAGTCAAAAGGAATAGTAACAGCAGCCATACCTCTCCTTAGATAGTGCCACCTCGGAAGATCCAAAACTTAGAGCAGCCTAGAAATATCTCTACAAATAGCTGCACAAAGACCTTGAAACGTGGGACAGTGTACCCTTATACTAGTAATTTAAATGGAAAGATCTTTCTCATTAATTAATAGACTCATATATCTGCTTAAATCACTTGGAAGCCTAAGTCACATCTGGTAGGAGGAACTTGCTGAAGAGGTGGAACAGGAAGAGTGGAGCAGAACCGGGAGGAAGCATATGAGTGCAATCAGGTCAGGGGGGATAGAACTCAAGTCAACTGACACAGGCCAACTGACACAGTGGGACAGTTGATTGTAAGAAGGCCTTGCCTGAGGGAGGAGAAGTTTGAGAATGGCTTTGCCCCCTGCTGTGATCATGATTATTAACTTCTTTGTCACCATAATGTATTTTACTTTCTGGTTCCGGGATTTGGTTTTCTGGTGTTTAGAAAAATATTTTTCTTCTGCCTTCTATGTGAAGCACCTTTTATACGTGGCGTTTGAGAATTATGCTGGCATATTCATAGTCACCACCAGTGCTGTGAATATTGCCTTGGTGATACAATGCTCTACACTGGAAGGAGACACTTATTTTAACAAAGAATTAAAAGTCCAGTCATAGGCTAGGAAAATTAGCCAAGGGGAAAGAAAACAACTCTGACTGTTGAAAGTTATTTAAGATGAAAAGGAAGATCAAAACATACACTCAGAAGAAGAAAACCATGTCAAATCTCCTCTATTCAAAGACTCCAAAAAAACGTATTAATTGGTCCCAGGCCATGGAGGAGCTCAAGAAGTAGACGAAAAATTGAGAAGAGAAATAAGAATGTTGCAAGAAAGTAATGAGAAAAGAGTCAACAGCTTGGGAAAGGGGACACAAAAAATATGAAAGAAAATAACAAATTAAGAAGGCAGATTAAGAAAGATTAAGTGAAAGGGTTTCAAAAATTCAATGAGGAAAAGAAAGCCTTACAATGCAGAATTTAATAAATGGAAAAGGTGTTTCAAAAAATCATTGATGAAAATATTCAGTTAAAAATTAGAATAGAGCAAATGACAGCTAAAGACTGTAATGGTAATTTTAATGGGGAGAACTTTCATATTACTTAATAAGACCTGTGCTCTGACTGGGTCACATGGAAGCTTGGGTCACATGGAGACTGTGGTGGGTGTACTTCGCTGAATGAGTAGAATGGGAAGGGTGGAACAGGAAGAGTTGTGGATTGAGAAGAGTTGAGTGAAAATCTGGAAATAGTTATCAGAACAGGAAGAACGCAGGCAAGCCCAGGGGTGACTGTGAGAGTGATAAGGGGCATTTTGTTTAAGGGAAACCTGATTGCGATATGTTTAAAGGAAGCTTGCTTGTGATTGTTTAAGGATCTGTTTTGTGAAAAACTTAGCAGGAGGAAGGCTTGGGGATATTATTGTGCTATGCATTGGTGTTGTATATAAATATTTATTACTGTGATGGATTTGGCTTTCAGGTGTCTGAATAAATGTTTTGGTTCTGTCTTCCATGTGAAAAGTCTGTTTTATTTAGCTATTCAAAATTGCATTTGGATGTTCATCACCAATGTAGGTTCTGTGAATATCACATTGGTTCCACAATGACTTTATCAAGAAGCAATAAAACAAAACTAAAATAAATGAAAAAAATTGAAAACTATGTGAAATTTCTTTGTGAAAAAACAACTGATCTGAAAAACAGATTAAGAAGAGGAATTTAATAATATTTGAATTTCCTGCAAGTCATGATGGAAAAGAGAACCTAGATATCATCTTTCAAGAAATTATCCAGGAAAACTTTCCTGATATTGTTTAGAACAAGAGAGTAAAATAAAATGGAAAGAATAAACTAATCACCTCCAGGAAGAGATCTCAAAATGAAAACTCTCAGGAATATTATAGTAAAATTCCAGAGTTTCCAAGATGAGGAGAAAATATTGGAAGCAGCCTGAAGGAAATTATTCAAATATCATGGAGCCACAGTCAGGATAACACATGGTATAGTGACTTCTAGAGTAAAGGATCAAAGGACTTAGGATATGATTTTCTGGAGGTCAAAGAAGCTAACCTCACAGCCAAGAAGCACATACTTAGAAAAACTAAGTATAATCCTACAGGGTAAAAATGGAATTCAGTGAAAAAGAGAACTTTCAATCATTCTTGATGAAAAGGATAGATCTGAATAGAAAATTTGACTTTCAAATACAAGACTGAAGAGCAGAATGAAAATATAAAACACTAAAA
This sequence comes from Potorous gilbertii, assembly GCA_028658325.1. Taxonomy (NCBI): domain Eukaryota; kingdom Metazoa; phylum Chordata; class Mammalia; order Diprotodontia; family Potoroidae; genus Potorous; species Potorous gilbertii. Next base: position 436,717,791 of record CM053771.1, on the reverse strand, counting down.
AAGCATTAAAAAGTAGACAGGAAAAGGAAATCATAAAGGACTTAATAAAGTTAAATTATCTATATTCCAACGTGGGAAGATAATATCTGTAACTCATAAGACCTTCGTCATTATTAGGGTGGTGAGAAGGAATACACACACATGCATGCACACACCCATTTATATATACATATGTATATATATATGTGTGTTTATACACACATACACGTGTGTGCATGTTTGTATATATATATATATATACGTATATATGTTGCTGTATATATACTTATACATATATACTTACATACACACAAACATATACATGTATACATACACAAATAAAAGGCACAGTTGTCGGTTGAATACATAAGGATGATATCTCCAATTTAAATCAAAGAGTGAGAGAGGAATGTAGTGGGACAAAGGAAGAAGTAGAATGCGGTAAATTATCTTATGTAAAAGAGGCAAGAAAAATTTTAAGATTGAAGGGGAAGATAGGAAAGATGAGTGGGAGTGAACCTTACTGTTATCAGAATTCACTCAACAAGAGAATAACAAGCAGATTTGATTGGGGACAGACATATATCTTGCCCTATAGTAAAGTAGGATGAGAAGGGCCTAAGAGAAGGGGAGTTTGAAAAAAGAGAGACCAGATTGGGGCAGGTGGTAATCAGAAGTAAAGCACTTTCAAGGAGTAACTGGGTAAAAAAAGAGAGAAAATCATAAAAAAGAGGGATACGATAAAGGGAAATAGTGTTAGCATTAGTATTTGTGGAAAAAATGAGGCAAGTTTCTCTGATAAATGTCTTATTTCTCAAACATACAGAGAACTGAGTCAAAATTATGAAAATGAGAACCATTCAGTGGTGGAGTCAAGATGGCCGAGTACAAGCAATAACCTGGTAGAATTCTCCCCATAAATCCCTCAAAACTCTATAAAAATTACTCTAAACAAATTCTAGAGCAGCAGACATCAGAAAAATCACAGACTGAAGCAAATTTTCAATGCAATTCAATCTGGAAGGTCAACGGTAAGAGGCTATCACAACAGGCTATGAGTAGAGCACAGTTTGTCATGGGTCAGGCCAGCATGGACAGAGTAGGAACACACCTTAGGGGACTGAATTGCTGACAGTTGTTGTGAATTTCAGAATTCTGAAACAACAGCAGCTAAAGAAATTTCAAAAATAAGAGGGAAGTGTCTCTCACCTGTCTGAGAGGGGAGAGTAGTCTGACCCCAGCCCCATCGGTGATGTTATCCTGTGTCTGGGGTGGGGCTGGTGTCAGACTACTCTTCCCTCTCAGGCAGGTGAGAGACGCTTCCCCCTTAAAATTCAAAATTCAAGTAAATGGCTGAGAAAATGAGCAAACAGGGGAAAGAGAGAGGCTATAGATTCTTATGTTCTTAATGAAGAGTCATTTTCTTCTGATGAGAAAGATCTAAATATGCAGCCTGAAGAAGACAACAAAGCCAAGCTTCTGCATCCAAAGTATCTGAGAAAAATAAGAATTTGTCTGACGATGGAAGAGCTCAAAATAGGTTTTGAAAATCAAGTAAGAAAAGAAGAGGAAAAATTAGGAAGAGAAATGAATGTGATGCAAGAAAATCACGAAAAATGAGTCAACAGGTTTTTGTCCTTCCTCCTGAAGAGGACCAAAATGACATCACCATCAAGGGGATAACCATCAATTGAGGAATGACTGAATAAATTGTGATATATCAATGTACATGTGGGACCCTTTCCTATTTTTATGAATTTTGGGGGGGTAGAGTCCTAAAAGCTATATTGCTGGGTCAAAGGATATGCATATTTTTGTAGCCATTTATGCATAGTTCCAAATTTCTCTCCAGAATGGCTGGATCAGCACACAGCTCCACCAACAATGAATTAGCGTTCCAACTCTCCCACATATTCTCCACCAACATTCATCATCATCCTGTTTTGTCGTGTTTAAATTACTTTTTTTCAGGTAAAAAAAATTATTTTCCTCCTATCTACATCCCCTCATATTGAAAATAAAGAAAAGAAAACTCAAAGCCTTGTAATTAATATGTATAATCAAGGGAGACAAATTGCTTAATTGCCCATATATGAAGAAAAATATCTCCTCCTGACCCCTCTATCAATAGGTGGGTGACATGTCTCCTTATTAGTCCTCTGAAGTTGGAGATGATCACTATATTGAACAGAGTTCTTACGTCTTTCAAAAGTGTTTGGTTTTACAATGTTGCTTTGTAAATGTAAATTGTTCTCCTGATTCTGCTCACTCCACTCTTCATCAGTCTTACAAGTCTTCCCAGGTTTCTCTGAAATCATTCCTTTCTATAGCTCTTTAAGCATAGAGACTTGACCAGCGATTTCCTTGGTCCCTATTAAGGAAATCCTTTCTACCAGGTCAGGATGACACCTTCTGTGAAACTTAGTCTTAGAGAGTTGCCAGGACAGGTTAAGTGACTTATCTAAGGTCTTATCAACAGTGAAGAAAATGGGACATGATCCCTTTCTACCTTTGGTGCTGATTCTCTGTCCATTGATCCACACTCGCACGTAGAGTTTTTGGTTTTCCGCATCACAATCCTACAAGGTAAGGGAAAGGCCTGAATTCCAATTTGGTCTCAGACACTTACTTGTGTCTGTGTTGTGTAACCCTAGACAAGTCACTTACCCCATTTGCCTCAGATTCTTCATCTGTAAAGTAGGGACAATAATAGCATCTACCTGCCAGGGTTATTATGAGGATAAGATGTGGTAATAATTGTCAAGTACTTAATAAATAGTAAGTACCAAATCAACTTTAGTTATTATTTTTTGTTTGTTGTCTTTGTCGTCTGATTCCTCACCTCAAGGACAAACGAAAGTAAAATCATTTCCATCCTCACTTCGTTAATTACATTTGTAGCTCATCCCAAAATTAATTATCCCCACCCTTCTCCCTTTTCCCCAAATCAAGAAATAGTCTTGGGTTTCACTGTTGAAGGAAAACCATACATGCTTCATTCCAAGCCAAACTGCTTCGTAACCAAAATGATTTCACCCTGTCTTACATTTTCCCAGAAGAAAGCCTTCTACTGTTCCTCACTGGAAAGTTTTAGGGCATGTCTGACAGGACAGTTCCAACTGTCACCGGGAGAAGGTGTGATCTTAAAAAAATTTATACTCTTCCTACGCCTCTGCTTCCTTTCTCAGACAACTGTTTACCTTCCTCTTTTAAGAGTATGGGCTGAGAACCTGAAAAGTTTGCATATGGATCAGCTTAGAAGAATTGCAAGAATTCATATTCCTTTGAATATATGAAGAGAGATAGAGAGAGGGCTTTATAAAGTTGTAAAACAAAATACATTTTTTTCATTATTAGTGCATTTGAGCCTCACAGCAGCCCCATAAGGTAGCTTGTTCAAGTACTGCTGTTCCTGGGACGCTGCTCTTGCACATCAGCTTGTAGGAGTCTGCCAGAAGATACATTAGTTGGAACAAAAGGTATTTAACCCATTAACATAGTAAAAAATATTCCCCAATGTGTATTATGAGGTATATTCTCCCACAGATTATTGTACCATATTACATAGAGGCAGGACATACTGAGAGAAGGTGAATGATCCGGACTATGCATGTGGCCAGGAAACATGAATGAAGAGATACTTAGCAGAGATCCATGTGTCCAGGGCTCTGTGTTGGAGGACATACAAGTTAGAAAGAGTTGTGGATAGAGCTCATATATGTCCATGGCAACTCACACCTCTGCAACTGCAATTGGGCAGTCCTCTAGAGGTGTCATCCCACTGCTCTCATTTAGGTCAGTTGTCCCTTCTGCTGATCTCATTGCTGGATCCTTCTGCCGGCTGTGTTATCACTGAGTTCTTACCCTCTAGTAGTTTCGAGGCTTCATTTTTCTTCAAGATTACACGTGGATCATTTTTTCTCCTGTCTACAGTGACTTGAAACTTTCTCCTGTCTACAGTGACTTGAAGCTTTCTCTACGGTGAGGGCAAATTGATGGTTTTTAGTCATGGTCAGAGGCTATGCTATGAACCATTGAACATAGTTGAGGATATCAAAATAGGGGTGGGAGTAGGAGATAGTGTAGAGTCAAGATTATGTCTTTTCATTACCTTCATTAGGTTAAATTTCAGCCCAACATTCCAAGTAATCATCCAATTTAGAGTTGGTTCCTATAGGATGTTCAGTATATTAATTTGAGTAGAATAAAACTTAAGTTCAAGGTCATTATTCACCAAATCCTGAACCCAAATTCTGTCTGCCATATATATGTCACCAGCCAACCTCTCTAACGTTGGCGCTATATTCTCGATATTTGTAGTCTCTTCACAACGTTTGACAGGTAGGGGAAGTGACTTGCTGAAGGTCATGTAGCTAGTAAAGCATGCAAGGCAGGACTAAAACTCATATGTTCAAACTCCAACTCTAACATTTTTTAGGCATTTACTATGAAATAAGTAGCATACTAGACCCCGGACGCAAGTTAAACAATTTTTCCATTATATTGTGCTGCTCTTCTAAAAATAGACAGATAATGAGAAATAAAAGAAAGAGGAAAGAGCTAACAGGCTCTAAACTAAAAATCAAGGAAGATTACTTTTTTTTTCCCCTAAATAAAAAAGACAATAAATACAAGATAGACTTAGTGAGGAGCACAGTTTTCTGCTGTCCTCTGGACCTCCACTCTTTCTTGCCTCCATATTTATATCTCTCCATATCCAGCGCTATTTTTTTCTCCTCTCCTCTACTCTCCCTCTCCCTCCCTCCCTCCCTCCCTCGTCTCTCTCACTCCCTCTCCCTCTCCCTCTCCCTTTCTTTCTCTCTCTAACCTCTCCCTGTTTCTCTTTCCTCTCTCCTCACAAAAACCTTTGTTTGACTCTGTCTTTGTAACTATCCTTTGTTGTCACTCCTTCCTTTCAACGCCAAAGTTCTAGAATTTCTAGTGATTTATTGTCTATATACAATGCGTTCCACCAAAACAGCATAAAGGGCATTTTGTCCTTTATTAATTTATGTAAATACCTGAGAAGACCAAAAATGTCAATTGTGTGGGAATCTTTTCACTAATGCAAATCACAACTTTTTAAATATAAGAAAATGGCTTCATTAGTTATTTTGTTGTTCAGTAGTTTTAGTCATGTATGACACTTGACACCATTGGGATTTTCTTGGCAAAGACACCAGAATGTTTTGCAATTTCCTTCTCCAACGTATTTTATAGATGAGGAAACTAAGGCAAACATAGTTAAGTGACTTTCTAGAGTCACATAACTAGTAAGTATTTGAGGCCATATTTGAACCTACAAAAATGAAGTTTCCTGACTCCAAGACCAGCACTCTAAAACTGCAATACCTGGCTGACCTTTAAGAGGCAACATCCAAATAATTAATCACTTAGTGTAAAATTTTACAATGATGAACCTACCTCGATATAGATTGATCCATTTCCATAGCCTACCCTGGCACTCAAACATTCCCCATATCCAAAGAGCATAAGATCCTTGGCAGGATAGAGGAGTGCATGAAGTGTTGGGTCCCAAGTCAGGAAGGACCAAGGTCAAATACCACTGCAGAGACTTATAAATATGGCACTTAATCTTTATGTGCTTCCTGCAACTTCCTAGAATTTGTCTACAAGATCATAGCTGGGTTTCCATAATGGAAGTACAAAATTCATATATGCCTCACGTATTTACCTATGCTGTCCTATCGATAACTTACCGAGAATCTCAATTCTTTGAAGTGCTTAGAACAAACAACAATTTAATGAATTGAAGGAAATTGTACAGGAGAGATCAAGCTATCACTTGGCTACATCTTATCACTTTCACATTCAGTACTTCAATGGAACAACAATCTCATCAGTATGGATACTGGTACAGATTTTAACTCATCAATGACTTCTCTTTCTGAGTGATTTTTGTCCATGTCCTTCCATTTAGGTGACATAGTGGATAGAACATCGGGCCTGGAGTTAGAAAGATCCGAGATCAAATCCATCATTAAACAATTACTATTTGTGTAATCTATGATTAAGTTTATATCACCTAACCTCTGTCTGCCTCAGTCTTCTCAGCTACAAAACTAGAATTATAGTAGCACCAATCTCCCCCAGTTTTTGTGAGCATAACATGAAATAAATGTTTCTTCCCTTCCAAGAGATCAGAGTAACAGACTCCAAAAGTTCAGCCACTCAGTCAATTAAATATCTACAATGTGCCTCCTTGTCCACAAGGGGTATAAAAAAGGGCAAAAGATAGTGGCTGCTCTCAAGGAACTCACAATTTAATTGGGAAGACATCATGTAATCAATGAGATACAAATAATTTATTTACAGGAAAGAGTATTATGATGGAATTTAGTTGGGATGGAGTAGGGAGTGGGAAATCAAGAAGGTTAAATGTGGGAGGTGACCCTTAAAATAAGGTGGTGGACAGGACATGAGTTCATTTAAGATATGTAGGATTTTGTGAACATTCCAGGTCCAGGGATACAAGAGACATGGACTAAAATGATGTTGCTGAGTAAAATAGTTAAGCTGGCCTCTGACACCATCAATTCACACCCTATGGTGGAAGAATTAACATTCAGGCCAGTGAATAACTAGGTTAGAAAACAGTGCTGCTACAATTAATGTGATTCTTGAGTGAATTCTTGAATTAACATTCAGGCCTGTCAATAACTAGGTTAGAAGACAGTGCTACTACAATTAATGTGATTCTTGAGTGAACCTCACCTGAGGTCTGTTCCAGAGTAACAATTCTAACCACTGACTACACTGCTGTGTGACCTGCGTGCAAAGAACTGTGAACAAATATAGACAAGTTAAAAAACAAATATAGCTTTCTCCAATACGGAAAAAATAACTAGTAACTAGACATGGTGTCTCAGGCGTATAATTCCTGCTGTTAAGGGATGCTCATTCTCTTAAGTTCAGGGGTTCTATAATGCCATAGGGCTAATGCCAATGTGCTGACCATATTAAGTTCAGAATTAATATGATGAAGAGTGAAGAGGGACAAATTTGTCTAAAAAGGGGCAAACTAGCCCAGATTAAAAGAAAACAGATTAAATATTCAACTGATTAGAAGAAGAATGAGGTCCTTCACTGGCTGTTATACTATCAAACCAAGGGAAATAAGGAGAACTAGTATGAAAGAAATGAAAAAAAGGAAGGAGAAGGGAAGGAAAAAGAAAAGGGAGACGAAGAATCGACCTACATTCATACACTGGATATAATGGCTCAGTGCTCACCACTCAGTACCCAGTATCTCAGAATAGGTGACTGACTTTTAAATTAGAGAAACCCAAATGGCAAAAGAGGTCCAAAAATCCAATGAATAGAAGAATGCCTTAAAAAGCACAATGGAACAAGTGGAAAATGTGGTCCAAAAGCTCACTGAAGAAAATACTTTTTAAAAATTAGAATAGATGGGTCCTTTTCATGCTTTGGCACCACGCAAGTGAGGAGCTCGGGTCTCTAACTTCTACAGCCTCTTCCGCCTTCAGCCCGGCTCTGAGCTTGCGCTGCCCACCAGCAACATGTCATCCAAGGGGCTGCTCCAGTCCGTTCAGGTCTTCGGGTGAAAGAAAACTGCCACTGCTGTGGCCCGCTGAAAGAGAGGCAAATTCACCTTGAGCGACCAGTGGAGAGGATTAAAATTCGAACCCGGCAATACAAGCTGCTGGAGCCTGTCCTCCTACTAGGCAAGGAACGTTTGGCTGAAGTAGATATCTAGATCCGTGTGAAAGGGGGAGGCCATGTTGCACAGATTGATACTGTCTGGCAGTCCATCTCACCTGGTGGCCTGTTACCAGAAATGTGTGGACGAGGCCTCCAAGAAGGAAATAAAATATATTCTTATCCAATTTGACCAAACTCTCCTGGTGGCTGATCCTCAGTGCTGCGAGTCCAAGAAGATTGGTGGCCTTGGGGCCCGGGCTTATTACCAGAAATCCTACTGATAAAGCAACTTCTGGGATTGTGGGGTTTTTACAATAAACTTGGTATATGACATTTAAAAAATTAGAATAGATGAAATGGAAGCTAATAACTTTATGAGAAAACAATATATTACACAACAGAAACAAAATAATGAAAAAATAAAAGACAGTGTGAAATAACTCATTGGAAAAACAACTGACCTGGAAAACAGATCCAGGGGACATAAATTAAGAATTATTGAACTACGAGAAAGTCATGATCAAAAAATAAAAGAGCATATGCCTCATCTTTCAAGAAATGAACAAGGAAAACTTCCCTGATTTCTAGAATCAGAGGGTAAAATAGAAGTAAGAAGAATCCACCAATCATCTCCTTAAAGAGACTCTAAAAGGCAATCTCCTAGAAATAGTGTAGTAAAATTCCAGATTTCTCAGGACAAGGAGAAAACACTACAAGGATCCAAAAAGAAACAATTCAATATTGTGACAACATAATCAGTATAACATAGGGTTTAGCACCTTCTACAATAAAGGATCACACGGCTTGGAATATGATATTCCAAAGGTCAAAAGAGCTAGGATTAAAATCAAGAATCACCTACCCAATAAAGCTGAGCATAATCCTTCAGGGAGAGAGAGAGAGAGAGAGAGAGAGAGAGAGAGAGAGAGGGCACAGGTGAGCTGAAAATGAAGAGATGATATCTGAAAAAATTAAGGGTTTAGAGAAATGTACTAGGAGGAAGGGAGAGGGAGAATGGTAGAATGTATGTAGCATATAATTTCACATAAAAGAGGCAAGAAAAGCTTTGTCAGTGGAGGAGAAGAAGGGGAAGCTGAGAAGGAATAAATGAGCCTTCTTTTCATCGAAATTAGCTTCAGATGGAAATAGCATACACACCGACCTTTGAACGGAAGTTTATCTTACCCTACAGGAAAGCAGGAGGAAAGGAGCTAAGAGAGGGAGGATAGTAGAAGTGGGGGAAGATTGGGAGAAGGAGTAACCAGAAGCAAGTCATTTGGTAGAGTGACATGTTAAAGTACATGTCAAAAAGGACCATGTAAAAGAATTGAATAAAGGAGAGTAGGATAGGATAGAGGAAAATATAGTTAGTCTTTCACAACATCATAGTTATGGAGGTGTTTTGCATGACCAAACATTTATAACCTTTATTGAATTGCTTAAGTTTTCAATAAGGGTTAGTGGGAATGGGGGAAGGGACAGAATGTGGAAGTCAAAGTTGGTTTAAAATGAATGTTAAAAATTGTTCTTACACACAACTCGGAAATAAGACATACTGACAATGAGGTATATACAGAAATCTATCTTACCCTACAGGAAAATAGAAGGGAAGGTGATAAGGGAGGGCTTTGTAGACGGAGAGTAAATTTGAAGAAAAGGTCAGAATACATGCTATCCTGGGATGGGGATTGAGGAGAGATGGGGGGAAAATTTGAGGTGGAGGTGAATATTGAAACCTGAATATATGTGAGTGTGTGTATTAAGTTGATAGTTTTTGTCAATTAATGACTGATAAATGACCCAATTGTTAAATGACCAACACTATTCTGAGGGTAAAGAATTAGCCATCGTGGAATGACTGAGCAAGTTGTGTCATGTGATTATCATGGAATAATATTTTACTCCAAGGAAAGAAGAGTAAGATACTCTCAGAAACCCCGGGAAAGACTTGCATGGTGTGATGCAAAGTGAAATGTACTGGATAAAAATTAACAGCTATACTGTAAGATGATAAGTTGTGACAACAATGCATGACAACTCTGAAGGACTTAGTATTAAAAATGTTATCCACTGTAAGAGAAAGAACTGATGTCAGAATACAGATTGAGGGTTTTTTTTTTTACTTTATTTTCGTGAACGGTTTTTTTGTGTCCATGTTTTTTTTAACACCATGCCAATTTTGGATGCATTTGCATAACTGTACACGTATATCCTGTATGGATGCTTCCCTTCTCAATAGATGGTATGGAGAAAGAGAAAGGGAGAGAATTTGGAACTCACTTTTTTAAAAACAAATTAAAATTGTTTTCACTTTTAACTGGAGACAAAATACTAAATCAAAGTGAAAAAAGATGCTGAATAACTAAAAATCCTGAAAACATAAAATTTTTGTTCTCTCTCTGCATCTCAGACTTTGTCAATAAAAGTTCCTTGATGGACTGAAATGGATGCTTCCACTAATAAATTAAGTTTATTCGTATTATTTTTGACTTAAACCTCCCATAGCACAAAGTCTGCTAAACTAATCAGTTCACTAGATTATTTCATTAATTCTTTCCTTCCAAGTTATTCCTTTTTTTAGCATGCCTTCCTCTTCAACAATGCCTTTCCTATGTGTTAGTTAATAATATCAGGTTTGGCTGAAAGTTTAATTTAAGTAATGTTACTCTCCTTTAGAAAAGATCATGACCCCTATCCTAATGATTGTATCAAAACATACACACACACAAAAAAAAAAAAAAACCTGCTGTGGTTTCTTTTTTCCTTTACATAATTATCCACTTCTAAGAAACGTACAGGTGAAAACAGAAAGTATCTTCTACCTTTCTTCTTTTTTGGCTCTCAACATAAAAGTATAATGAACAGAATTTTATGGTATCCATTAATTCATAAGTATATGAGCATACCATTTCCATTCCTTGCCCTCACAGTAACAATAGACATTACTCCAACCTTTTGTTGGCAAAATAATTGGCCCTGAAATAAGAGAAAATTTTAGTGTCTTTAACATATTTATGACATAAATTCTTCACTTTTCTGTCATCTTTCTTAATACAGTCTACTCCTCTTAAAATATCTTCACCTTAGTTTATAGTTAGCATTCAAATTTTTCACTTCTGAATATAATCAGGGAAATGACTTTTGTTCCACAATCATGCAGCAATTCTAGTGTGCACATTTCCTTAGGTATTAACTTGAAATTTCTCCAATTATTTATATGTAGATACCTTTATCATAATATTTTCTTAATTTTCTACAATAATCTAAAGTTTATAACATTTGAATGCTCAACTTTTTCTCAGAATTTATATGCCAGATTCAGATACAGTATTTGCTACTCTAAGAATTCTGTGCAAAATTGTTTCAGGAAAATCAACTTGATTGTTGAGGCAGACAACAACTTTTTATTTTTTTTGGCATACAGATAGTATCTTAAGACTTTTCCTTAAAGAGTTGATACAATTACATCAGAAAGTGACGACAGAGTAAAAGCAGGGATTTTGTTGACCTATCCACCAAACCCCACAAAATACCTGTAAAATGACACTAAACAAATTCTAGAGCAGCAGAAGTTACAAAACATCAGATTGAAACAAATTTCCAGCCCAAGACAATCTGAAAGGTCAACAGGAACGGTCTATCATACTGGGCTGGGAGAGGAAAGCAGTTCAACATGAGCAGTTACAGCACAGATGGGGTTCAAGCAGGCCTGAGAGGACTGAATCACTGGCAGCTGCCACAGTTTTCAGACCTCTCAATCCGCAAACACCAAAGACAACTTTGAAAGTTAGTAGGAAAGCTCTCTCATCTAGGTGAGACAGAAGAGGGATCTGGCATGAGGCCCAGCCCCAGCCCCAGGGTGAGAGCAGCAACTGTTGTGTATACAGAAGCTTTGGGAGCTCTCAGTCTACAGGTGGTGGGGGAATTGAGAGACTGATGACTAGAGGAAGATTGGGCAAATCTCTATGCTGGCTCTGAAACAGGATTCTCTTGCTTTTCCCATATTTGGATCTGAGTCAGTCCTAGATAGTGGTGCTGGAGTGAAGAAGAGTGCTGGCATGGAGAAATAGTAGAGAAGACATCCTCCTCACAGTCCCAAGTCAGAAGAGAGTGCTTGTGTTGCTAACAAACCAGAGCACGGGACAGGACAGATATAAACACCTTTCCTTTGGTCACCAACCTGGAAGAACTGAAAATTTACAGGTTCCTAGAACTAGTTCTGAAAAAAGTTGACCGAAAATCCTGAGGAATTCAAAGGTCAAGTGATTTCCTGGGGAAAATGAGTAAACAGCAGAAAAATATTAGACTATAGTATCATACTTTCTGGGTGGAAAGGTACTTACTTAATTCCTTAGTAAGAAAGAAAGACAACAAAGTCAAAGCTTCTACATCCAAAGTCTACAATAAAAATATGAAGGGGTCTCAGGTCATGGAAGAGCTTAAAAATGATGTTGAAAATCAAGTAAGAGCAATGGAGAAAAAATTGGGAAGAGAAATGGGAGTAACGGAAGAAAACCATGAAAAATGAGTCAACAGCTTGCAAAAGGAGGCCCAAACAAATGCTGAAGAAAATAATACGTTAAAAAATAGACTAACACAAATGGCAGAAGAGGTCTAAAAAGGCAATGAGGAGAAGAATACCTTAAAAAGAAGAATGGGTAAAATTGAAAAAGAGATCCAAAAGTTCACTATAGACAATAATTAATTAAAATAAGTGTACAGGAAATGGAAGCTAATGACATTATGAGTAATCAAGAAATTATGAAAGAAAAGCAAAAGAATGAAAAAATAGAACACAATGCAAAATACCTCATTGGAAAAACAACTCACCTGGAAAACAGACCCAGATGAGATAATTAAAAATTATTGGACTACCTGAAATTCATGACCAAAAAAAACCCCTAGAAGTCATCTTTTAAGAAATTATCAAGGAAAACTGCCTTGAAGGATCCACCGATCACTTCCGTAATGAGATCCTAAATATAAATCTCCTAAAAATATTTTTGCCAAATCCAAGAGTTACAAGGTAAAGGAGAAAATATTATAAGCAGCCAGAAAGAAATAATTCAAATATTGTGGCAACATAATCAGTATAACACAGGGCTTAGCAGCTTCTAACCTGCATGATTTCTAAGGCTTGGAATATGATATTGTAGAGGTCAAAGGATGTTGAAATAAAGCCAACAACCATCTACCCAGCAAAACTGAGTACAGCATTCCAGGGGAAAAATGTAATTGCAATTTGCAATGAAGTAGAAGACTTCCAAGCATTTTTTTCTTCTTTAATATATATGTATATGCATACGCACATATATGTGTACATGTGTATGCAGCTGTATATATATGCATATATATGTACATGTATATACATGCATATATGTATATTCATTTATATATACAATTTATTTTTCAGTTTTTAACATTCACTTCCACAAGGAATTGAATTCAAATTTTCTCCTCATATCTCCCCACCCCCCACCCCAGGATAGCATGCACCCCATCCACCCTTTCCCCCAGCCTGTCCTCCCTTCCATTCCCCATCCTTCTTCCTTCCCAATCCCCCTCTATTATCCTGTAGAGCTAAATAGATCTCAATACTATATTGCCTATGTAGCTTAATTTCCAACTGTATGCTAAAAATATTTTAACATTCATTCTTAAAGTTTTCAGTTCCATATTCTCTCTCACCCTCCCCACGACATCATTGAGAAAACAAGCAATTCAACTCTAGCTCATACATGTTTAATAATGCAAAGCACTTCTACAATAGTTAAGTTATAAAAGACTAAGCATATTTCCCTCTGCTCTTTCCTGTCCTTCATTTAATCCATTCTCTCCCTTGACCAGGCCTGTCACAGCAGTGTTTGCTTCTGATTATCCCTTTCCCCAATTTACTGTCCTTTCTATTATGTACCCTCTCTATCCCCTTCCCCCTTGTCTTCCTGCAAGATAAAAAAAAATTTCCATATGCAACTGAGCATTTGATATTCCCTCCTTAAGCCAAATCCGAAGAGAGTAGGGCTCAATTATTTCTGTTCGTCTCCCTGCTTTTCCCCTACTTTCTTCCCTCTTTTGTATGAGGTGCTTTACTATATTCTGCGTATGGCTTTCTCTTATTCCTAATACATTCCATTCAACACTAAATTTATTTTATTTTTTGGTATTCTCCCTTAGTATTTAGTTCACCGTATGAGTGTATATATACACACACACACACACACTATATATATGTATACATGTATGCATATACATATACACAAATTTATGTACATATATATAATATAGATATGCATATATACATACATATACCCATGCACATATACATATTTAGACAAATATACACACACATACATACCCAGGCAAACCTACATGTGTATGTATTTATGTTTCTTCCAACTACTCTACTACTGAAAAAGGTCTCATGAATTACAAGTGACATCTTTCCATGTAGGAATATAAAGAGTTTAACTTTAATGAATTCCTCAAGGCTTCTCCTCCCTATTTATGTTTTCATGTTTTCTTGATTCTCATATATCTTTTCAACAAGAATGCTTGGAAGTCCTCTATTTCATTGAAATCCCATTTTTTCCTGACGTATTTTGATCACTTTTGCTGGGTAAGTGATATATATATATATATATATATATATATATATATATATATATATATATATATATATAT
>CM053771.1:436690229-436703348 GCA_028658325.1 Potorous gilbertii | reverse complement strand
GGAATTTGGCTACAATATTGCTATGACGATCCTTTTTGGGATCTCTTTTAAGAGATGATCAGTGAATTCTTTCCATTTCTATTTTACCCTCTTATTCTAAACTATCAGGACAGTTTTCCCTGATAATTTTTTTGCAACGTAATGTTTACTTTTTATTTATTATGGTTTTCAGGTAGGCTAGTAATTTTTAAATTATCTCTCCTGGATCTTTATTCCAGGTCTATTGCTTTTCCAACGAAATATTTCACGTCTTCTTTTTTTCATTATTTTCCTTTGGTTTTAAATTTCTTTTTTTCTCATACAGTTATTAGCTTCCATGTACTCCATTCCAATTTTTAAAGTACTTTTTATTTTCTACAGTGAGCTTTTGAACCTCTTTTCCTATTTGGTCAATTCTACTTTTTAAGGCATTCTTCTCCTCATTGAGTTTTTTTGACTTCCTTTTCATGATTTTTTTTTTTTGCATTGCTCCCATTACTCTTCCCTATTTTTCCTCCACCTCTCTTACTTTATTTAAAAAATCCCCCTGGAGCTCTTCCATGGTCTAAGATCATTCCATATTTTTTGGAGACTTTAGATGCAGAAGCCTTCACTTTGATGTCTTTCTTTGATGGTATCCTTTGTTCTTCCTTATCCAAAAAGATGAAGTAAAGTAACTTTTCACTGAGAAATTAGCCTTCTATAATCTTGTTCTTTTTAGGCATTTTTTCCAGCCAGTTGTTTGACTTTTGAGTTCTTTGTCAAGTGGGGGATATAACTTAGGGACCTATAAGTTCATAGATCCTCCAAGGTGGCATCATCAAAGGAGAAGGGTTTACTCCTCTCCTGGTCTGTGGGTAATAACAAGCACTCTTTTCTGCCCAGGATCTGCGAGAAGAATTTCTTCTCCACTTCCACCACCAGTGTTTCTTCTGTCTCCAGCACCACTACTCAGAAATGAGACTCAAATTAACTTGTCAATTTCTCCAGTGTTTTTAGGCCAAGGACTCCAAAAGTGGACACTTCGATCATGCTGGGGCTGGGGCTTGGGCCAGATTGCCCTCTGTTCTCACCCTGCTGACAGAACTTTCTTATTGAACTTTGAAGCTGTCCTTGGCATTTATGGGTTGTGGTATCATGGAATTGCAGCTTCTCTCCATTATTCTGCACCCTGATACCTACTACAGTCCTGCCTATGCCTCATAGCTAAGGCTTGGCTGTGCTCTGCTCTCAACCTGGTGCAATAGACCTTTCCTGTTGGCCTTCCAGGCTATCTTGGGCTGAAAACCTCCTTTCCTTTGTCATTCTGAGACTTCTGCTACTCCACAATTTGTTGAGGGTAATATTTTTACAGGTATTTTATGGTCTATGGGACAGAGCAAGAGCAGGTCCATCGTTCTTCTCCACCACATTTGCTCCAGTCCCAACTTCCAAGCATTCTTGTTAAAAAAAAAAAGAGATAACTAGAAAGTTTGACTTGCAAATACAAGAATAAAGAAACTCATGAAAAGATTAACAGGAAAGAGATACCAAAAGAGACTCAATAAATTTGAGCTGTTTACACTACTACAATGAAAGACAACATAAAACCGTTATCATTATTTGGGTGTTTGGAAGAATTATATTTTCCTTGGGAAATATTGAATAAGATGATCAACATTATTTCAGATGTCTTTGGCATGTTTTTATCTTTATTTCTATAACAATGTTCATAGATATGTATATTAACATACATCAGTTTTGATTTGTATAAAGACGAAAGATATTTATGTACGCATATAAGGGCATGTGTTTCTACATATATATGTGCGTTTATATGCATGTATATATATATGTTTGTGTGTGTATATATATGTGTATATGTATGTGTACATATATGTGTACATATATGAGACTCCATATATATGAGACTCTGTATATATGTATATGTATATATATATATATATATATGTATATGGACATACTGTCTACTCGTATCTCTATATTCATGCTTAAATTCTGTGCTTGTGCTTTTGAGAGAGTGAATATACACATGTATTTGGATATGGCATATCTGGCTTTTGAAAAAGCATTAAACAAAGTATTTAATGATATTTTTATAGATTAAAAGCTGAGTAGATTAGCACCCTCCAAGAAGTGTGGTATAATCTCTAATGACCAGGTGCAGAGGATGAATATTTCAGCTCAGGAGAATTTGTCTGGGGATAAAGGTGGCAGTACAAACTATAAGATGTCAAGGTAGGCCCTTTTATCCTGATGGCTGACTGTATGCAAATGAAAGGGCAATTAATATTCATCTAAATTGAAAAGGAGACATACAGTCAAATGAAAGGACTTCTAGAAGTCTAAATTAGTTATTCCGGGTTAGGGTACTGTAGTGATATGGTATCTAGGAAGTGGACCGTGAAGTGGGAAAGGAAAACATCAAAAGTTAGGCTTTCAAGACTTCCCCCAATGACACATTTTCGCTATAAAAAAGACAAAATACCTTACTGAGGTTCTGAACCAGTTTCAGACTACTCTTGCAAGTATTCCATCTGATATCTTTTTGGAGAGGATTCCTAAGGTAACTTCATTTAATTTTTCAGCCTTCCTAGAAGTAATTAATTTAATTATTTTTTGTATGTTACCTTTTGACCATCCTCTCCTCTGTCATATCTAATATGATTTTTATCTCATAAATAATATCTATACTTTCCCTTATTACTGCATCAATTAATTTTCTTGTAATTACAGATGCTAGCACTCTGCTTCTTCAGACATATTATGCTCCATTTTTTTCATTAACAATTATACTAATAAACTCTATGCTATCATGGGGAAAGTCCACAGATTGTAAATTATAGATTTCTGTTAAATAGGAAGTAATGTTAAAATATTTTTTTACTTTATTGGAAAAGAAGGTTTAGACAGTTTCATTGTAAACTTAGTTTACTTATTGCTTCTTATAATATTGTACTAGCCCTAATTTTATCAGTTCATAAGTTTATTCTATCAGTATTTCCGTTACGAAACATTGGTTGAACACATATGGAGCACCCAGGTATTCTGTTAAGCATGGATGATATAAGTAAAAGCAAAGCAAAACAAAACAAAATAAAACAAAAAAAGTCCTTTATATCAAAGAATTCCGTCTAGATTATTAATCACCTTCTGTGTTCCAAAAATGTACTAAATATTCATTGATCACAGGAAGCCAACCTTGACATGTATATCTTTATGATTCTTGATGTGCTTTCTATGCATTATCTCATTTTAATCTCACAGAAATTCTCTCAGTTTGCTTTTATTGATATCTTCAATTTGTAGATGTGGGAACTAAGTTTCAGTATTGCTGTGTGATTTGCTCAGTGTTGCAAAAGTCAGATTCTACACACCCTACCCCAACATGGCCACATCATTATTCTACGGGGGAGAAGCAAGGTAAAATCTGATTAAAAATGAGGACTTATTAAAAATTATCAGGAATGGATGTTATTATTGTTGTAATTACCCCATCCACCTTTCTCCATAGCTTCTTCCTCCTATTCATCTTGCTTTGCCACAGAGATTTTGTGCATATTGTTGCAGACAAGATGAATTAATTTGGGCCTGTCCTTGAAAAACATCTCTTTTCAGTTTTTAATTATTGAGGAAAACTATGTAAGAAGACCGTATAGGCAACCTTATTTATTTTGATAATACATCATTTATATAACATTTTGTAAAGACAAGGTTATATTAGTTGTACTTGAAAATATATAGAAATGTATCCAAAAGGGTCAATTTAAGAATATAACTATCTTTGAACTAGCTTATTTTACATTCTTGTTCTAGACTTTTAATAACATTACTTTTGTTGATTTAAATAAGTAAGTGTAAATGGAATTTTTTTAGGGATAAGAGATGAAATAAACACAATTTTAACGGTAAATATTTTAAAATCAAGGAAAAATTTCAACATTTTATATGATCTTAGTGTAGTTAATTTTCTATGGTCAACGTACCGACTAAAGCTAGAAATTTCAACATATTGCTCCAAAATGCAACTGTGCAGAACTGAAAATTAAAGTAAAATTTGATTACCTTCTGAGATTAAAATTTAGAATTTCAGAATTTGATTGTTTATTATTGTTTATTGTTTTATTTTTTTTATTAATACTTACTAGATACTCACTGAGTCGATGATATTGCACAAGGTACATAATCTTCTCTATGAAATATTTTGAGATTCTCTAGAACTGACTTCCAACATTAACAAGGTGTATGGAAAATTATAGCAAAATTGATTTCAATTATGTTAACATAAATTTTTGCACTCTTCCATAATTTAGGGATATCCGTGAAGGCCAAGACCATTAGGTCTTCAAAAAGCAAAATAACATCAATTCTAAGAGGGAAATATGAGGTTTAAACCAAACAAAAGATGCTGAAGGAAAATGGAATTAAATTTAATTACACCTTGATGTCAAAAGAAAAAAAAAACATTCAGGGTAAGAAACCTTTGGGGAAAAAAAAAAACTGAAGGGCTATGACATGTTTGAAGTAGCTTTATTCTCCAATCAGATATTTTAGGAACTGCAGCAAAAATTGAAGAAAAAACAACAACAACAACAAAACAACTTGCTTATCCACATAACTTTGTTTAATAGCCATTGAGGAAATTTGATTCCTTCCCCCTCTCTTCTATAGAAATGATGAAAATAAAGTAGTTAGGCTGACATACGGGAATTATCTGTTACCTTATAATGGTTTGGAAGTAGTCAAGATCCCCAAGATATTCTGCTTCTTATCATTGTATTAGATTATTGAAGAATAGTTGTATTATTTTATTCCTATAAATTCTGAATTTAGACGAGGTGATAGAAGATCATAAAATGGCTTCATTTTTTAGTTATATTATCAAGACCCATGCTGTTAGCAGTTCAGAAATAGCACCTAGGATGCTTCACATATTGGTCCAAATTAAGCTATCAGTGTTTGAGATTTTGATTTCACACCATTCACTAAAAATCATAGCTCTGATGTGTTTACTTTCATAAAGTCTATCACAGTATCCACTAAAAATGGAAGCTCTGATGTGTTTACTTTCACAAAGTCTACTAGAAAGGATACCTTTGTTTAAAGGAATATGCATTTAATTGAAAAAGCACAGCAAACTATGTAACAGGGAAGACTCCGCTATATGCACAAGTTGCCATATAACCAAACATCTGAGTAAATTCATATATACATGTATTATATGTATATACTATATATAATATATGTATATAGATAGATACAGATACATATGCACATATATAGAAATATAGAGAGATATCTATCTATGTCTATCTATATATCTACATGTATCTATCTATCAATCTATCTATCTATTTATATATACATGTATACACCTGCCACCATAAACCTGTAAGAGTAACCATACCAGCATACACAAGAGGGCCTCCTGTACTCATTCTCAAATCTGCTTCTCTAAAAGGAAAGCAATTTTTTAGGATTCAACAATCAACTTTAATCAAACACATATATCATTCACTTAGTTCAGTGGGAAAAGTCAGCATGCTGAACTTCAGAGAAATCACAAACAGAGACATAAAGACCCAAAGACACGGCTTTTGACTGTCTGGCCATAAGTAATACAAAGGTACTAGAGAAAGAAACAGCAACATCTGGGTTTTCAAAGCCAGCAGGCTGCTTAGTGGATACCCAGAGTCTCATCTGGCCAAACAAAAACTTCCAATGAGCAAACCCTAAAGTAAAACCTCACCTCAGCGTGTTTATACACTTTTTAAAGATGGAGGGCACAATCCTCTAACCCAGTGGCTCAAAGGAAATTAACGAAAAGTATTGAGGCCCATTAATGGACAGGAAAGATCTTCAGCTCTTCCCCTTCCCACCAGTAACCTTACATTAATATTACATACCTTGATACTGCAGGTTGATCACGGAAGTATCTGACATGGAAATCAACTAAGCAACTTGAGATGACAAGGTATGTTTTATTCCTTAAAGCCAATTACTTAAAGGGAACTCTTAATTATTTACCGAAAACACATAAGCTCTCTTTGCTTAGGGTTCATAAAAACAATCTGGTTGTGCACTATGGATTAGGTTCTTATGCTCTAGGACTCTCTCATCTTTTACCTTGTGACCTCTTCTACAGAAGATCCATGGGAGAGGGAGGGATGGAGAGCAAGAGAAGAATTTTCTTTGGACACTACACTTTTTATCTCTTTCTCTATAAATAATGGTGAAGTATAGCACAGGAATATTACAATATACTTAGCTACTTTCATGTCAAATATAATGGATTTTCTGGAAACCCAAATTCACTTGTAGTAGACAGATTTTGAATTTAGTGGTTTTGATTCAATAGTTTACAATGACAGGGTATTGCTATGATTCTGAGGGAGAATTGCAGAACTAGACTAAAGAAGTCATTACTAAAATGAAAGAGAGTTGATCTTAATAATTTTAAGGTTGTTAGAATTTGGAGGATCTCTAAAGGGATTTTTGAAAATTTTTATGTTTCTGTATTTGGTCAAGAATGAATCTTGTCTTCTGAATATTCTGTCATGTAAAATACTGTGCATTACAATTATAATGTATGGGAATCGTTGACTGAGTTATTCCCTTTTGAAAAGACTTAGAATGTGTACTTAAGTTTGTTCAAGAGATTTGAGTGAGGGCAGGAGTCATTCACCTGTCAAGGCTCTATGACCATAGATTGTATGATACCCAAATCATTCGAGATCTCCAGTTCTCATTCTATAATCCAGGACTTAAGTAATTTAGCATATTATATTCTCAACAGAGGCAAATGTTTATATTTGCTCTACTTCCCACTCTAAAACCTCACCCAAATCGTAACAGAATGTTTCCATCTGGTAGCAAAGCACGTTTTTCTATCTCTAACTCATTCTTTTCACAGGAAATCTTCTGTTAACCCCACTGTCAGTCCTCTGTTTCACATTGTCTTTCAGTATATGTGCACCTACACTTTGGAATATGCTCCCTGCCAAATGTGAAAAAACCTCCTATCTTGTTTATCATACAGTTAAACAAAGTGAACAGTTTTAGAGGAAAGGTGTAGTAGCAGGATATAGTAAAATTCTACCTAGAAACCATGAGTAGTATTTTTTCTAGTATGTTTATTTTAGTTTCAACTGTGTAGCCTAAATTTTTAAGCAGAAATATATCTCTGCTATCTCCCTGGAACTCATAATGAAATCAATGGTTTTCTTATTTTTGAAGGCAAGATATTCAGAACGAAGGAGATCATCAGTCAAGTTATCTGAGGTCTTTGAGTTTGTTGACTGCTATGTGGGTGTTTTCTGGAAATGCCCTACTGTGTTGTATTTTTTCATTCACAGAAAACAACATATGAGAATTTGATGCCAAAAATAAGGCTCAATTATTTTTTACAGTTCTCTTTACGTTGGACAATAAAAATGAAAGTCCTGACTTGCAAAAGTTCCATTTAAAGAGCCGAGGTTCCTTAAGGGCACACGTTTTGGTCCCATATGTGGTCATTTTTATATGCTATGATCCAGGTCTCATGGTCATATTCAGTAGAAGAGAAATGCTCACAGTGTGTGTAGGGAGAGGCTGAGCCTGATTTTCGTTGGGAAACAGAATGAAAATACAGTAAGATTATTTTCAGTGAAGTATAAGGAAAAATAATCAGTGTAGTCAACAGAAGATAGGATGTTTCTTTGCTATGTGGACATGTTAACATTTTTCACCATATATGCAGATGGTTGGCACCATTAGTATTGGTGTTGCTACTTTAAAAAAAAATTACCGTCTCCTTCCCATATGTTGTTCAGAATTTTTTAATTAGCCCATATTATTTCAGTGGCTGTATAGAAGCTTTTCCAGAGGGTTATCTTGTGATTTGGGTAAGATGTAAGTCATTTATTCCCTGCTCAAATTTATCCACGAGGGGAGAGTAGAACGACTGAAATGAAGAAAAGGAATAGCTCAAGAAGTGATTTATTTCAACCTAGACAGCTATGAAAAGGTATTAAGTGTGCTATAGAAGAAAGAGTATTGAATATAGAATAAAAAGCCATAGTATCAAGTTCCTGTTTCATCATTTTCTAGGTCTTTTACCTTGGAAAATTTGGGAAAACTATGCAAAAACTATGCCTTCTCTCACCAATTCACATGATTTCATATGAATAGAAAATAAGTAAGCATGGGAAATTGCTTCAGAAATTGTCAGGAATATAGAGCATATCACATTATTGTGAGAGTCACATTGTTTGGGTTTTAACCCAAAGCCGAAAGAATCAAGTGGGTGGACAAAAAAGTCAAGAGATATCTATAAACAGAGGTTTATAACTTGCAAACATCAGGTTTTTTTTTTATAATTATACGTTAATATAATTGATTTCCTTTACAATCCCTTGTATTTTCCCAATTCATTTGCAAATATTATTCTGATAATATATCCACCGTCTTCATAAAACTGGCAAATGTATCTAGGACTCAAAACAAGATTAATAATCTCTCTGAAAAAGAAGAAGTTTATTCTGTTCCCTTCTTGTTTTTGTAGGTATGAACGATTTAATTCTGGAAAAGAATCACTGATATTAACTTTTTTTGGCCATTTCCCACAAAAATATATCTGTAGCATCAGGAACCTGGAAGGTATTTGTCATCTTAAAAGTTCTGAGATATGTCAGAGAGGTAATTGTTTCATACATTGTAGAATTCATCCCTGTTCCCTCATGATCAATAGAAAATTGAACCCCATGAGATTTACCAAAAGTAATATTGAGAAGGTATGACAAGTCACAGGTACAAAAATCTCCACAAAATAGGAACGTTCTTCCCCCTTGTACATACAGAATTCTGGGGAGAATGTATTAAATTACAGTGTGGTGGTGCTTCAGGCCCTTGAGCAAGAAACCAGTGTAGGTAGTCAAGGTATAAAATAACAGTACCTGGTTACTAGAAGCCTTCCCTCCTCCCTTTAGGAGTCCCCATTTTATTCCTCTCATCTTTGATGAGCTCTGACATTCTATGGATCCATTCAATGACCATACTTCCTGAAGTTGCTTCTTTCTGCCTTTCCATATCCACATTCATCTAGAGTTGCTTCCTCTGTTTTCTTCTATTACACTCTCAGACGTCACTAAAATGTCCAGTAGAATAGATCTTTATATTTGTTTGCCAATTGGAAGCTCTTGATATCCTACAATTAAAATCACCTGGACACTCTCCTCTGAGAAAACTAATTTGCCTAAGGCAAAAGAAAAGAAGGCACCATATACTTATGGCAACATGAGAGAATGAGGGTTAGAGAATGAGGTCTTCTCTCCAATCCCCATATAGTATCTCAAACTGCTTAGTCCTATTTCATTTGCAAGCAGAAAGGAAATGTTTTTACAAAAATGGGTAGATCACCCCTTTTGCAAGCACATGTAGCTCCAGCTCAGCAGTTAATTAGTCTTATGTCCTTCCATCTCCACAGCTAATAAGAACACTTTGTATCATCACACATTACAATCCTTGGAAAACCATAGCCAATAATTTTACATGCAGTCATTTAGCCTATAGATCAGCAAGGGGTATCTGCACATGCCCAAAGAACTGACACTAGACTGGAAACATACATAGTGAAAGGAAAAAAAATCAGTGTCTTCATATAATTTAAGAAATTATGTTTCATGGAGAATTATCCTTACTATATATTCTAGTTCAATGACTTCAAAACGAGAAAACTGAAGTTCAGAGAGGAAGGCAACATTAGAAAGCAGTCAGATAATAAGCATTTATTTAGATATTACCATGTGTCATTCAATGTGCTAAACATTAGGTATATGAAGGAGTGCAAAACACATATTACATATTATCAAGAAAATCACCATCTAATGAAGGAGACAGTATGAAAACAGGTTTTTACCATACTACACACACATACACGTATATATATATATATATATATACACACACATATATATATATATATGTACACGTGCACACACACACACACACACACACATATATATATATATATATATATATACATATACATATATATATAATATATGTACAGGGTAAATGGGAAGTTATTTTTGAGGAAATGAAGTAGAATCAAGGAAGAAAATAATTACAGTTAATAAGGTAGTGCATTCAAGATATGACAGAAAAAGCAATGAAAAAGCATGCAATCTTTCTTATTTTAAGACCACCACTTTGCCAAATGAATGGAAGATGAATTAGATGAATTACATTAGTGAGGCACTTCAAGAAGGTTGATCCATCAAGAAGGGAATATATATGAGAGAATTTGAAAAGGCAGAAATGTTTATATATGACAAAAGATTAGGAATATAGGTTGAGTGAGAACAAAGATCTGAGCATGACAACAAGATTGTGAACCTGGTTTGCTTAACATTAATTTAGGATTCCTTATAGTAATAGGATATTTGAGAAGAAAATAAATTGTTGTTCTTCAAAAGGAGATAGGAGAGGTTAATGAGCTTTGTTTTGAAAATAGTGACTTTGAAATGCCTATAGTAATCCAATTTTAAATGTTTAGGTTAAGATGCTGTGAGTCAGGAGCTCAAGAAAGTCACTAGAGATAGATATGTATGACTGAAAAGTGCCTGTATAGGTTATTAAACCCTTTGTATCTAATGAAATTATCAAGCAAGTTGCTATATAGAGAAAAGAAGAGAATCCGGGGCAAACTGATAGTTAGTGGGCAGTCAATTAACGAAGAACTGAAGGAGATTGGAAAAGAGTAGTAAGACTGGCCGAAGAAAAATCAAGAGAACACGAGGTCATGAATATCGAAAGAAGAGTGTTTACTAGATGTTCTCTAGAATCCTTCCAACTTTAAATATTATTTATGACAGGAAAAATGAAACATAAATATGACTATAAACATCTAGAAACAAATATATGTTTATGTAAGCATCATAATTATTTCAATTTTTAAAAATGAATTTCAATTAGTATCCTTGAAGTTGCTGTATTAGGCTCATGGTCTGATGATATAGATTTAAAGACCTAAGTTCATAATAATTCATTAATAGCTCATGAAAATGCTTCTAGCATGAATAAGAAATTTTTCAAATGATTTTAAGCTAGTAGCAATGCCCTATATGAAAAAATGTCACTCTTTAAATAGTCAATAAATATTTTTGACTGCTTGCTATTTGACAAAGACTGTACTAAGGACCCCAAGAGGAAAAAATGGAGAAAGTTATGCAGTCCCTTACTGCAAGTAATTTATAATCTAATAGAACAAGATAACACACAAAAGAAAGATTAATAGAAGTGAACAGAAAGTGTAGGGTAGGTACATGGATAGAGGCATGTTGGAAAAGTGAAATAATTCCAAGGTGAGTGCAGCTAAATAAGAAATGAAGAGGTTTCTGTATTTTGTCTCATGCTCAAAGGAGGACTCCAGAAGTATGGATTTATAAAGGGAAACTATTAATATTGTCATCACCATTGCTCATGCCGAAATGCTACTCTATAAAGTTAGGGGAAAGTCTTACCACATCCTTTCATTTATTATGCTCCTTTCCCTTCATTTCCACAAGGCATCATTTTATTTCCTACTCCAATATATACACATAATATTGCCTCGTAAAATGAGTATAAATTTCCAAATCACTGAATTTTATGTGATACAACCTCTCTGGAGGAGGATTACACATATAATAGGATAACATGAATTTAAAGAGAGAAAGGAATATATTGAGTATCAGAATAAGAGTGGAGAGACTTGAGGTTGTTCCTCACATTAGCTACTTGTGCATTATTAGGAAATTCATGTTACTTATCTAAGCCTCCATATTTTAAGTACAGCTGTTCAATTCCAGTTCTTTTTTTTTTTTGAGAACTTGCTGTTTTTATGAGTGAGTAATTAGAGTATCCAAAGGCAAAATAACTTGCCCCAAATTATAAGACTTTTGAGTTATCAAAAAGCAGAAGCAATTGATCTTTGAAATTTGTATCTATGTTGTTTCTATTGCACGCTACTCTTCAAAATGTTATGCGTTGGATATAAAAATGGATTAATTATACATTTTTAAAGCACCTCTGACATATTAAAAATTTAGGCTAATTTCTGGCCATGTTTCCGTTCATTTGGGTATTTTCTCAAAAACTGAAACTCATAAAAGAAATTCTTTCTGTTGCGGGTGGTCTGACCCCCAGTACCCCTCTCCACGGAGTACCGCTACACCCTCCTCCCCTGCCCTCTGGGCTTCAGACGTCTCCGGCCCTCCTCCGGGGATCAGGAGGAGGGAATCACCAGGCAGCGACCCAGAGTAGATAGAGCAGATGTTTATTGTAGAATGGTCAGCACGCAAATCCCAAGTTCCCCCCAGCCACTGCTTTCTCATATACCCTGAGCTTTGCCCTGCCTCCCCAGCCACGTCTCCTTAGCACTGTATGGCCACGTCTCCTTAGCTCTGCATTGCCACATCTCCTTAGCTCTGTATTGCCACGTCTCCTTAGCTCTGCATTACCACATCTCCTTAGCTCTTTATTGCCACATCTCTTTAGCTCTGCATTACCACATCTCCTTAGCTCTGTATTGCCATGTCTCCTTTCTCAGGTAGGGCAGTGGCTCCGGGCCTAACCGGGCCTCCACAACTCCCCCTTTTTGTTTAGCAAGCGTGTTCTTGTGGGTGGTGCAGCGAAATAGTCCCCCTGGCTTGGGACGTCCCCTCTGGTCCTTACCCTTACCCGTCATGGGGCGACCCGTTGCCCCGGGTACCCTGTTTTAGGTGGGAGGAGTTGGGGGGAGGTTGCCCGTCAACGGGCGGAACTATTTCCTGCTAGTGGCGACACCCATTAACATTGCTCCAAGGCAGCCACCCAGACCTGGGGGTTACTGCCATGAGAGACTGCGTTGAGGGCATATGCAGTTAGAATCTGCTGTTTCCTCTGTTGGTACCAGAGGAGGCATAGGCAGAGGAGTACCCCAAAGCAGGCAAGCAGGAGGAGAACTAGGGAGGACCCGACGCCAGCCCATTCCTTGACATACCCAGTGAGGGTGGCAAAGATCGATGTAAAGGAAGTGGCAACACTGGGGTCAAGGCGGGTGCTGTGGACCATGGCTATCTGGGCGCGAAGCTCGGTGAGCATTCGTTCAAAATTCCCGGACCAGTTCCCCGTGAGTGTGGC
>CM053771.1:436653407-436689729 GCA_028658325.1 Potorous gilbertii | reverse complement strand
CAACAGGCAGATCCAACTGTGAGAGTATTACACACACATAGTTGCCAGAGAGAGAAGCAACAACATCTGAGTTTTCAAAGCCATGGGACTCATTAGTGGCTACCTAGACTCTCATCTGTACAAACAAATATTTCCAGTAAGTAAGCCCCAACACAAAACCTCACCTCAGAGTATGTAAACACTTTTCAGAGCCAGAGGGCTAAAATTTGAGAGCCAGTGCTTCATAAACTTGGCATAGGTGAATGTCTGACATCATAATCAAGAAAAAAGTACAAATGGATACATGATCTCAGTAAGAAGACTGATTCTATAAACAAATTTGGGGAGCAGGGAATAGCGTATTTGTCAGATTTATAGAAAATGACTAAACAAAAGGAAGAGATTAAAAAGAGAAAAATGGATAATTTTGATTACATTCAACTGAAAAAGTTCGTTTTTTTAAAGAATTATGAAATCTTCTTTATTAGATGATTATATATTTCCCAGCATCACAGGTGAATTTTTTAAAAAATGTATTAACTAAGAACTAGAGCCCAGGTATAGTGCATTTACATGTAAAAAATGTAAAAACACTAAGTGCATGATTTACAGATCATAATAAAACTAAATTAATGATTAATTCTGAGAGCACAAGCAAAAGACAAAGATGTGAATGGAAACCATGAACTCCTAAAGAGTAAATAGGTCCAAGAATGAATCGTAGAAACAGGAATGATTTGAAAACAAACGATAATCACAAGACAACTCACAAATATTTCTGCAATGCTAGTCAGTTACATGAGGGAAAATATCCCCAATAAAATATATTAACAATCTAGTAAAGATGAGGATTAAAAACAGAATATAAAATTTAAGGCATTTGAAAACCAGCAAATTAGCAAGTCTAAAATAATCACTAAAGAAAATCAAGGTTGTAAAACAAACAGATGAATCGGAAACTAAAAATACTATAGAAGTTATAAACATAACAAAAAATTGGTCTTTGGAAGCACTACAAAAACAATTAAAATTTTTTAGCCAGTTTGATGGAAAAGGGGAAGACAGAAAATCAAATCAACAAGATAGGAGTTGAACAAAATAAAATTACAAAAAAAATTAAAATTATTTTCTTCCATTAGTTCTAATTCTTCTTTTCATCATGACTAATGTAAAAATAATTTCAATGTGAACGTATAAGTAGAGTCTGTATCAGATTGCATGCTGTCTTAGGAAGGGAAAAGGAAAGGGAGGAAAAAATACATTTTTTTAAAATTTTATTTTTTTTAATGTTCCACAATCACTTCCTTAAAATTAAAATTTTATCCCCCCACACCTGCCCACCACTAAACCCCTCCCTCCCCACAACAGCATACAATTCTGTATACATTCTACATATACTTTCCTACTGAGCACATTTTCACTATAGTCATGTTATGTAGTCGCACTAAAATAAATGGAAGAAAT
Organism: Potorous gilbertii; assembly: GCA_028658325.1. Classification (NCBI taxonomy): domain Eukaryota; kingdom Metazoa; phylum Chordata; class Mammalia; order Diprotodontia; family Potoroidae; genus Potorous; species Potorous gilbertii. Next base: position 436,688,286 of record CM053771.1, on the reverse strand, counting down.
CATATAACAAATCAAAACATAATACACTAAAACACACACACACACACAAACATGGTCTGCTACATTCTGCGAATGACTTCCATATTTCTTTCTCTGAGTGTGGAAGACATTTAGCCTTAGAAAACCACCATTGGGATTTTTGTTTTCAGTAACTTCTTGTGTTATTATGCAGTTCCAAGTCTACCAGAAAAAACTCTCGCATGCTGTAGTCGTTGCTGTGCACAGAGTTCTCCTGATTCTGTTACTTTCACTCAGCATCAGATCATATAGGTCCTTCCAGGCCTCCCTGAAGTCTTCTTGTTCATCATTTCTTATGGTGCAATAGTACTCCATTACATTTACGTACCATAATTTATTCAGCCATTCCCCAACTGATGGACATCCCTTTGATTTCCAGTCCTTGGCCACCACAAAGAGTGCTGCTATAAATGTTCATGATGTTGATTGAGTGTTGTGGCTTCTGGGTCTTTTAGTCAGAAGACTCAGAACTTTTTGCTGAGCTGATGTGTGAAGACTCTGAAAGCAGGTTTTTGTTTTGTGTTTCCCTGATCAGTCCTGGGGTTAGCTTGTTAAGTGTGGGGAGGAGTGGTCTGGTCACAAGAGATGTCTTCAGATGAACTGAGGCTAAGGCAAACTCAGGGGCTGGTGATCCCAGCTGCCCTATTTTCTTTCTGATTCCCCAGAAGTCCTGAGGCACGCATAGATGCTAGTGTGTGTTCCCACCCCTCCTGGGGCTCCTCTCCTGGCACTGAGACTTACCTGGGTCCTAGTGCTAATTTTCTCTGCCCTGGGTCCTCTGTGCTTCCGGTTTGCCTCCATCAAAGTAGGAGGAATCCCCTTAACTATTTTCCTAGCCTCAGGTGTTATGAGACTATTCTTGGCCCCTTTGCTGTTCCTGCTGATATAGGATTTTTCTGGGGAAATATTTTATGGTTCTTTCATGGTCATCAAGGGAGAAGGAGAGAGCATTTACTGATCACTCCACCGTACTGGCTCCTGGAAGTTCAAGTAGGTGATTTACTGAAATTTGATCTTCGAGCTGAAGGTCTCAGGAGCTCCTGCACTGATATCTGGCGCTCAGTGGCTCTCACTTGCTCAGCTTGGCTTTTCTCCCATCCTCAGTGCCGCTCTTCTTGTTTTGCCCACCATTCTCAGGTTTCTCGGTCCGTTCTGCTCCGTTGTGCTGGCCACCTTGCGCTGTGTGCTGCGGGATCACCCCCGTGGAACAGATCCTTCCCGTGTACCTTCCAGTGCAGCCTGGACTCCAAACCATCACAGTCTGTCTCCCACTGGATTCCGCACCACCAAAATTTGGTCAGATTCTCCTTTCAGAGGTGTCTGAAGGAGTTTGTCCGAGAGCTTAGATAAGTCATTGTTCTCACTCCGCCATCTTGGCTCCGCCGCTTGAAAAAATTCTACAAAAACAAACCCAAAGCAACTAAGATTACGAGGGAATCAGAAAGCTGGGAAAGACTTCTTGCACCTAGTGCCTCTGATTAAGGCCTTATTTCTGATATATATATGTGTGTGTGTGTGTGTATGTGTGTGTGTGTGTGTGTGTGTGTGTGTGTGTGTGGAGAGTGAGAGAGAGAGAGAGAGAGAGAGAGAGAGAGAAGAGCGAGAGAGAGAGAAAGAGAACTGAGTCAAATGTACAACAATGTAAGTCATTCTCCAAATGACAAATGTTCAAAATATATGAGCAGGTAGCTTTTAGCAGAAGAAACTGAAGCTATTTATAATTATATGAAAAAATGCTCAAAATCACTATTTATTAGAGAGATGCACATCAAAACAACTCTGGGGTAACACATCATACCTATCAGGTTGGTTAACATGACAAAACAAGAAGATGGTAAATATTGGAAAAGATGTGGGACAACTGGAATACTAATTCATTTTTGGTGGAGTTGTGAGTTGATCCAACCATTCTGAAGAGCAATTTGAAACTATGGCTAAAAGGATATAAACATGTGCATCTCACTTCTAGCACTGTATCCCAAATCTGTAAGGGTTTCACATGCACAGAAATGTTTACAGCAGCTTTCTTTGTGGTGGCCAAGTACTGGAAATCAAGGGGATGCCTATCAATTGGGGAAGGACTGAATAAATTGTGTTATATTAATGCAATTGAATACTATTGAGCTCTAAGAAGCGATGAACAGAAAGATTTCAGAGAGGCCTGGAAGGGTCTATATGAACTGATTGTCAGTAAAAGGAGTAGAACCAGGAGATGATTGTACACAGCAACAACCCCGGTGTTCAAGGAATTTGTCATTAGACTTAGTACTTCACTGCAATGCAAGAACCTAAACATTACTAAAGGACTCTTGAGGCAAAATGCCATCCACATCCAGAGAAAGAACTATGGAATTGGAAAACAGAAGAAAGCAGAGTGTTTTATCTTCTCATTTTTTCCTTTGTTATACTTGGGTTTTTCTCATAGTTTCCCTCATCCATTTTAATTGTTCTTTGCAACATGACTAATGTCAAAATACATTAAATATGAATGTGTAGAATCCATCTAATATTGAATGTCATCTGTGGAAGAGAGGAAGAGTCAGTGGGAGAAAAATCTAAGAATTATGGAAATGATTGTTGAAAACTAAAAAAAATTAATAATAATAATTATAATAGAAAAAAGAATAATGAAACTTGTGTGCCTTCCTAGGAGCAAATATCCCCTAATCATTTCCTTTAATGGGCAGATCCATTAATGGGTGGGGAAGATTTTATCTCTCAATACTATAATTAGCATTACAGTATTGTATTCAGTTTTTCTGGGTAGGTGATTCTTGATGTAATCCCATCACTTCTGACCTCTTGAATATCGCATGCCAAGCCGTCTAATCCATAAATGTAGAAACTACTAAATCATGTATTTTCCTGATTGTATTTCCAAAATCTGCAATTTTTTTTTCTTTCTTGCTGCTTGCAATATTTTCTCATTTACCTGAAAACCCTGGAATTTGGCTTTAATATTCCAGATTTTCTTTGGGGATCTTTTTCAGAAGGTGATAGGTGCATTTTTTTCACTTTTATTTTCCCCTCTGGGTTTGGAATGTCAGGGTAGTACTCTTTGATCATTTCTTGAAAAATGATATCTAAGTATTTTTTAATCATGACTTTCAAATTGTCCAATAATTTTCAAATTATCTCTCTTGGATCAATTTTTCATGTTAGTTGTTTTACAAATGAGATATTTCACATTGTCTTTTATTATTTTTTCTTTTCGTTTCATTTTTGAAATTCTCAATTTTAATTAAGCTTCCACATGCTCCATTTTAATATTTTAAGAAAATACCTTCTTCTGTGGACTTTTAGATCTCCTTCTCTATTTTGCAAATTCTTCATTTTAAGGCATTTTTCTCCTCATTGCCTTTATGGATCTCTTTTGTCATTTGGGTTATTCTATTTTTGAAGGTGTTATTTCCTTCAGCATTTGTTGAGTCTCCATTAGCAAGCTGTTGACTCAATTTTCATGACTTTCTGGCATCACTCTCATTACTCTTTGCAATTTTTCCTCCATTTCTCTTATTTGATTCTTCAAATAATTTCTGAACCCTTTCATTACCTATTTATATTTTTCTTGGAGGCTTTCGATGCAGAAACTTTGACTCACTTGTCTTCTTCTGGTTGTGTGTTTTGATCTTCCTTGTCACCAAAGTAATATTCTACAGTCTGAATATTTCCCTGACGTTTACTATTTTCCTAGTCATTTATTTGGCATTTTAGCTCCTTGTTCAATTACGACCGTGGTTCCAGAATCAATGAGTGTGTGTGTCAGGGGGTGTACTGTCCCAAAGTTCAGAGTATATAATTCTTTTCAGAGATACTTCTAGGGGCCTGTAAATTTTTAGCTCTTCCAAGGTGTTATGATCAAAGGAGAGGTGGCTACACTTTTCTGCCTTTGAAATTTGAGGAGCATTCCTTCTCCACTGAAGATCCAAGCTCTGCCATGCCAGTCCTCATCCTCACCCCTGGACTGCAACCTAGATCAAAACACAGGCAAGGCAAGAGAATTCTGACAGCAGTAGCAAAGACATCCCTGCAATCCCTCTCTGATCAGCTGCTTAATCCACCTACCTAAAGTTCAGGAAGAAGTTGCAGCTGCTGCCACTACTATTACCATCCTGGAACTGACTGGGTCTTGGGCTATACCATGCTCCTTTCTCATCCAGTTCCTAACATCATTTTCCTACCAACCTTCTAAATTATCTTAAGCATTTTTTTGTTTGAGAAGTCTGAAAACTGCCACAGCTGTCAGTGAATAAACTCCATGAGGCCTGCCCAAGTTTGGTCTATGCTAGTATGATCCATGCTAGGTTATGATGTCCTCTCAAACTGATGCAATAGATATTTTATATCACATTTCCAGGTTGTCTTGAGCTGAAAATTGTTTTCACTCTGTTGTTTTGTTGGTGCTGCTGCTCTGGAACTCATTTAAAGCCATTTTTTAAAATAGATATTTAAGCGATTTGGTGGAGAGCTCACATAACTCTTTTCTTTTATTCTGCCATCTTGGTTCTGCCCATATGATTACTTGAAAGCAAGTATTTTTCGTGGTATATTTTATCACTAAACTTGTCCTGATCTTTTTGAATGAGTATGCATTTTACAGAGAAGGTTCTGGACCATTTGTGGGCTTGATATAAATTTTTTCTGTTGTATATAAAACTATGAATATATGAAGAACCCTATTCTTCAATTATTTATTTATTTATTTTACAGCATTCGGTTCCACAAGCTTTTGATTTTTACATGTTTTCCCCGTCCCTTGCCTGTCCCTTCCCCAAGACTGCATGCAATCAGATAGACGCTACATATCCATTCATATTAAACATATTTTTACATTAGTCTTGTAAAGAAGAATTATAACCTATGAAATGAACCACAAGAACGAGGAAATAAAACAAAGTAAGAGGGAGAGCAAATAATATGTTTCGATCAGCATTCAGATTCCATTATTCTTTCCCTGAATGTGGATAGAAATTTCCCTTATGAGCATTTTGGAGTTATCTTAGAACCTGGCATTGCTAAGTAGAGCCAACTTGATCAGTTAGTCATCTCACAATGTCCCAGTAACTGTGTAGAGTGTTCTCCTGGTTCTGTTCTCATCCCTCAGCATAAGTTCGTACAAGTCTTTTCAATATTTTACTAAAGTCTACCTGCTCATCTTTTCTTATAGCACAATACTGTTCCATTACATTCATATACCACAACATGTTCACCATTCTTCAATTGATGAGTATCACCTCAATCTCCAATTTTTGTCACCCCAAAAAGAGCTGCTGTAAATATATTTTTGTCCCTGCGGGTCCTTTTCCCATTTGTATGATATGTTTTGGATAGAACCCTAGGAATGGTATTACTGGATCAAAGGATATGCACATATTTATAGCCATTTGCAATAAGAACTCAACTATTTATAAGAAATACCGTTTGCATCAATTCTTTTGACAGAGGTATGTCACATACCAGTTATGAAAGCAACTAGCATATTTGACTCCATGTCATGACACTTGACTTCAATAATTAAAAAATCTTTGAGCAAAATCAACTTTGTGATTGGATTTAAAGAGAATATTTTATGATTTTATTCTATTCATGGAAGTTACAGTACAGTGGAAGAAAATTTTTGGTTATTTTTTCTCCTAGCTTAAATGTTAAATTTTAAGTTAAATTAGTTTTTAATTTTCAACATTTACTTTTATAAGATTATCAGCTCTAAAATCTCTCTCTCCCTCTGTTACTCTCTCCCCAAGATGGCATGAAATCTGACATGGGCTATATGTGTGTAATCATATTAGTTATATTTCTACATCAGTCATGCTATGAAAGAAGAACCAGAACAAAAGTGAAAAATCATGAGGAGCAAAAAAAGCAACCCAAAAGAGGAAATAATATGCATTTTTCTGCATTCATATACCATTTTTCTTTTTCTGGATGTGAATAGCATTTTCCATCGTTAGTCTTTTTGAATTGTCTTAGATCATTGTATTGCTGAGAACACCTAAGTCTATGAAAGTTATTCATCCTTTAATGTTGCTGTTACTATATTCAATGTATTTCTGATTATGCTCATTACACTCAGCATCAGTTCATTTAAGTGTTTCCAGGTTTTTCTCAAATCGTCCTATTCGTCATTTTTTATGGAACAACCGCATTCTATTATACTCATATACTGTAACTTTTTAGCTATTCCCCAACTGATGGATATCTCCTCAATTCCCAGATCTTTCCCACCACAAAAAGAGCTCCTATAAAGATTTGTGTTCATTTGGTTCCTTTTCCCTTGTTTATGGATCACTTGAGCTGCAGACCTAGTGGTGGTATTGCTGTATTCAACAGTATGCACAGTTCAATAGCCCTTTGGTCATAGTTCCAAATTGCTCTCCAGAGTGTTTGGATCAGTTCATAGCTCCACCAAAAATACTTTAGTGTTCCAATTTTCCCGCATCCACAGCATTAAATGTTTCACTTTAGTCAAATAAACAAAAATAAACATAGCAATATCTGATATATTCTAATCTTTTAAATCCACTATATGGCATTGAAAATCTTTTTGGGGATAGAACATTTTTGGAAAAAATAAAGTATGAAGATCTATGACGATTTCATCTAATGTACCTTGTGAAATTAGATTGAACTTTTGAAAAAATCTTTGCAAGCAAGATTTATACATAAGCTGAAATCAAATTGAAGAGGATTTTTTGACTTAAGTTTTTCTGCATGTTTCAAGGTAAGATAACTGGTATCCCATACAGTTTATCATTGACTTTTGTACATATGGATGAAATTATTTCTGACAACTAGGTTGTCATATTCAAAGATAACATTGAAAATCAGCCCGTTTAGCTACAATTTCCTTATTTTACCTGTTTTTATGTTGCAAATTAAACATTTTTCTGTTCACTTTCTCTATTCTTTTCCCAGGTACACCCACATACACTGAACAACTGAAGAGAATCTCAAAGGTGAAAGATTTCTCAAATTAGTGAACTAAGTCTATGTGGACATGGGGAGAGTGTGGCAGTAAAACCCATTGACACTGTTGTTGGTGATAATTTGTAGTATTGTGACGTGTTTGTCCATTTTCGGCTTTTTCAAATACAGACGGATAAAATGATTTCTGTTTTCCTTTTCAGTGTGTCTGGGAATCATTGACTACCTAGGACTCTGACATATAAATTGTTAACTCAATGAGCAAATGTATTGGCATCGGGGCTAATGAGATATCAATATGTCCATTATTTTTGTAAAATAAAGTACTGAATTGCATTTTAATTAGTATACATAGATACATAATGCATGGGTAGATGAGAGATAAGTAGGCAGAAAACTAATTTTGTGTGGCAGATGTCATGTACACATGCAAAAAAGATTAATGAAAAACTGTTAACTTGCCAAACTTTGGGAGAATATGCATCCCCATTTCACATATAAGGACACTATGGCATAGGTTAAATGACTTGCCCAGAGTAGAGCTATGAAATGTTTGAAGTCAGATTTGAATTTGGGTCTTTTGGGCCTGAGAACGAGAATTTTATGCTCAACTCTACCAAGCTGTCACATAATTATAGAACATAACTCTGTTTATATTCCCATGTATGATCCAAGTTGCTGATGTAGTTGCACATTCAGTAATAATAACACACCATCAACTGGCACACTTACAGAGATACCAAGAAATCCGTTTTAAGAATTCTAACAGTATCAATTTTCTTAGGGATTCCATCCATGTGTAATCAGATTACAAAATGGTATTTTTTGAAATACCATTGTTAAATATCCATTCCACAATACCCTAAGACACATTTTATCACATGTAACATTTCTATAAAATGTTATTAGCTTCATCAAAGTGTTTTCTAGACTATCATGAAATACATTACAGTGATTAATCAACTTTGCTATTGGCATGAATAGTTTCTTTAGATTATGTGTTATTGTATTTAAAAAGCTCTACAATGGTCTAAGACCTAGCAATATCATCCACTATCATGAATATGTGATTTTTGTGGCTGGGGAGGGGGAAGAAAACATGTGAATTTTAAGGCATATATATATATATATATATATGTACATATATACATATGTATATACGTATACATATATGTATACGTATATACATACATATATATATATGTGTGTGTGTGTGTGTGTGTGTATGTATATCCTGGTTGTTTTGAAACTATAAATATCTAATCATTCCAGATACTTATAATTAATCCCTTTATTTATTTTTCTTGATGAATTTCTAATCATGCCTAAATGGCCAGCTGAAATTTTGCTTTCTCCATTTTGCTGTCCCTAATTTCTCCATGGTAGCATAGCATAATCAAAAATTTGGAAGAGACTTTGATTATTATATAGTTGAACCATTTCATTAGTTAAATGAAAACCCTGTTTATAACATCTCCAACAAGTGTTTATTTTCCCTTTCCCCCATAACATTTGTAACCTAGTACCCATTACCAACAGAGACAGCACATTTCACTTTAAATACCTCTAGATCTTTAAGAAGTTTTAAAATTTCAGTCAAGTAGAAATCAGAAAAACTACAATCTATATATGTACTTCGTTGTAACCTGTAGAATACAGAGTAATGCATCTAATCTCTCCCACATGTGATCTCGTCATTCACTTGGAGAAAATTCTGATGTCAGACCTGATTCTCTTCTTTGAGCTAAAAATCCCTAAATCCACCAAATTATCACCTTATGACATTGTCCTTCAGCAAATTTGCTTACCTCTGTTCGATGTTACCCAGTTTATCAGTATCCTTCTTCCTAAAGCATTATATTCAGAACTCACCACTCCATGTATGAATCAAATAGGGCAATATGTAGGCTTAGTATAATCTTCCAGTTCCAGATATTTTGCAGGCTAAGATGACATCTGTTTTGCTGCTTTTTTTTAATCTGCCAAATGTCACACTTGGCTCATGTAGTCCCTGTAGACCACTAACATTATTATTTTGCACATGACTCAGATATGCTTCTCCAATGTATTTGGAATGTTGTTCCTCATTAGTATGAAATACAGTTAAATTAACCTTCATTGAATATTATTATATTTAGTTCAGCACTGCTCTCCTTTGTCAATATATTTTGAAACTTTACCTTTTTATTCTTTTTTAAATTAACTTTCCCAGATTATGTACAAGTTAACATATGCTCCACATAAAAAAAACCCAAGACTTCTATGACTTTATTAAATAATTATTGTTTTTCAAAATACAAAATATTATTGAGTCCAGAACAAATTCATTTACATGATATTTCACATTAAAAATGGATTGTGAACGGCTATACTATACTTTGAATAAGATAAAATAACCTAAGTATGTATGTCAATGGATAGAATGTTGGACTTGGAGAAAGTTTTCAAAGACTACCAGGCATTGGTTATCTGTGTGACTTTGTGCATTTTACCGCACTCCTCTCAGTTTCCTCATCTTTAAAAATGAGATGATATTATAACTATTTCATGGGCTTGTTTTGAGCGTCAGAAGATTTAACTCATGTAAATATTTACATGGTTCATAAAGTAGCATATAGTATTAAATTTTCATCAATCTTATTCTTTGTCACTGTATTTTACATTAATGTTTAACATGGAATATTCTGAAATGTATCTGTGATATCTACTCAAAATAATTTCACATTTCTCTTATCTACCAGATTAGCGATTTCATCAAAATAATAGGTGAATATTCCTGATGAAATTATGCCTGTTCTTTGTTATCAATACTTATTTTTCTATGTGTTAATAAACTCTTACATTTTGCTCCTGATTTGCTCTAAAATTGGACATTAAGCTAATTGGTTTGTATTTTATTATGTTTGTATTTATGCATTCTTTTTTTAGAAGTTAGAATATTTCCCACTACCCTGCAGACATCTAATAGCCTTTTTTTTCCAGGAAAAACCAGATACTCAGGATCTATCTATCTGTGTATCTATCTATGTACCTATCTATCTACCTAAACTCTATATAATATATACATGTATTGTGCATGAACTTGTATATATATATATATATATATATATATATATATATATATATATATGCATTCTGAAAATATATTCCATGAAATTTATAACTTCATACAAATGATTTAAAACCCATTCCCAGAAATGAACTTTACCTTGTGACAAAGAAAATCAATTAAAAAAATATGATCGAGTCAGATTTTATCTGAAACTTTATAAATTACTCTATTCAAGGAAGTGGTTGAGGAGTAGATAGAAGAGATACGTTTTGGTATCTATTGTTAAGTAATTTTTTTTTCAAATCTTATTTGTGCATTTCTTTAGGGACCAACGTTGACCATCTTATTGCATAGAATTAGCACTTTTCCACTTACATTATATTATCTTTAGTTAACTTCAACTTGCATCAATTCGTATATGACTTCCCATACACCTCATTTTTCTCTTTTTTTAAAAATGTATCCTACAGTGCTATAATATACTATCGTATCTATGAGCCACAATTCAGTCATTTCTCAATTAATGGGCAACATTTTTCATTTCGTTCTACTATAAAAATAATAAAACAATTTTATTGGAAAGTATTTTGGACCTTTGCTTTTTTAAAATTTATTCTCTTTGATGTATGTATCTCGTGATAGGACCTCTCAAAAAACAAGAAATAGACATATTACTCATGTTCTTGGCAAAATTCCAAATTGCTTTCCAAAATGACTGGATCCATTTATTATTGAACAGAGTATTTGTGTGTCTATCTTTACACAATTCCTCACTTAACTATGCTTATATTCTATCATATTTTCTAATTTACTCGATGTGAAGTAAAAATTCATATATTTTATGTTGAATTCATGTTATTAGTAGTAGTTTGAAAAATATTTCATTTTTATAGTTTGAAAGTGTTGTGTATTTTGCAAATATTTTAAGAACACTATTTACTTTGACAGCAATTTGTGAATGATTGCTTCATTTAAGTAGATTTGTTAGTTTTCTTTATAACTTGGATTACATGACCAAATATCATACATAACACTAACACATTTTTGCCAATTGATAAACATTACCATTTCTTTTTCATACTAGATCTAGTGATAAAAATAGTTGCAAACATTCTTCTTATGGGATTTACTATCACCTATTTAGGTCGTTTTCTTCTATTCTAGACTTGCCTCAGAAACTAAATGGAACGCAATTACAAGGGACAAAAACATATCTAAATTGATTCAAATGGGCAAAGAAAATTATTTGGTTCTTTACCTTAAGTATGTGAACTCACCAACCACTGACTATGACATAGTTTTGGAATCATTTGGGGACAAAGTAACAGTCTTCCTAAATTTTCAAAAAATAATGGCTGAACAGTAGAATAATCTTTTAATAGGCTGTCATTATAGTTCAGAAAATTAGAGAGTCTAATATCTTAAAAAGGAAACTCCATTATTAGAATGCATTTGGCTTCACATTTTTTCCCTGTTAGCTATTCTTTATACTGAGAAGATCTGAACCTTATTAAACTCATTAATATATGCTTCTAGGGAAATTAATAGTCACTCAGGGGAAGTAAGCCTTTGGATTATGTCATTAAAGGACTTTATTTTGTGTTTTCCAAATAGGAATTTTGCAAACACCTTTTTTAAAAAACCTTTAAATTTTTAGAATTCTTTAAAATTCGTCTTCTAATACTGTGATTAATCAAGTATATTTTATTTAACACATACAAAATTGAGTAAATAATCATTTTATATGATATTTAGTTGGATAACATAGCAAGCAGTTCAGCACTCTCCTGAATGAAATAGGAAGTACTGGCAGAAATAGATTCTCTAGCAACTTTTCCCCCATTAAAATTGATGAATTGTAATCAAAGTTACCTTCTTGTGTTATTTCAGATTGAAATCAAGACAAGAGTGCTTTTGGTCAAAATTCCAGATTGCTCAAGGACATAAGCAAAGATCCTAAGGAATTTCTTTAATTTCAGAATTCTAATACTGGCCTCAGAATTCAATGAATGGAAAAAGAAAAGGAAGGCAGGGTAGCCATTTTTTATATCAAAAATATAAAGGAGGGAAATTAGAATAATTTTAGAAGTGTTTCAAAACGAAAGGTCGATGTCTAAACGTTCCATTAAATCAACCTATTCAAAAGGTGTTATTATTATTTTAAAATCTCTTTACAAGGAATTGTTTTATTATTTATTTTTAACACGTGATGTAACAGAGAAAGCAATTCAAACTTTTGGTCAACTGACACTTCTTTTTAAAGCATTTACAACGTGGACCACAAACGATTTATTTTTTAAGCATCAACCAACTGACACACAAAGAGTATTTATTTTGCTAGCTTCACAAGCTCTTCATCTAACTGTCTCCACAGTATTACCAAGAATTAAAGGGCCCTAACTTATTGTTGTTGGTTTCAAGTCCTATGCCTAATAGCTTAATTTTAGACAAGCTCCGATGTTCCCTTACACAGTCTATAATTGAATGGATCTGGTATTAAGCTTACAAATCTTTTGACTATAGGAAATTGTCACCAATGGTAAGGACATTGTAGGGATTCAATATCTCCCGAACTTCATGTCAATTCCAGGCAAGATTAGATTATCCACTTGCATTCAATCAGGCTTAAAGTCTGCGAGGTGTCAGTGGGGAAATTTAGTCAGAAGAATTCTACCTCAGCCCATGCTGAATAGTTGTTCTCCCACCCTTCCCTTGAGATCACCTACGGAGTTCACACCAGCATCCCACCACCTTACTAGCATCATGTATTGGAGGCTCAGATCGCCTTTCTTCCTACCCATACCTGGAGTTAGACTCAGAAGAACAGTCAGTTAATAGTTCCATAGCATCTAAAAATGGCAAGTTCCAATAACCAGGTTTCAAATATGATTATAGTTTCACTTTGGCTAAGGAATATCTTTTGAGGCAAGTCTTAAGTGGCTTACATGCCTTTCTATACACGTTCTGATTCCTTATTAAATGGCAATCATATAATCAAATTTACTGTTAAAACCTTGACTTTTCCATCAATGTCAAATTTTACCCGAGGTTACCTTCCTCTGGGAAATTTAGACTGAAATTCTTTTCTCCAAACTAAAGATATCATTGATTTATTAATTCAGTCAATTGTTTTAATACTAATTGCTTTTACCTTACTTTGTAACATGTCTAGTTTTTCTCCTTATCACTCCCCTCCTCCTGCTTCCTAATAACTTGCATTCTGATTACTCCTTCCCTCAATGTACCCTCCCCTCCATCCCATCCCACCCCTCTCCTATCCCCATCTTCTCTCTTTTCTTGCAGGGCAAGATTAATTTCCATACCCCTATCCCTGTAGTTCTTATTTCCCGGTTATATGCAATAAAAATTCTCAGCATTCGTTTCTGATACTTAGAATTCCAACTTCTCTCCCTCCCCCCTGCCTCCTCAGCCCTACTGAAAAGGCAGGGAATTCAATACATAATAAATATGTGTTGTTTTGCAAAAGAATTCCATAGCAATCATGTTGTGAAATACTAATTATTTTGCCGTCTGACCTGCCCTATCCCCCCTTATTTTCCCCCTTACAATTGACCTTGTTCCTTCTCGAAAGTGTTTATTTCTAGTGACTCCCTTCTCCCACTTGCCCTCCCTTCCAACATTCCCCTCGCTCCACTTGTCACGTCCTCTCCTTCTTTCCTGTGGTGTATATAAATTTTCATATCAAATTTAGTGAGCATGTTATTCCCTCCTTCAGCCACATGTGGGGAGAGTAGGTTTATTTTTCCTACTCTCCCCTTCTCCCTTATTTCCTCCATTGAATAAGATTTTTCTTATCTCTGTTATGAGTTATAGCCTGCCCCATTTCATTACTCCCTTTCTCTTCTCGGAATTTTCCTCCTTCATCCCTTAATTTATGTTTATTTAATTTTATTGTGTGTGTGTGTGTGTGTGTGCGTGTGCGTGTGTGTGGATATCATCTCTTCTGATATAACACACCCTGTACTCTCTATCTATGTGTGTGTGCTTGTGTGTATGTGCAATCTCTCCAACCACCCAAATATTGAGAAAAGACTCAAGAGTTAAAAATATTTTTTTTATCCATGTAGTAATGTAAACAGTTCAGCTTTAGAGAGTCTGCTATGATTTTTCTTTTCTGTTTACCTTTTCATGATTCTCTTGATTCTTGTCTTGAAGTTAAACTTTTAAATACAGATCTGGTCTTTTCCTCAACGTGATATCTTGATATATCATTGAATGACCGTTTTTTTCCTTGAAGTGCTATATTCAGGTTTGCTGGCTGGGTTATTCTTGGCTTCAATCCTAGTTCCTTTGACTTCTGAAATATCCCACTCCAAGTCCATCGATCCCTTAATGTTCAAGCTTCCAAATCCTGTATTATCCTGATTGGATTTCCACAGTACTCAAATTGGTTTTTTTTTATTTTCTAGCTTCTTGCAGTATTTTCTCCTTGATCTGGGAACTCTGAAATATGGCAACACTCTTTCTAGGAGTTTCTCTGTTTGGGTTTCTTTAAGGAGGTGATCGATGAATTCTTTTAACATCCATTTTGCCCTTTGATTCTATAACATCAAGGTAGTTTTCCCTGATAATTTCATGGAAGATAATGTCTAGGGTCTTTTTTTATCATGGATTTTAGGGAGTACCATTATTTTTAAGTTGTTTCTGCTGGATCTATTTTCCAGGTCAGTTGTTTTTACAATGAGTTGTTACACATTATCTTCTATTTTTTCAAATTTTTGGGTTTCTTTACAAACTTTTTGGTTTAACTCATAATAATTCATTTCTCTGAACCCCATTATCTCTTTCAACGAATTATTTTCTGCCGTGAGCTTTTGAACCTTCTCCACCATTTGGCTAATTCTACTTTTTAAAGCCTCCTTCTCCTCGTTGGCTTTTTGGACTTCTTTTTCCAATTGAGTTAGCCTCTTTTTAAGCTGTTATTTTTCCCAGGATTGTTTTGGTTCTCCACTAAGAAGCTGCTAGCTTGTTTTTCACGGTCTTCTGTTGCCTGAGACCAGTTTAAGTTCCCTTTGGAGGGAGGGTCTTCAATTCCTCTGACAGTCTGCCTTGTTCTTCTTCATCCAAAAGGATGGAGGGAGACACCTGTTCCCCAAGATAGTAACCTTCTACAGTCATTTTTTCCCCCTTTTGTGGGCATTTTCTCAGCCAGTTACTTGACATCTGAGTTTTCTCTCCACAATCACCTAGCCTCCAGTTCTGACCAGTCTGCACTTGGGTGCTGAGTTTCCAATGTAATGCTCCCAAGCCCGAAGTTTTTGTCAGGGGTGGGGCTGTTATTCAGTGTGAGATTCAATTCAGCTGCTCAGGAGAGGCCAGGGCTGCCACACTAGGCTCAGTTTCCTCAGGGGATTTATGTGGATATTTTCAACAATGGATCCAGGCGCCACCCTGCTTTGGGAGCCCCATCCACTTCTGCCTCTACTACTGCCTCCTGAGGAGGCCTGAGTTATTGGGACCACCTGCTCCCCTCTTGGCCAGTCGAAAAGACCCTCTCACTGACATTCAATCAACTAGGATTGAAGCCAAGAATAACCCAGCCAGCAACCTGTGGGTTGAGGGACATGTGCTGCCACTGGAGATTCTGTGCCTGAAGATGGCTTAGATCTGCTCCTCTCAGTGCCACGTGGTTAAGGCAGGGCTGGGCTCTCCTCAGGGTCCGGTGCACAACAGACCTTTTCCATCGGTTTTTCAGGTCTCTCCAGAACAGCAATCTCCTCCACTCCATGGTTCTGTGGTTTCTACAGCTCTGGAATTTGTTGTGAGTTTTTCTTTATGGGTATTTTAAGAGCTGTGTGGTAAGAGCTAAACGTATGTGTATCTTTCTACTCCTTCATCTTGGCTCCTCCCTCGCTTTACAAGTAATTTTAAAGATTCAGAGCATCAATGGACTTTATCCAGAATTTACTGATTCAGAAGTGAAAGAAGCAACTTATACTTGGGTAACAAACATTACATAAAATCTCTTAATGTTTCAAATTTCCTGCAAAGAATGTATGTTATTTTCTTTTAGTAAAAAAATAATAAAATATATAAGTAGATAGATAGGTATATAATAGATATATAAAGAGTTAATAAATTATCCACGTTTATCAGTAAGCACTCTAAACACAGAGGGGCTTGCTATCACAGGTTCTTAGATTTGCATTCATAAAAAGAAAGGCCAATTTTGAGGGGATAACAATCACATCAATCAAACACATATATCAATCCTTCAGTCAACAACACATATCATTCACGTGGTTGAAGGGAGGCAACACTGCTGCCTCTGTCTGACCATAACTCAACTGACAAGTACAGATTTCTGACCAGTTACAACAGAGGGAAGCATAACATTTGGGTTCTCATAGACAGAGGGCTCTTCTGTGACTTCCCAGAGTCCTCATCTGGCATTCAAACCTTCTTACTAAAATTATGCCCCCCCCAAATAAAACTGCATCTCAGAGTATTTATGCACTTTTTAGAATCAGAGGACATCACATCCTTTGAGAACAAGTACCTCATTTACAAAAGTCCTGGACCTTCTTACAAATCTTCCCAGACCAGACAACGGGTGGGAAAGATCCAACTAAGTCACACTCAAAGAGAGGCATTATACTTCATTATACTAAAACAAAAAGAGCGAAAGGTCCTACTTTACTTGCTATCACACCATGGCCACTTTATTTACATTGTATACAGTTTCATAACCTATAAGACCAAAAAGGACAAAATTAGCAGTAAATTAGTTGGATCTTCTGTACTATAAAACCGTCCAGTAAAACCCAAATATGCACTTTTAATGTAGAGAATCATCACCATTTTATCAGTCATCCAGACTGGTGATGTGTCATTCTATTGCTAGAGACAACTTGTGGAAGAATGAATAAAATGATGTTAGTGGAAGTAATGTAGAAGAAGTAATTCAGGAAGGGAAGGTACTAAAGGCATACACATCAAGTGGGGAGATTATAGCAGAGATCTAGACAAGAGATGATCATGTCTTGCACAAATGTTGGATCAGTTCTAAAGACAGAAGAGAGAATAGAAATGAAGTTAAAATGAAAGAAAAAATGACAGCCAATTGCATATTAAGGGTGAAAATTCAAGGGTAATGGTGAGAATATAAACCCAAGAGACACCTACTCTCAAAAAAGAATAGAAGACATACTTATGCCTATTTAACACTTAATACTTACCTTAATGAATGCTCAATTACTAAGTGTTGTACTGGGTACTTGCAGTTTGAGTATGAATCACAAAAGCAACTTGTCATAGTCCCTAGGGTTATGAACATGACCATCTAATGCATCCTTATATCTGCTACAGAAAAGGGATCCTAGTAGATGAATACCAGCAGCTGACAGTTGAGAGTAAACAACTAAGAGCAGATGAGCCATAAAATGAAAACAATTGGCTGTAAGTAGAGAAAATAGCTCAATGGTCAAGCACAGTATATCACAGCTCAATGTTATCACCTAGTCTGGTTTCACCACTTACTCAGAAGGAGCAGCAAGTGGAAAAGGAAGAGAGTTTTCAGTTGGTACAATTCTAGGAGTCTGAGTTATCCAGATTATTTATTTTTCCAATTGTTTTCTTCTGCCCTAGGAAATGAGAGAATCTTAACCAAAGTATAACTTTTCCTTGTCCTTTGTTTCACTGTATTGTTTAACTAAATTCATTTTGCTTTCAACTGTGTTCTAGTTAATCTGGGGAAAAAATCATTTCCATCAATGGTAATGGAATCTGCTGAAGAGTGCAATCTTTTAGTATAGGAGATTCTTCTTCTCATATATTTTGCTTCAGTGTATAATCACATAGTAAATCAATAAAATTTTTGCTTTGATCTGTGTCTGCATGTGAGCCTGGAAGAGGGAATATCAGCGTTGGCCTTTGAGATACGGTTTTAAATAATGGCAGAGAAAATGTTCATATTCAATATGCGTAATTTTTGAGGGAGGCCTTGGGCTGTATTGATATGCTTTAAGAGAAGAACATGTTGCTTCCCCAGGTGGCCCATTTTTTCCTAAATTTTGACATATGCATATGAAGGATTTTTAAGAGACATTTATTTGAATCATGCAGTCTCACTGTTGGAAAAGAAGTTGTGGTCTACTCAAACTGGAGTCTTTTCTACAATATCAAAGGAAAGTTGCCCTCTTCTTGGAGACCTCTGATGACTGAGAATTTATTTCATCAAAATGTATTTCGTTTTTGGAAAGCTAAATTTAGCTTTTACTCCATGCTAACCTGTATCTCTCTCCAACATTCATTTATTGCTCCCAATTCTGTCTCATGAAATTAAAGTATACCTACATCCTCTTGCATGTGACAGCCCTATACACCCATGAAAGGAAGCATACATATTAACATGTTTCTTTTCTTCTCCAGGATAAAATTCTAAGTTCCCTTAATTTTACCACTATAAACTTTTTATCAGCCTTTATATCCCAACCATATACCATTTTCAATTTATCTTGTTATATAATATAATATGTTGGACCATGCCTAGTTTCTGCCATAATATTTTCCAGTTTCCCCTGTAGTTTTTACTAAATAGTGAGTTCTTCTCCCAGAAGCTGGAGTCTTTGGGCTTATCAAAAACCAGATTACTATAGTCACTGAATATTGTGCCTTTTTGTACCTAACCAATTCCACTGAATCACCCCTCTATTTTTAGCAGGAAAGAAATATTTTTGATGATTGCTGCATTATAATATAACTGAAGATCTAGTTTTACTATGCCACCTTTACGTGTATTTCTATTAATTAATTCCCTTGATATTCAGGACCTTTTGTTCCTCTACATGAATGTTGTTATTTTCTTCTAGCTATATATATGTATATATATTTGCAGTGGCACTGAAAAAGTAATTTAATTTAGGTAGAATTTTAATTTTTATTATATTAGTTTGGCCTATTTATGAGCAACTGATACTTCTCTAAGTATTTAGATGTCACTTTATTTGTGTGACAAGTGTATTGTAATTATGTTCATACAGTTCCTGGATTTGTTTTTGGCAGGTAGACTTCCAAATATTTTATAATGTCTGTAGTAACTTTAAATTGAATTTCTCTCTCTCTTGCTTTTGGGCTTTGTTAGCAATATACAAAAATGCTGTATGTGGATTCACTTTATATCCGGTGACCTTCCTAAATTTGTTTATTATTTCATATATTTACATGATTTGCTAGCGTTCTCCAAGTATATCAACATGTCACCTGCAAAGAATGACAGTTTGTTTCTTCTTTGCATATTCTGATTCTTTCAACGTCTTTTTCTTCTCTTATTGCTAAAATTAACACTTCTAGCACCATATTCAATAAAAATGGTGACAATGAAGATCTTTGTTTCTGGTCTTACTGGAAATTATTCTAGCTTATCTCCATTACATGTAATTCGTCATAAGAACACAATCTGGTCCATCCTCCTGACTATCTTTTAAAGAGGCCTATTCACTGAATGTACATTACCTAACTTTTAAGGGAGTACCTGAAAAGACCTTAGACTAAAAGGCCAAGGATTCCTGTTGCATCCTTGTCTGTCTTCAGTCCACCTGATGAATATCTGATCACTTCATCTAAATGGCTCAGGAGGAGAAAGTTAGGTTGAAGACCTTGCGAAGCCCATTCTCACTCAAGAAAAAGTCAAGTGCAAGTCATGTCATTATTTCTCTGATATTATGGTGCTCTTTGAAAATAAAGGATGAACTATAAAACAACCTTCATACAATGCTTGCTCATGGTTCGGGTGGATTCTTATTCTCATTTTGATGAAGACTCCTTTTATTCCTATGTTCTCTAGTGGGTTTTTTTTATTTTTATGATCTGCTCTTTTATTTCATCATGTCTAGGTTTCTGTACAAGTTTCTTAGCTGACATCCTACGTTTTATTTCCCATCTAGCACATGTTATAACCTAGATGTAATTTCTATTTTTTATCATTTATTTACATTTCTTAACTTTATGTATTTAAGTTTTTAAAATTCATTTCCACAAAATAGTTGAGTTTCAAATTTTCTCCTCATTTCTCCCCTCCCCCACCCCAAAGGCTGAGCATTCTAATTACCCCTATCACCAATCTGCCCTCCCTTCTAAAATCCCTCCCTTCCCTCATCCCCATCTTCTCTTTTGTACGATAGGGCCAGATAACTTTCTATACCCCATTCCCTGTATTACTTATTTCCTAGTTGCAAGAAAAATACTCAACAGTTGTTCTTAAAACTTTGAGTTCCAACTTCTCCCCATCTCTTCTTCCCCACCCATTTCCTTTGGGAAGGCAAGCAATTCAATATAAACCATATCTGTGAAGTTTTACAAATGACTTCCATAATAGTTATATTTTGTAAGACTAACTATATTTCCCTCCATCCTATCCTGCCCTCCACTGCTTCTATTCTTTTTTTTGATACTCTCTCCCCAGGAGAGTTGACTTCTAGTTTCTCCCTCCTCCCATTGCCCTCCCTTCCATCATCTCTCCCACCCTGTTTATCCCATTCTCCCCCACTTTCCTGTATTCTAAGGTATGTTTTCATACAAAAATGAGTGTGCATTTTATTGCCTCTTTAGTTGAATGTAATGAGAGTAAACTTCATGGTTTTTCTCTCATCTCCTTACTTTGTTCCTCCTCTGAAAAGTCATTTACCTGCCTCTTTTATGATAGATAATTTGCCCTCTTCCATTTCTCCCATTCCCCTCCCAACATATTTCTCTCTCACTGCTTAATTTCATTTTTTTAAGATATGATCCCATTCTATTCTAGTCATCCTGTGGTTCCTGTCTCTGTGTGTGTGTGTGTGTGTGTGTGTGTGTGTGATCCCACTAACTACCCAGATAGGTAAAAAGAGTTAGAAATCGTGTCTCTCCATGTAGGAATAAAAATAGTTCAACTTTAGTCAGTCTCTTATGATTTCTCTTTGCTGTTTACCTTTTAATGTTTCTCTTCATTCTTGTGTTTGAAAGTCAAATTTTCTTTTCAGCTCTGGTCTTTCATCAAGAATACTTGAAAGTCCTCTATTTCATTGAAAGACCATTTTTCCTGCTGAAGTATTATACTGAGTCTTGCTGGGTAGGTGATTCTTGGTTTTAGACCTAGTTCCTTTGACTTCTGGAATATCATATTCCAGGGCCTTTAATCCCTTAATGTAGAATCTGCTAGATTTTGTGTTATATTGATTGTATTTCCACAATACTTGAATTGTTTTTTTTTTTCTAGCTGCTTGCAATATTTTCTCCTTGACCTGAGAACTCTGGAATTTGGCCACAATGTTCCTAGGAGTATATATTTTTGGATCTCTTTCAGGTGGTGATCTGTGGATTCTTTCAGCATTTATTTTGCTTCCTGGTTCTAGAATATCAGGGCAATTTTTCTTGATAATTTCATGAAAGATGATGTTCAGGCTCTTTTTTTTTTTGTTTTAATTGTGGCTTTCAGGTAGCCCATAATTTTTAAATTGTCTCTCCCGGATTTATTTTCCAGTTCAATTATTTTTCCAATGGGATATTTCACATTAGCTTCTATTTTTTTTCATTCTTTTAACTGTGTTTTTTGATTTCTTGGTTTCCCATAGAGTCATTAGCCTTCATCTGTTCCATTCTAATTTTTAAAGAACTATTTTCTTCAGTGAGCTTTTGAACTTCCTTTTCCATTTGGCTAATTCTGCTTTTTAAAGCATTCTTCTCATTTGTTTTTTGAATCTCTTTTGCCAATTGAGTTAGCCTATTTTTCAAGGTGTTATTTTCTTCAGCATTTTTTGGGTCTCCTTTAGCAAGGTGTTGACCCACTTTTCATGCTTTTCTTGCAATTCTCTCATTTCTCTCTCCAGTTTTTCCTCCACCTCTCTTACTTGATATTCAAAATCATTTTTTAAGCTCTTCCATGGCCTGAGACCATTGAATATTTCTTTTGAATGTTTGGGATACAGAATCCTTGACTTTTGTCTTCCACTAATGGTAAGCATTGTTATCCCTCATTGGAAAGGATGGGAGAACATATCTGTTCACCAAGAAAGTAACCTTTTATAGTCTTTTTCCCCTTTTTTGGGCATTTTTCCAACCAGTTATTTGACTTTTGGATCTTTTGTCAATAGTAGGTTATATTCTGGCAATCTGTGAGATCTCAGTTCCTCCAAGGTGGCACAATACAGCGTGTACACTGATCTAGAAGCAGGGGGAGATTTCTGTGTCCAGAATCTTACCAGTTACTTCTCCACAGCCACTTGACCTCCAGTTCCACCAAGTCAGCATTGGGAGCTGATTTTTATATTACCTGAATGGGCAGGGCTGCGATTCAGTGTGAGACAAATGCCAACTCCCCCAGGGCCTCTACACATGGCTGAGGAAAGATTCAGCTTCTCAGTGCCCTCGGGGGTTTTACGATCCAACAATGTACGAGGGCTGAGGTAGGGACTATGTTGATAACTGCTCCTGGCTTGCCCCATGTGGCCTATGATGTTGATGCCTATGGCCGGAGCTGTGAGAAGGTCTTTCTCCCTTCCTGGCCAGCTGAAAAAACCATGTCACTGACTTTTGTCGCCTGAGGGTTGAGGGTTCTGAGGACCTGCTGCTGCTGCAACTGGAGATTCACCCCCGAGGTGTCGCCATCCTAGAGTCTCCTCACACTAGGTGGACAAAGACTGGTCTGGGCTCCATACTCCTCACTGTGTCCTGTGCAACCGACGTTTCCCATGGGCCTTTCAGGTCACCCTGTGCTGGGAATTGTTCTCCACTTCTTCTGCTCCAAAATGTGCTAAGAGCCCTCTCTACAGGTATTTTATGGACTATGTGAGAGACCCTGAATATGTGTGTCTTTCTACTCCTCCATCTTTACTCTGCCCCTCTTTCTAATGTTGTCTTAAGACAAATGGGTATTGTATTTTGTTAAACACTTTTTGCACCACCAAGAAAATCCAGAACGCAGTCATGAACAGTCAGACATGACTGAAAATAACTGAATGACAATAACAACAAATCAATTCACACTTCTTGAATTATGCACAGAAGAAGTGATCTGCTATTTCCTTCTTCACTTCATTTTGAAAATGGGAAAAAAGAGGCAAACGGGGTGAAACAACTTCCTTAGAATAGCACAGCTTGTATCTGGGGCTAGATTTGACTTCAGGAAGATGAATCTTTCTGACTTTAGGTCTGACACTATATTAATTGTGCTGTCTAGCTGCCCATGAACTAATTTAAAGTGAAATAAACAGAATCCAGAAAACAACATATACAGTCACTACAATAAAACAATAGAAGTGATAATAAAAATAACAACAACAGTGAAAGTGGATGCTATGCAGTTATAATGACTGAACCCTATGCTCAGTTAAAGAAGAAAGATACATCTCTTTTTTGGAAATATATGTGACTATGAGGGTGGAACATGACATGTCTTCTCAGACCCATGTGATGTGTTGGTTTTATTCAACTGCATTTTCTCTCTTTTTACTCTTTGTTACAAAAATATGACTCATTGGAGGAGTAGGGGGTGAGAAGGGATATGATTGAAAATTAAGCTGATGTTGATATTGATAAAAATTTAATGAAAAATACATTTTTTATGCATCCATTGAGATAATCACCTGATTTCTGTTACTTTTGTTGTTGATATGGTGCTGATAGTTCTCCTAATACCACACCAGCATTATTTCTATAAATCCTACCTGGTTATAGTGTATTATTTGTATGTAAGTTATTGTAATCTCTTTGTTCATATTTTATTTAAATTTTTGGCACTTATATTCATTAGGGAAATTGTAAAATTTTCTTTCTGTGGTTTGATTCTTCCTGGTTTAGGTATCGTTACCATATTTATATCATGAAAAGGAATTTGGTAAGAATACTTTGCCTCTTTTCTCAATAGTTTACATAGTATTGGAATTAATTTTTCTTTATTTATTTTTCCTAGGGAAATCATTAATGTTTTATTCAATTGCTTTTTAGGAAATATGGTTATTTATATATTTTATTTCCTCATCTCTTAATATGGGCAATTTATATGTGTGTAATGATCCATCCATTCCATTAAGTTGGTCAAATTTATTGTCATACAGTTGAGCAAAGCAGTTTCAAATTATTTCTTTAGCTTCCTCTTCATTGGTGGTGAAATCATACTTTCCATTTTTGATATTTGTAATTTGGTTTTCTTCTTTCTTTTTAAAATTGAATTAACGAAGGTTTATTTTTGTTGCTGTTGTTTTTTCCCCAAAAAACCCAGCTTTCAGTTTTATTAGTTAAATTGTTCTGTTATTTCAATTTTATGGTTTTTGAAATTCTTATTTATTGTATAATTGGGGACTTTGAATTCATTCTTTTGCCAGGTTCTCTAGCTTCATATCCAACTAACGGATATCACCTTTATCCATTTTATTCATGTACGAGTTTCAAAACATAAAACTTCTTTCATAACATAATATCCCCTAAGTTTTGCTATATTGTCTCATTAATTTCATTCTCCTAGAAGAAGATATTGATGATTTCTATGAATAATGATTTTAAGATCAGATTATTTGGTTTCCAATAAATTTTTGATTTGTCTTTCCATGACCGTTTATTACATGTAACTTTTATTGTTTCTTGATCTACAAAGGATGCATTTAATATTTCTGCCTGTTCACATTGCATTGTGAAATTTTTATGCCCCAGTACATGGTGAATTTTTGTGTAGGTGCTATATACCACCGAGAAAAGAAGGTTTATTGCTTTCTATCACAATTCAGTTTCTTTAGAGGTCTACTATGTCTAACTTTTCTCAAATTCTGTTCATCTCCTTAACTTCATTCTCCCTTATTTTGTGATAACATTTATCTCGTTCAGAGAGGGCAAGGCTGATGTCCTGTGATAGTATTGTCTTGTTGTCTCCTTTTCTTCCTGTAACTCCTGTAACTTTTCTCAGAATTTGGATGCAATCCTACTGTGTTCACAGATATTTAGGAAAGATATTATTTTCTTATCTGTGATAAATTATGGCAGGGTGTCTTTGTTTTTGCTTTTCCTGAGAGGAGAATTGCTACCCCTGCTTTTATTTTTTTTTTCTTCAGCTCAGGCATAATATATGTTTCTCCAGCCTTGAAACTTTAATCTGTGTATTTCCATCTGTTTCAAATGTTGTGTTTCTTTCTTTGTAAACCACATACTTTTGGATTATGATTTTGAATCCACTCTGCCATCAACATTCATTTTAATGCAGGGTTCATCCCATTTACAATCATAGTTACTGTCTTTCTCTCTGTCCTATTTTCCCTTCTGTTTCTTCTTTCCTTCCTCCTTTCTCCTTTTCTCTTTCTCTTCTTACTAGAATTTTGATTTTGCCTACTATCTCCCTCAATTTGCCCTCCATTTTATCAACCTCTTCCCTTTTTTTTACCTATAACCTTACTACTCCTTCCTTCATTTCTATCCACCTTCTCCCTTTTCTTTCACCTTTCCCCTTCTAATGCCTGTAAAGTAAATTAGGTGTATATATATATATGTTGTTTCTTCTTCAAGCCAAATATGATTTGAATAAAGTTTAAACAATTATTTTCTCCCTCTCTTTCTATCTTTCTATGGTAATAGGTCTTTGAAATATTTCACTTGGCATAATTTACCTTTTTCTGCCTGCTATTTTCCTCTGTTCCCAATAGAATACCTTATCATCACCTAGATTTTTTATTATCACATCAAAGTCAACTTATATCCACATCCCTTGTGTTTATTCATTTCTACATGTCCTTTTAACGTTACAGTTCTCAAGAGTTCCAAGTTTCATTTTCCCTTGTAGAGAAGTAAACATTTTGACCTTCTTGAATAACAGTTTGCTTTCGTTCCTGTTTACATTTTTCTGCCTCTTTTGAGTCTAGTATTTGAAGATAATATTTTATATTGACGTCTGTTCTTTACATAAGGAGTGTTTGAAAGTCCCCCTTTTCAGGAAATGTCCATATCTTTCCTTAAATATTATGCTCGACTTTGTATTTGATGCTTGGTTGTATTACAAGTCCTTTGCCTTATGGAATATCATATTCCAAGCCTTCTGACCTAATATGTGGAAGCTATAAAGTCCTGTATAATCTTGACTGTGTGTCCACAATATATGTGTAATTTTTTTTTTCTGGTTCCTTGCAGTATACCTAATAATTTTCTAATTGGAGGCAATATTCTTTGTCATTTTGTATTTGGGATCACTTTCAGGAGGTGATAAGAAGGTTCATTTTTTGACTATTTTACCCTCAGGGAAATTTTTCCTTAATGATTTGATTTGTTGAAAGATGCTATCAAAGTTCTTTTTCTTTTTTATCTTGGGATTCAGTTAGAACACTAATTCTTAGATTACCTCTTCTGGATCTATTTTCCTGGTCAATTGTTTTTGCAATGAGATAGTTTACATTTTCTTCTGTTGTTTTTTCTTTCTTTTTATTTGATTTAACTGACTCTCAAGGTATCTCATAGAGTCATTATTTCACAGTTCTGATTATTAACAAAATGTTTTCTTCAATTAGCTTTTGTACCTCATTTTATATTTGAATCATTTTACTTTTTAAGTAGTTCTTATCTTCAGTGAGTTGTTTTTTGCTTCATTTTTCTCTCATCCACTTTGACATTTTAAGGAGTCATTTTCCATATTCAAGTTTTATCTATCCTTTTCCAAGATACTGACTCTTTCCTGTATTCCTCTCATTTCTTTTCCCTATTTTCTTCTAACTTTCTTATTTTACTTTAATACCATTCTTGAGCTCTTCCAAGAAGGCACTGTGGGGGCCTGAGACCAATTCATATTATTCTTTGAGGTTTTCCATGGGGGTATACTGACAAAGTTTTCCTCATTTTAATGTTGTGTTTTGATCTTCCTATCCCCATAGTAAAAATCTATGATCATTGTCCTTGTTGATGTCTGCTCACGATGTTTAACTATTTCCTGCCTTTATCTTTTATGTCTCCTATTGGAAATAAGGGGTTATTTTTCTAACGTTTTTCTGCTGGGGCCATAGGGCCTGGTCAATAGATTTATGTGCACTGACCTTGAGATGCTGGCAGCTGTAGGGATCAGGCAGCTTATTTGGTGCTTAGCTGGGGTCAGCATCACTGAAGCTCTCTAGTGGAAGAGCATCTGAACCCAGGAGGAATGCTGCTGTGAAGCATCAGAAAGTTTGGCTGCTGAAGGACACGTGCCCTTGTTGTGTTGTACATCATGTAGTTGTACTGAAGAAATGGGGAGGTTTGGCTGCCGGAGTCTACCAGTGTCCAGACATTTTTCAAGGCACTTGAGATGTCCTCATGTTGTCACTTGCCTCCTCCACCATCCTGAGGCTCAGAATTCCCCCCTGCTTTGTTGAGGTGAAGCTTGCCAGTGGATTACTGAGATTTCTCCTGTCCTGTACTTCTCTGCTTCCACCAAAACAAGAGGGACCTTTCCTGTTAATCCCTTAAACTTTCCAGGTTAAAAGACTGTTGCATTCCATATTTTTATTTGTTGTGTTTCCTGTTCTTTTCTTGGGGTGATGTTTTTTGAATTTTTAGAATTCAATAATGGAGATTGAGAGCAACTTACTTCTTACTCCACCATCTTGGCTCCTGGAAATCATGGGGAAAGCCTATCAACACACTAGTTCTCACATAGCTTGCACTTAATAAATGTTTTGGGTATTTTTTCCCCTTTGATGGATTTAACTTTTTTGAGCATTAGTATCCTCCTCTTTAAAATAGAGTGGGAGCCTATTCAGTTCTAGATCTATGATTCTAAATAAATGCCTTAATAATTATGCTGCCCATTTTATTTTCTCCAGTACTTATCGCAAATCCTTTTGCTTAATAAGTGCTTGATAAATGCTTATATAAAGTAAAATCTGAAGAAAAACACACATAATAACTACCATATGGTAAATGAAAAGATCACTAAGAGGTTGGTCTCTGAGTAACTGAAACAAATCATTAAACATTAATTGTAGAAAATAAAACATGAAACATGATTCTTTCATCATGAAAGACAAAGGACAACTAGAGTAGAACGTTGTGGATACTGTCATAGACTATAAAATATGATCTTTCTAGTAGGCATTTTCATTGATTTTTTTGACTGCTAGAGTGAGTTCAGTTCTAGAATAGTCAAGTAGCCAAATTATCATTTATCAAACATGCATAGTGTGCCAAATAGTATAATAAATGTTGGGGATACATACACACACAAACACACACACATACACAACTGCAAAATTAGTGTAACCATCTCTGTACTTACAGAGTTTGTATTCTGATGGATGAAAAAATATGTGCATATATAGATACTATAATAGAAATGTTAAGCTCATGCCCCACGGCAATAAGAAACCTAAATCAAGAGTGAAATTTAAATGTCATTGGGAAATGTTCAAGAAATTAAAAAAAAACTAAGTTTAATAAAAATAATATTAATTCATATTTTTAAGACAATGGGAGACCTTCATGGATCCTTTCAATTTGAGGTTGTTATCGTTATTGTACAACTTATGGGTAAAACAAATACAAGGAAACTATGGAAGGTAAAACACTAATGACTGTTGCAATCTAGAAAGTCCTCTAGCAGAAAGTGATTCATGTTCTAAATTTGGAAGCTACCAGGGCTTACACGATGCTGAGGTCTGGATGGAGACCATGTCAGGCATAAGGGAAAGATAGAGAGATGGGAGATAGAACAAGCATCAAGTTGGTTAGTATATCTATCCAATAACATGAGAAACAGTACAATAAATTATAAGATGAAAAAACTCAGTGTGTAAAACTAATGGAATGAATATTTTGCTTTCTGTATCTAGGACTTCTGGGCAATTTTTCTTGATGATTTCTTGGATGATATTGTCCAGGCTCTTTTTTTCCTTACTGCTTTCTGGTACACCAATAATCCTTAGATTTTCTCTCCTGCATCTATTTTCCAGGTCAGTTGTTTTTTCTAATTAGATATTTTAAATTTTCTTCTGTCTTTTCTTTCATTAGATTCTGTTAACTTCTTGTCTGATTCTATTTTTTTTATCAAATTTTTTTCTTCAGTTAACTTTTGCATTTCCTTTTCCATTGGTCCATTTTTTTTCCTTTTATGGAGTTATTTTTACTAGCTAGGTTTTGTGCTTCCTTTTCTATTTATCCAATTTTCCTTTTTAAGGACATACACTCTTCAGTGAATTCTTTTTTTTTTTTTAACTATTGATCAGTTTTTCTTCTATTTCTCTAACTTGGGTGTTAAAATACATTCAGAGGTCTTCCAAGAAGCTCTTTGTTGCTCTGACCGGTTCGTATTTCCTTCTGAAGTTTCAGATAGGAATGTGCAGTGTCAATAATACCCTTTTTGGCACTTGTATTTTGGTCATTGTCCCCATAGAAACATTCTGTGGTCTCTTCTTTCCTGATTTGCTTTTTACTCTTGGTAATAACCCTTTTCCTGACTTTTAAGGTAGATCTCTGAGTCTTTGGCAAAGGGAGCTCTGCCCCACATTTCTTGTGCCTAAAACTTGAGGCTTTGTGTGTTGTGGCCTCTGGTTCTTTCAACTAGAAACTAAATGCTGCAACTTGCCTCATGCTAAGCCGACTAGTGTTTGAAAGCTGAGGCAGTTCCCTGCAGTTACCTTGAAGGTTGCTTGGTAAGTGTGTGGGAAGGTTGTTCTGGACACCAGAGTAGCCTCTGCTGAGCTAAGCCATAAGCAAGATCATCTGTCCATGCTAGTGTCTTCCTGATTCCACTGGAGTTCTTGAGGCCTGCCTGCATTCTGGTGATGGCAGTGTCTGGCTTCACCCTGCTGGGGTTCAGGATCTTCACTCAATTTATTGAGATGGGACTGTCTGATCCTGCACTATTAGCCTTTGGTCACAGCAAGAAGAACCCTCCTTAGAGATCTTGTTAGCCTCTCATGCTGAGAGTCTGTTTATCCTTTCTACTGCTCTCACTCTTCCAGGGTTATTTTTTCACATGGAGATAATTTCCGAACTGGTCTAGGTCAACAAGGGGAGGGAGATAACAGTTACAGATCACTCCACCATCTTAGCTCCTGAAACCAGAAAACTGCATTGATACTTCTGGTTCTGTCTTCCCTGGAGGTTCCTGCTCTGCTCAGTGATAGTGGAGTCCGCTCTGGTGCACCCTATGTGTTCTGCTTCCTTATCCTCCCCCAACCCCAAGTTACAAACCCTTCCCAAAAACTTTCCAGGTTGTCCTGGGCTATGATCTGTCTCCTCATGCCTTCCTCCCCTCTATAATTTGTTCAGATTCTCTTTTTAGAGGTATCTTAAGGAATTTGTGGTAGAGCTCAGGTGAGTCGGTGTTCACACGCTGCTGTCTTGACTCCCCTCTTCTGATTTTCTACTTTTCATTAAAGTTGAGCTCTGTTCCTTGTTTGGGGATGGGAAAAATGATTGTCCAAGTCTTAATTTTTTGTGCTTTTTTTCAGAATTTATACTTGAGGTTGTAAATTTTCATTGCTTCTGAGGTGGTATGTTCCATGAAGAGGCACAGTTGCAGCTCTCTTGACCTATTCTCTGGTCTTTAGTCAGGAAGGGACTAGCTTACCACAGCCATAAGTATTACCCTTCTTCTTGTCCCTGGAACTGTGACCAGTTCTCCATATCTCCACTGACTAAGAGAATTAATTCTCCTTTCTACATTGGATCTGAGAACAGAACCCTTGCTGTCTTGTGAGCAACTCCAAACACTGTTTTCCACTGTGGAATTGTATGTTCCTTAATCCCCTGAAGCCTCAATGGCTAGTGCCCCTTTCAACCTCTGTGAATAGATTAGTTTTGCCAGTGTAGCTATAAACACTGTTGTTCTTCTTTGCCTTAATGCTACATCCAAGGACTTCTACCTGGAACTGTAATATGGGCTGTGTAACAGGGACCTACACAAAATCCCATCAAGGGATGCACTATAGTGTCTTTCTGACAACTTGTCTTACCCTTTTACCATCTTTGGGATAACAGCCCCTGAAGCTGCTTCTTCTGCCATCCTATGCACTTCCAAAGCCAGCCACACCTGCTGCCCCTCCATGTAATCTTGGCTGAATTATATTCCCTTGTTTTACATGACTCCTATTGACCTGTCTTCGATTAAAAAAGTCTGACTCTAAACTTTTTTTAATCTCTGCTCCTCCACAGTTCTATTTAAGCTTTATTTTATTTGCTTTTGAAAAGGAATATTGGTAGACTTCAGGTGAGTTCCTGCCACTGCTCTGCCATCTTAGATTGGCTCTGCCACCACTAAAATCATTTTTATAGTTTGTTCTATACAAATAAATAGCTGTGGAGTACAAATACACACAGAAATAATTTGCCTGTGAATTTAAGCAAACTCAACTACTGAAAGAAAATTGTCTTTCAGGAAGAGAAAGAATAGATTGGTAATTTCTCCATATAGATGATTTGGATTGTTCAGAAATGCCTATGCAAATCAATTTTGTATTTCAAGGAAACTTTGTAAAGTAAAACAAGGGTTTTGTTTTTTGTTTTGTTTTGTTTTGTTTTTATAATTTGATCCAAATTCAAACATATCAATAATCTTCACCAGTCTAGGAACATGATAATTTCTTATCGCCATTCTCTTCCTACCAAATTCATTTTACTTGTGTAAGTGTAATCTGTGAGTCATAAGAAATATAATTACCTTAGGCCATTTTTAGTGCGCATTTTTAAAGACATAAAATACTTTGCACTAGAAACTGCATAAGAATACTGAGAATATTGTGCATGCATAATTATGTATGAAAGTGTGCTTCTTATACTGTTTCAAGTAATAGAAACGTTAAATTTCTTAACAAAACTTGTTAAGTAATCAAAGGAAATCTCAGGATAGTAGTATTTGATGAAATCAACTTTGTCACTCAAAAATAGTTGGAGAGTTTCCTAAAGTTATGGTTTATTTTTGGCCAATATGTGAGAAAAATGTGGATGTTTCATAAGAAGCATAGAAACTGTAAGAGGGAGTAATAAAGCTCACCGAAGGGGAATAAAAGATAAAACTTAGATTATTCTTTCTGTATCAGAAGCAGCAGGAACTGCAGCCAGGATTGTACTGCAGGAAATTATGATTCAGTATCAGGTTTTAGGAATTCAAAATTATAAAAAAGAGATAAGGTAAAAAAAAAACCCAAAACATAGAGCTACATTATTTCATTTTGATCATAAAACATCAAAATTATATTACCCAAATTAGGGTCAACTCATAATGGGTAAAGTGCTATGCTTCCTTCTCAGGAAAAAAATAATTAAAACGAATAATAAAAATTGCCCCATGAAGATAGTGAGGTTAAAGTTAGAAAAAAAAAGTATACAATTATACAGATAATCTGGTGATCCATTTCTTTCAGAACATCCCATTTAAGGTAGCAAGAATAATATTGCCAAGAGACCACTGATTTTTCCCCTGCTAGAAAACAGGCATAAAATTCATTGAAATTTTACCAGGCATCCCTTCAGACATGTTGTAGTCTCATACTAATCATCACAGTTTTCCTATTCCGTATGCAAGACAATTCTCTATATTAATCCTTTCTGCTTATGTTTTCAGTGGCCTGAATTAAAAGTCATCTCACATCTTGTAAGGCACTATCTAAGGAAAGAATCAAAGAAAAATGAATACTGATTCGTTGATAATTCCCAGACCAGAAAAATGATATTTCTTAATACTCTGCAGTAAGTTTTTCAATATCATTTTCAGCATCCGATGATCTTTGTGATCTGGAATCACAAAGACCTTGTAATGAAGGAAAAATTCTTAAAGAACATTTAGTAGATAGTTTGCTCATTAAGGTTGTTAAACTAAAATATATAGGAAGAGGATAGGAAAGGAAGGGACGTTATATGGGAGTATCTTATAATCAAATTGAATTCCTTTAATATTATTGACAACAAAACTAGACCTCAAGGGGAAAAATTATTTTTGATCAAGATAGAGAGTTCTAGGACCGGGGAACTGTCATTTTAGATGTTTGTTAATACAGGTAAAAACTTCTCTTCCATAAGAAAAAAATAGGTTGGGAATTTAAAAGTAATATTTTATAAACTGAAAAATTTTATCTTCAAATACATAATAAATTATGAATAATTATTCCTTTCTGCTGCACAATGCAACACAAACTTTCTTTTTTAAAATCTCAAATATTCCTATACTTGCATAACTACTTAACCATTTCAGGTAACATTTCAATATACAGAACATTTTTACTATTGGGAGTTTAGGGAAAAGTCAGATAGTGGAGAATTTGTAATATTTTTCCCTTTTATATTTGAGTCCATTAATCAAAATAGTTAGGCAAAATGATAATCTGTCCCAATTCCATCTTTTGTGTAAAGATGATAAATAGGGTAGATGTTAAGATAATTAC
The DNA here is from genome assembly GCA_028658325.1 of Potorous gilbertii. Taxonomy (NCBI): domain Eukaryota; kingdom Metazoa; phylum Chordata; class Mammalia; order Diprotodontia; family Potoroidae; genus Potorous; species Potorous gilbertii. Next base: position 436,654,974 of record CM053771.1, on the reverse strand, counting down.
TGGCTCTGACTAGGAATTTTTGACAACTACATCTGAAGATACTATGAGAAGAAATAAAATATCAGGCAGAGAACTAGACATAGAGACTCTCCAAACTCTGATCTTCAAAAGCTCGTTGTTGTCAATTATCTCATTGGATCTTCTAAGGAGAATGTTTGAGTTTGCCTGTAAAAGAAGTATTAGATCAGAGCTTGATGAGATTATAGCCAATAGATCAAATTTATTCACTTATTTTTGCATGGCATACAAGATAAAAGTAGTTTTGTTTTGTTTTTTCATTATAAAATATGATTTTACTCTCTTAAAAACATTTTTAAATGTTCACTCAGTAGTTTGAATTTAATCCTTAGATTTTATTATGTTTAGCCTTGTATTGACCAAATGAAGTTCTTTTTTCACAATAAAGTTAATTACTTTTCAATATTACGTTGAGATATTTAATAAATGCATTCTAGGAAGATAATCCCTTCCAAAAAACATCTTGAACTTCGACTAACTAATGTAATTTATAAGAAATCAGGGACGCACCTGAGACTTTCTCAAAATTTGGAAGTTACACAAATGAGTAGCCATAACCTAACAATAACTTCATTTTGAAGTCTCTTCTTGACTACAACTATCGAGTTATTGAATATATCAGAGGAAACAGAGACATAACTAGCATTTCTCACAATTTTGTCATGGAGTATAGGTTTAGTAAAACATACAGAATGTTTACAGGGTTGACCATAAGAAGGAAACAGAGTCCAGTCAAAGTAAAGTGGAATTTACATGGATTATAGGAAGGACTCAGGCTTTTACCATTGATGTACAATAGGTCTTTGCTGTAGGAAATTTTTCATAAAACTTCCAATACACCCGAGAAGGAGGGGCCAGATTTGTTGTCATTTGGTACAATGACCTTGTATTCTTCTATGAAAATTACTTTCCCAATGAGTAGTTAGTGTAGCCACAGGAATGATTTTGCCTGGCCTTTAGGAAGTGGGGATAATGTGCAATAGGACATGAGCATACTAGGCCATGCCATCATTTCGAGAATAGAAATGTGGATAATGCAGAGGGATGAAATAACCTGAAGAAAATAATAGACAGTTACTTACAGTGACCAGGCAGAGATAAAGAAGATTATGTCTCAAGACCCTGGTCATACTTTTTTTTTTTAACATCTCAACCTCACCCTAGAGGGACTATGGAAATTCCAACCTTCTAAAGGTTCTTGGGCACGATACTGAGGCTTTTGAAGCCACTGTGGATATTTTCCTTTACATTACCCTGAAAATTGGGCTAATAAAAGACTTTTTTTTTCCAGTACAAGCCTGTGTTTGCTAGTAGTACAGGTAAGAAAAACATGTTAGGTAACGAAAATTGGTTTTGGCTTTGATCCACTGCAGATAAATTAATAGGATTTGAAATTTTATTAAGAATATGAAACCTATCTTACAACACAGGAAATTGGGGGAGAAGGAGATAAGCACGGTGGGGGGGGATGATGGAAGGGAGGGCAATGTAAGGAGGGAGCAACTTGAAGTCAACACTCAGGGAGGGACAGGATCAAAAGAGAGAATAG
>CM053771.1:436595179-436652907 GCA_028658325.1 Potorous gilbertii | reverse complement strand
GGATGGAGGGAAATATAGTTAGTCTTACACAACACGAATATTATGGAAGTCACTTGTAAAACTACACAGATATGGCCTATATTGAATTGCCTGCCTTCCCAAAGGGAACGGGTGGGGAGGGAGGGATGGGGAGAATTTGGAACTCAATGTTTTAGAAATACTGTTGAGTATTGTTCTTGCTACTAGAAAATAAGAAATACAGGTAATGGGGAATAGGAAGTTATCTGGCCCTACAGGACAAAAGAGAAGATGGGAACAAGAGAAGGGAGGGGTGATAGAAGAGAGGGCAGATTGGTGATAAGGGAAATTACAATGCTCAGTGTACTGGGGTGGGGGAGGGGACAAATGGGGAGAAAATTTTGGAACCCAAACTCCTGTGAAAATGAATGTAAAAAGTTAAATAAATAAATTTATATTCAGTGAAAAAAATTATCTCTCATAGAAGAAGCAGGCAGGAGACTTTTCAATGGAGGTAAAAAGAGGGGACAAGAGAGAAAAACATGAAGCTTACTTTAATGACGTTCGATCAAAGGAAGGAATAAAATGCACACTCATTTTGGTACGAAAATCTATATTACACTACAGAAAAGTAGGGGAGAAGGGGACAAGTAAGGTGAGAGGGATGATAGAAGTGAGGGGAAAAAGGGAGAAGAGAGTAATTAGAACGACATAATTAATGGGGAGGGACAAGGTCAAAAAAAGAATAGAATAAATAGGAAATAGGATAGGCTCGAAGGAAATATAATTAATCCTACACAACATTACTACTATGAAAGTCTTTTGCAAAACTACACATATATACCCTATATTGAATTTCTTGCCTTCTCAGTGGGGATAGTTGTGGAGGGAAGAAGGAAGAGAAGTTGGAATTGAAAGTATTAGGAACTAATGTTGAGAAACCTTTTGGCATACAACTGGGAAATAAGAAATATGAGCAATGGGGTATAGAAATATATCTTGTCTGACAAAAAAAGAGAGAGGATGGGAATAAGGGAATGGAGGGGTGTGATAGAAGGGAGGGCATATTGAGAAAAGGGGTAATCACAATGCAAAGCATTACAGGGTGGGGGAGAGGAGACATGGGGAGAAAATTTGGAACTCAAAATTTTGTGCAAATGAATGTTGAAAACGAAAAATAAATATTTTTTCTAAAAAAGAAAATTTGGGGTCTATATTCCGTGTGCTTTGGGCACTTGCATCTTGGTAATGGGAAGAACTAGACACTAACGAATCTGGGTGTTACTTGAGGTTGGTTGTCTCCCAATCACACACTCCATCTCCTCCCATGTCTATTCTGAAGAACAAAGCACTGTCTTGTATTTAGATTTTATTATTATATTAGAGCAGAAGTGTCAAATATGCAGTCTTACGACCATGTGGCCAATATTCCCAAGTGTGACTGCAAATAGATCAAAAGGTAATTGGGAAATATTTAATAAAAGAAATGAAAATTCACTTAGAGAACATTACTTTTTTTTCTCTTTTTTAATGTTTATTTTTACTTTTTAACATTCATTTCTATAACATTTTGAGTTTAAAATTTTCCCCATATATCCCCTTCCCCCACCCCATAATTCAGTATGGATTATATATGTGGAATTGTGCAAAAGGCTTCCATAATATTCATGTTGTGTAAGACTGACTATATTTCCCTCCATCAGTTCCTGACCCCATTTACTCTATTCTCCTATTTGACCTTGTCCTTTCCAAAAGCGTTTTCTTCTAATTGCTCCTTTATTCCATTTCATCTCCCTTCCATCATCATCCTCACTTCACTGGCCCCTTCTACACGACTTTTCTATAATATAAGATAGATTTTCATACCAAATTGAATGAACGTGTTATTCCTTCCTTAAGCCATATGTGAACAGGGTAATCTTCACTTTTTCCCTCTCACCTCCTCCATTTTACACTCCATCGATAAACCTTTCTCTTGACTCTTTTGTAGTTGGTAATTTGCCCCATTTCATTTCTCCCTTTATCCTCCCCATATTTTCCTCTCTCAACACTTAATTTTATTTTTTTAAGATATGATCCCTTTTAATTCAACTCAAATTTTGCTCTCTGTCTATGTGTGTGAGTGTGTGCGTGTGTGCGTGCGTGTGTGTGTGTGTGTATGTATGTAATCCCTCCAACTACCCAAATGCTGAGAAACATCTCAAGAGTTTCAAATATTATCTTTCCATGTAGGAATAACAATAGTTCACTTTTAGAAAGTCCTTTATGATTTCTTTTACCTAGTTACCATTTTATGCTTCTCTTGATCCTTATGGTTGAAAATCAGATCTTCTATTCAGTTCTCATCTTTCCTTCAAGAATTTTTGAAAGTCCTCTATATCATTGAATAGCCCTTTTTTTTCTGCTGAAGTATTATACTCAGTTTTGCTGTGTAGGTGATTTTTTATTTTAATCCCTTCTCCTTTGCCTTCTAGAGTATCGTATTCCAAGACCTTCAATCCCTTAGTGTAGAAGCTGCCAGATACTGTGTTACCATGACTGTATTTCCACAATACTGGAATTGTTTCTTTCTAGTTGCTTGCAATATTTTTTCATTGGTCTGGGACCTCGCAAATTTGGCTACAGTACTCCTAGAAGTATCTGTTTTTGAGGCTCTTTCAAGACATGATTGGTGGATTCTTTCAATATTTATTTTCCCCTCTAGTTCTACCATATCAGGGTAGTTTTCCTTGATAATTCCATGGAAGATGTTTTCTTGGCTCTTTTTCTGATCACGGTTTTCAAGTATTCCCATAATTTTTAAATTGTTCCTCCTGGATCTGTTTTACATCTCAGTTGTTTTTCCAATGAGATGCTTCACATTTTCTTTCACTTTTTCATTCTTTTGGTTTTGTTTTTGTAATTTCTTGGTTTCTCATAAAGTCATTAGCTTCCATCTGCTCTTTTTCCATTTGTAAAGAACTATTTTCTTCACTGAGCTTTAGAATCTCCTGTTCCATTTGCCTAATTCTGCTTTTTAAATCATTCTTCTCCTCATTGGCTTTTTTGACCTCTTCTGACAATTGTGTTATTCTCTATTGAAAGGTATTATTGTCTTCAGCATTTTAAGGTCTCTGTTAGCAAGCTGTGGACTCGCTTTTCAACCTCATCCATGGCCTGAGACTATTGCCTATTTATTTTGGTGGTACTGGATGCAAAAGCCTTGACTTCCTCTGACAGTATGCATTGTTCTTCCTCATCCAAATGGATGGAAGAAAATACCTGTTCACCAAGGAAGTAGCCTTCTATGTTCTTTTTTCCCCCTTTTTGGGCATTTCCCCAGCCAGTTTCTTGTCTGGTAAATTATTTGTCATGAGGAGGGTATACTCTTGGGACCTGTAAGTTCTCAGTTCCTCCAAGGAGGCACAATCAAAGGAGAGGAGTTTCCTTCTCTCCTGGCATGTGCACTAGTCTGGAACCAACCGAAAATTTTCTGCCCAGAATCTGAGAGTAATAGAATTCACTCTCCACAACTGGCAGCAGCTATGCCATGCCCCAGGATCCTGCTCATGACTGAAGTCAGATTAGCTACTAAACTCTCATTGCTTTAGGCTGAGTGCTTCACAAAAGTATTCTCCAGCTGCTGCTGCCTCTGCTGCTGTTGCTCCCTCTTCAGTGGCCCCAACTTGGACTACGGGGGACTCTGCTCCCTTCTCACCCAGTTGAAAAAGCCCTCTCACTGAATTGACGTTGTCCTTAGTGTTTGTGGGTTGAGAGATCTGAGAACCTCTGCTGCTCCTGGGAATTCTAACATCAAGACCTGTTCTGGTCCTGTTCCATCTGGTGCTGTGTGACCACGACTGGACTGCCCTCTATTTCATGCCCCATGCAATAGTCCTTTCCTATTGGCCTTCCAGTTTACCTTGGCCTGAAATTCTCTTTCACTCTGTTGTTCGGTGGCTTCTGTTGCTCTAGAATTTGTTGAGAGACATTTTTACGGGTATTTTATGGGCTGTGAGGGAAGAGCTCGAGTATGTGCATCTTTCCACTCTGCCAACTTGGCTACATCCATAACATTGCATTTTAAAATGAAACCAACATATGGTAGGAGGGATCCTTGTGCATATCTTCTACGTGGATTAGTGGCTCTTTTTTTCCATTTGAATTTGACACCAAGCAGTAGAGTGCTTATCTTGGAAATTGAAGCTAGGGAAGATGCTCTGTCTAGACCAACTATATTCCAACAGATAATACAGACATTTTAAGTAGACAGATTTGAACTTTAGTAGGGTATGGATGTTTGTTTTTGTCTATTACCTCTGTACAGTTAATTATTTTATGCAAATTAATAGCTTTGGGAATTCTTAAGTCAATTACATTAATATCTTTAGTGAGAACTGGTCACTTCTGTGGAAAGACCTCAACTCACAATTGGTTAGTGAGAAAATGTCTTTGTTACTCTGATTAGAACTGAAAGTAGAGGCAGGGATGCTATGTCATTGCCGCTGTTGCTGGGGATTCCACCCCTGAGGAGTGTTTCAGGTCCTGTCTCTGCTGCACCACACCATGCAGTCCACACTGGGCTTTGTCCTGTGCAGTAGACCTCTTCTGTTGGCCTTCTAGGCTATTTTGTGCTGGAAATTTCTTTCCCTCTGTCACTTTGTGACTTCTGCTGCTCTAGAATTTGTTTACCATCATTTTACAGGCATTTTATGTACTGTGAGGGAAGAGCTACAGTATATGCGTCTTTCTGCTCCACCATCTTGGCTCTGCCCCCAATTATATAATTTTTATATTATATATTATATTTTATTTATATATATATATATATATAATTTATATTATATATAAATTTAAGGTCAACTCCATACTCTAAACAAGAGTACACCCTTTCAATATTTCATATTTTCAGAATTATATGAGTAAAAGTATATATTAGCAGTTTAGTATTTCTCTAGTTGTAGTCAAAGAGAAATTTCAACTTTGTAACATGATTTCTTTTCAGCTTCCCAGTTTTTTCCCCTTTTTTTGGTGATATATATTTATATAATATATTCACATTATACATATTTATTTAATATATGTACATTATATGTGTATAACTATATCTATATTTTGTGACATAAATCTTTCCTCTTGAACAATCAATTGTGGAGCTTCTGAATTAGTAGTTTAATCCATAATTTGGCCTAGTTTACCTATAAAGACTGTTTCACAAGATTTATTCCCTTAAGTGATGCAAGTGATTATATCTCTATGTAACTGAGTTTGTTAAATTTATATAATATTGAAGCAAGCATGGGATTATGATTTTTTTGCTATGATAATCAGCTACACCATACTTTCCCAGTGTATTTTCAAGTGTCTTAATATATAGACCCCCCCAAAAAAAAAAACTAAGAAGGCTCCTTGTTTCCTCTTCAGGATGACTATTACTGCCTTTGAATCTTTGACTACTCTGCGATTCTCAAATTCTTGGCAACTCTAAACTTAAAGGGTACCACTGACTATGTACCCCAGCCTATTAATAAGAATATGATTGATGAATTCTGGTTTATTCAGGATGTTTTGTTTTTATAGCCCCAAAAGGGGAATTGTGTATCCTGATGTGGTGATCTTTTCAGCTAGTAATGCTCAACCTTGTTATGACCCCTGACCTTCCCACACAGAACCATAAGCATGGAATAAGGCATTAACATATCCTGGTTTGCATTCTGATTCTGGGAATCATGTCAACCACAACAACCATGTTATCCCTGTTTCAGTGGATAAACAAGTATACAGCAAGATCAAGCCCAAAGCCATAAAAATAAATTCCCCTCCCATGCATAAAAAACAGGATGTTTTAAAAAATAGGACCCTCCAGGAACAGTGTGTCTTTTACCCAAGTGAGAGAATCACTTTTACTGGTGAACTCAATAAACTTAGTTTTGGTATAAAATTTCTGGTCCAGTTAATTGCTTATTCCAAATTCCCCACAGACATTCAAGGGTATAATAGACAGGCCTCTACAACTGAATGGATATTTGATAGATGGAACTGGTGACGTGGAGTCACGCGTCACATTTAGGTTGCAAGTCTGGGTGACTACGGATGTCCTCAACAATTGGGGTCATGTACCAGAAAAATCATAAAGCAAGAACAATGGTGAAATTATTGTGTTATTATTAATTATATTGAGCTAATTGATAGCCTTACAAATATATTATTAAAATAGATTGTTAGTAAATGAGATTTATTGATTAATTATATGGCCAAGGCTCATATCAATGAATATATTTCTTTTTGTTCATTGATTTATTTAAATGGAGTTTATCTGTATATGTCAATTTATTGAATTCCAGTATAATTTTCCAAATAACTAATATATTTCTATCATAGTTTATTACTATCTCTATCCCTACCTGAATCATTTTGCTCTGTCTCTCTGTCTCTTTTTTATCTCTTTCTCTGTAAAACACATGCACATACAAACAAACACATCTTTGCAAGGTTATATATGTATAGATAAAATATGTGGTAACTATATGTCTATACATTTATATACCTGTCACATGCTTATGTACACCCACACGTGTCTATACACATATAAATATATTATAGATTGCTGAAACATATTGGAATGACATAACTAATTTTAAAATTGATTATTTCTTTTTGAAATGCATTTTTTTTTAAATCTGACTCATGAATTCTCTTTCTCCCTTTCACCACTCCTACAGAACAGTAATATCAAGATATAGGATATGAAGTATACAAATGAAATCATGCAGAATATATTTCCATATTGGTCATGTAGCAAAATAATAATAAAGTGAAAAAATATACTTCAATCTTCAGTAGAAGTTTATCAATTCTTTTTTTCTAGACTTCATTTTTTCATCACAAGTTCTTTGGAAATGCCTTGGAAAATTTTGTTGATCAAAATAGCTAAGTTATTCAGAGTTGATCATCATCTCATAATGATGGTTATGTGGACTATGTTCTCTGATTCTGGTCACTTCAAACTTGTTGAGTACATTTAAGTGATTCCAGGTTTCTATCAAATCATACAACTTGTCATATTTTTTTAGTATTTTTTTATTTTTAATTTTTATATATTTTAAATTATATAGAAAAATTGTTTTGTTTAGCTTTGATTGACAAATTCTTTACCTCCTTACCTTCGATAATCCCAAGAGAAGACAGTTATCCATAATATATTACCCTATTAACCATGTTGCAAAAGGAAACAGAGTAAAAGGAAAATAGACAGAAGTTTAAATATTTTATGTTCATACTACATTCAGACTCCTTTGGTTCTTCCTTTGGATGTGTATAGCATTTTCAATTACATATTTATATAATTTTTTGGATCATTGTATGACTGAGAAAAACTAGTTCATTCACAATTGGTCATCATTCAGCATTGTTGCTACTGTGTACAATGTTCCATTAGTTCTGCTCAGTTCACTTTTCATCAGTTCATATAAGCCTTCTCAGGTTTTTGTGAAACTATTGATCTCATCCTTGTTTATAGCAAAATGGAATTCTATCACAGCCATGTAACACAACTTATTCAGCTATTCCTCAATTGATGGACATGTCCCCAATTTCCATATTTTTCTTCTACAAAATGAACTGCTATAAATATTTTTGTCCACCTTGATTCCCTTCCTTCCTTCCTTCCTTCCTTCTTTCCATTCTTTCTTTTCTTCCATTTTTCTTGCTTTCTCTTTTTGTAATAAGGATGTAGTAGGGATATTACAGAGGGTATATAGCATTTTTATGCTTTTGGGTGTTGTTCTATATTATTCCACGGAATGGTTGAGTCAGCTCACAAAACATCCAATATTGCATTAATGTCCTGTTTTTTCCGTATCCCCCATTTGTCATTTTCTTTTTCTGTCATATTAGTCAATCTGATAGGAGTAATTCAGCGTCTCAGAATTTTAATAATTAGCGTTTCTCTAATCAATAGTGATTTAGAACATGTTTTTAATATGACTATAGTTGGTTATTTTTTCTTTGGAAAGCTGCTTGTTCATAGTCTTTGATCATTTAGCAATGATAGAATGATTGAAATTCTTACAAATATGATTCAGTTATACATATATTTGAGAAATTAGGGCTTTTTCAAAGAAACTGGAATTAATAATCTTTTTCTAATATCTTGTTTCCCTTCTAAACTTGACCCCATGGTATTTGTTTATATAAAAACTTTTCAAATTTCATATAATCAAAATTATTTATTTCACAAACCATAATTCTGTCTAACGTTGTTTGGTCTTTAATTCATCCATTATCCATTGAACTTTCAAATAAAATATTCTGCTTCCCTACCTTGCTTGTGATTTTCCTTTTCATCTGAAACAAGTGCCCATTTTTTGTATTATCTTGAGTTTTTGTGTAAGATATTGGTCTATATGTAGTTTGTGCAAAATTACAATTTTCCCACAATTTCTGTCAAATTTTGAGTTATTACCCCAAAGCTTGAGACTTTGGCTATGTCAAAAACTAGACTCCTATGGTCATTTAATTGTGTATTGTTTACCTAATCCAATCCAACGATTCACCACTGGGTTTCTTAGCCAAAATTAGATTATTTTGATAATTATCTATCTATCTATCTGTCTATCGTTTGATTTATCTATATTTACACACATGCACAGATATATGCATAGGTGCGTATGAAGTTTCATTTGTATGACACTGAATAAGTAAATTCATTTAGGTAGAACTGACATTCTAATATATTGGCTTGGTCTCCCTATATACAACTAATATTTTTTCAATTGTTTACATCTGACTTTGTGTGGAAACTCTTTGAAATTTTGTCTGTATATTTCCTGATAATATATGGAAATATGTAGAGTGGGGTTCAGGCCTTCCATATCACCTAACCTCTCCCCTATTTTCATAGGCATTTTCATGGGTGACAATTGAATGAGATCATTCAGATATCTTCTTTTATATACTATTTCAGAAGGGTATAGGGTGTGTTCAGAGAGGACCAGTACTTTTGGTGTGATGACTGCTGAGCTCTTTTTTGGACACCTTCCACCTTTGGTGTCCATCTGTTCTGCCTAACTGTCACCTGTGACTCTAAGAAGCTTCAGCATGCGCAGTGGCCACACTCAGGTAAACCGTTTTGGCAGAAGGACTAAACCAGATTGAGGGTAACCAAGGTTTCTCAAATCCCTTGGTGAGTTAGGAGGGTGTTTACTCCCACCATGTGAAGACTTCATCTGTTGGAATGGTCAGATGAGAACAATTTGTTCCAAAAACCATGAAGGCAGATGAAGCAGGCAATGTGGAGCACTTAGAGCTTGATCAGACACCGAAGACGCCAAAATCCTCCACTGCATCTTGAGCCATCACCAGTCATTTTGACTCTGTCCTTCCAGTGGACTATGATGACTCTGGAGAAGAGAGTGAGGCTGATGACTTTGTGTAACTCTGCCTCACTTACACCCAATTTACGCACGAATCAAAAGACATCACTCATACTATTTCACCCTTATGCCTCAAAGTCCTGTGGCAACAGGCAAGTGATGAAGAAATAGGTGCGGATAAGCTAGGAGCTGTACTCACGATGCTGCACACAGGTGGTCCAGGCCATAGTGTCATTCTCACTGGAAGTAGCATTAGGACTCGACAGCCCCCTGAGTGTCGGAGCGGTCTTTTAAGGATCACACTGCTCACCTCCTGGTGCGAAGAAGAGGGCCAGAAAAGGTGGCCTAAACAACGCCTGGTTACCCAACCATGGCCTGATTGCTGCAGAAAGTGGGGAATCCCACCATGTGCTTGAAACACAAATAAAGTACGAAAACATCTGCAAAGATGATACCACTCACCATCAGCACGTGGCAAGAGTGCATATTAATAGATAACACAAAATCCAGTGGACCTGAAAGAAGAACTGCTCTTGTTGCAAGAGAACTTAACATGTTTCACATCCAAATAGCAGCCCTGAGTCAAACAAGGTTGGAAAATGAAGGCTAGCTTACTGAAGTTGGAGCTGGGTACATTTTTTCTGGAGCAGGCACAGTGAAGCGTTTTGCAATCAAAAGTAATCTAATCAGCAAGCTAGTATGCCTGCCAAAAGGAGAGAATGACAGGCTCATGACAATGAGATTGCCACTCGCAGGAAAACGCCATGCCACCACCATCAATGCTTATGCTGTCATTTTCTGTCCAAAAAAAAAAAATTATGAAGACCTAAAGACCCTTATCATCAATGTGCCAAAAGAGGATAAGTTTATAATTCTTAGTGATTTAAATGCTAGAGTAGGCTCAGACAACGAGACTTGGCAGGGAGTGCGAGGGAGGAATGGAGTAGGAAACAGCAACCTCAATGGTCATTTACTGCTGAAGATTTGCCCATCGCATGACCTTCTCATCACCAACACTGTCTTCCATTTACCTAAGCGCAATAAAACTTCATGAATGCACCCTAGCAGCAAACACTGGCATCTAATAGATTACATGATTGCAAGAAGAGACAGACAAGATGTGAGAGCCACAAAGATAATTGATATGGTGTTTGCTGCCCGACACCTCCAGGAGGAATGCCAGCAGCAGAACAGAGGTCTGTTCACAATATTTGTGGATCTGACTAAGACCTTTGACACTTCTAGTCGTGAGGGCTTATGGAAAATTATGTCAAAATTTGGTTGCCCAGAGAAGTTCATCAATATTTTACATCAATTTCATGATGGCATGCTTGCCCGGGTTCTGGACAATCTACAAAACTCTTGTGACTTCCGAGTCACCAATGGAGTGAAACAGGGCTGTGTGCTTGCTCCCATGCTTTTTGGCATGATTTTTTCAGCGATGTTGAGAAACGTTTTCAGTAAGGATGAACAAGGCATCAAGGTCAACTACCGTACTGATGGTAAGTTCATCTTGAAAAGGTTTCAAGCCAAGACCAAAGTGGAGGAGTGTTGGTGCATTATTTTCTGTTTGCAGATGATTGTGCACTCAACGCAGCCTGTGAAGCTTAGATGTAACAAAGTATGGATCAATTCTCTGCTGCCTGTGCTAATTTTGGCCTAATAATTAACACCAAAAAAAAAAAAATAGGTGCTCCAGCAGCCATCACCATCCATACATGGTATCATTGGTTACAACAAATTGATTAGTTTTGAATGCTGTGGATAAGTTCACTTACTGTGGTAGTATATTTTCCGTGGATATACGCATTGACAATGAGGTTGATGCACCCACTGACAGAGTTATCTTAGTGTTTGGGAGGCCCCAGAGGAAGGTTTCAGAGAGAAAAGGTATCAGATTGACTACTAAACTGAAGGTCTACAGAGTCGTTGTGCTGACCTCATTGTTATATGCTTGTGAAGCATGGACAGTCTACCAGCACCATTGCAGGAAAGTCAATCTTTTCATTTGAACTGTCTTAGGAAGATTTTGAGGGTCACCTGGCAAGATAAGGTACCAGACACTGAAGTCCTTTCTGGAGGTAAACTTCTAAGTATTCCAACTATGCTTCAGAGAGAGCAACTCTGATGGGCTGGCCATGTTCTTCGAATGTAAAATGTATGCTTGCCATAAAGACTGTTCTATGGAGAACTAGCATGGTGGTCAGATCACATGGTGGCCAGAAGAAACGATACAAGGACATTCTCAAGGTGTCTCTCAAGAATTTTGGATTTGACTGTGCAACATGGGAGACACTGCAATAGGACCGCTCAGCATGGCATGCCCACATAAGAGAAGGTGCTGTGCTCTTTGAGTAAAGCAGAATTGAGACAGCACAAAGTAAACACAGGATGCGCAAATCTTGGATCTCCACCCCAAATATTCAAATGGAGTATCTGTGTCCAACCTGTGGTAGAGCATTCTGAATTTGTATTAGTCTGATCAGCCATAGTCGCAATGAAATTTCACTTTACAATGGTGATGTCATTTTGGTCCTCTTCAAATAAAAAGGAAAATTATGTCAAATTTTCAGAAAAACATGAAATCCACAATAGCTAATAATATCTATCATTTATTTAGTGCTTACTACGTACCACACACTTGGTTAAGTGCATTACAATTATCTCATTTTACCCTCAGAACAATCCTGGGAGCTAGGTCCTATTGTTAGCCTCATTTTACAAGTAAAAAATTGAGGCAGATAGAGATAAAATAACTTCTCCAGGGTGACAGAGCTAGTATCTCAGGCTGAATTTGAAATCAAGTCTTCCTGACTTCAGGTCAAGCATCCTATCCACTGTGCTACTTAGCTTTCATATATACTCACCATCGTGGTAATAAAAGGATGCATATCTGTTTTGCTATTTTGTTTTGCATTTTGGAAGTATTTGACTTCTACTTTACATTAATTAATAGCTCTTTGAATAATCCCTGAGGATGCTGTTATAAAGCCTTCTGGAAAGAAATGTTAAGTTGCAGTGATGGCATTAACGTTATTTTTCAATCAAATTGGAAGAAATCTGGCTCTTCTCTGACATTGGGAACTCTGGATGAGGAAATTCATTTTAACTAATGCAACATCTAAGGTTGGTCTGGAACACTGAAATTTTAAGTACTTTGCAATGGCTCACACAAATAGTTTGCCAGACATGAGGCTTGAACTTGAAAGCATTAAATGAATCCAAGATTCAGTTTCTAGTCACTGTTCCACACAGAATTTCAGACATTTATTATAATCTAGTTAAAAATTTATTTTATAACAACACAATATGGGGATATGAACAATACTATTTCCATTTTACAGATTTGGAAATTAAGCCACAGAGAAGGTAGATTACATATCCAAGGCCATGCATTTGCTAAGCAGCAGAGACAGACGATCCCTAACATCGGTGCAGAAACTGATCATATGCCTTTCAATAAAGACCTCTTTTGATCAGTATTATGTCTTATATGAGGTTAACTTAAAAGAATAGAATAATAGATGACAAGAGGCACTGAAACAAATCTAGACATTGATGATTCGTCGAAACATTCTCTGTAGCATAAAATACTAGAAGTAAAGAAGGGGTAGGATAAGAGGATAACAATATAACATGAATCTAGATACCCAGTTCATAAATGGAAAATTCAATCAAACAATTAAAAATATTCACCAAAAAATTACAACGTGATAGGGACTCTGCTAAAGATTAGATATATAAAGAAAAGTAAAAACCATTTGTTCTCATCCAAAACTCCCATTATATTGAGTGACACAACATGTAAATAGTAATGTAAACATAGGATATATGGAGGTGAGAGGGGAGAGAATCTCAGTGGGCAAAATATAGACAACTGGGGGCACTAGGAATGTTCTCATTCACAACATAGAAATTGATCTGAGACTGGAAGATACTCAGATAAACTTAGATTCTGGTTTTAAGAAAAGCAAAATGAAACTTTCATTCAGTAATACTTTGTACTTTTTTGTGTTCGGGATTTATCCCCCTACTGTGCACATTACATAAAGGGATTACACTTTAATTAACGTTTCTAGGCAGTTGGAATAGTGACCCACATCCAATAAGTGCTTAATGAATGTATATTATATTTGTGAGTGTCTTATATGTTTTTGGGATTTGCTTGTGATGCATATTAGAGTATACCAATTAGTTTGAGAGTTGCTGACTAATGGCAAGTTGACACATGATTTCTTAGTCTGGAGGAGCAATGTAATGGCTCATAGAAAATCATTTATGTATTTCAGTTGCAGGAAGAAGGGGCAGAGAGAAGGGAAGAGGCAATATTTTTGAAATTGAACATACAATGGAAATCTTTAGTCATACTTCATGGAGAAACATCAGAGTGGAAGAGAAATTCATAATATCTTCTTTATGAAAGCAGATGGCTACATTGTAGAATTATTTTCTGTACAATACTCTGGTGTATATCACAGTGAAGCAAGAGATAAAACACATCGACCTTTCTATTTATTTATAACAATACATTTACAATTTTGTTCTGTACTTCTCTGCGATTCTGTGCTTTTTTGTATATGATGCAACATGCTTGGAGTTAATAATTTTATTTTTTTTAAATTGAACTAAAGAAGAATTTTTAAAAAATACAGGATTATGAACAACCCAAGTCTATCTTGAAATGTTTTCTTAAAATATGTTAAATATATAAAAGTTAAATTTTTATAATTGTTAGCTGAGGAGAATATATTGATTCTTCATATTCTACAAAACTCAGATTTGGCCACTGAATATGCTAGCCATTCCTCTAAATGATCTGCCAAACCTTGAGTCAGTTAAAGTAAAAAATATAAGTGAGTGGGCTGTAATCTTGACATGCTTTTGAAAGGCTCTAATCTGACATGTTCTCTGGTTGCTTTGGTGATCATCCTACTGTTTATACAACTGAAATTTCATTCTTTAAGGAACAGAAAAATTGAATAGGAAGCTTTTTTTATTAAAAGACATAGTATTATTTTGCTTAGTGCTCCCCCTCCCTTTTTCAATGTTTCCAAAGGAAAGGAGAAGTTTCCACACCACTTTTTTCCAGAAAACTGTCAAATGTGTTTTTTTTACCATTTTCTGAAATGAAATCATTTGTATTTGAATTTATCTATTCTAAATAATCATATGATGCTGCTAAAGTCACAGAAAGTAGTATATGTTGCAAAGACTTGCATAAAACAAAGCACGATAAAAATTTAAAAGGTGACAGTGGTGAATGCTCACTTTGTAATCACCCCCACTATTAACTAACATATTAACATAACTTACATATAAATACAATTAAATGAATAGGATTAGTAATCAGTGCAATATGTATCTGAGTAAAATGTTCCAAAGGAAAAAAGAGCAGCTGAATACATTTCAGAAGAGAATTACAGCCAAATATCTAGGAAGCATATTAGTCATCTGTTCAGGACGGTCTGCACAGAATGATAAAGGCATCATTACTTGCAAGGTGGCACTGAATTGAATTGAGAGGTGATTAGGATAAAACATCAGCTAATTTACAGGACAACTTAAAGTGAATTTGCAATTTCCCATACAATGATTCTAGTCACTCATATCAGAATTATCTCAGAATTACCTTTGACTTAAATTTTTCTCTCTAATTTAAGTGGTCACCTAATTCTAAAATCCTTTTTTTCCCCAACGTATTTGAAAGGAATCATGAGGAGAATAGAATGTTTGATTTTGAGTCAAAGTACCTTGGTTCAAGAGTCACTTGGTATTTGTGCACTTTTGGGCAAATTTATTAAAACTTCTGTGCTCCAATTTTGCCACGTATAAAATGTGGATGTTGAACCACAGTACGTTAAAGTTCCCTCATATTTCTATATCCATAAACTCTCTTTTTTCCCCCTCTAGCCACATTTATTCACAACTCATGTTTTATTCTTTTATTTGTCGAAGAGAAAAGTGGAACTCTGCTTAAAAAATTAGATAAACATGTAATTGACCTAATTTAGTTCTATCAAATACTTGAGAAACAGAAAATCCTTCAAAAGTTAAGCTAGAGAAATTCAGCATTAAAGTTACCTAGGAGGAATCTAAAGTGAAATGTTTGAGATAAATTTATTTAGAATATGAATGGGTATTCTCTTCCTCCTTTTTCTATGCAGAATACTCATAAATTTAATCTGGACCTGTTACATCCCTGAAATAATGTCTCTGCATGCATCTTAGACCAGTCTCACTTTTCTATTCCTATGGGAAGGTTCTTTCCCTTCAGCAAATAATGCTCTTAAGCACAAGTATCTTTTATGTTTAACCATTTGCATCATCTAGCGATTGTTGATTTAACAGGATCCTTCAAACTTAGCATGTGTTAAATAATATTTATTATTCTGGTTTTCAGAGATCAACATGAAGCAATAAATAATTTGATCATCATCCATTGTTCTATATGGCATTTGTCTTTCCTGATTAGACTCTGAACCCTAGACCAAGGGACTGTCTAATTTGTTTTATATATGTCTAATCAGTTTTTTAATTAATTAATTAATTTTTAGTTTTGACATTCACCTCCACGAGACATTGAGTCCCAAATTTTCTCCTCATCTTTCCCTTCCACCCACCTCAAGAGATCATGCATTCTGACTACTTCTTCCCCGCAATCTGCCCTCCCTGCTATCAATCAGACCTCTCCTTTCTCTCCTCCACTTCCCTTCTGTAATCTTATAGAGCAACATAGATTTCTAAACCCCATTGTCTGTCTCATTTCCAACTTGCATGTAAAAACAATTTCTAACATTCATTTGTAAAATGTTCAGTTCTAATTTCTCTCCCTTTTTCTCTCCCCACCCCTCCCAGCTGAGAAGGCAAGCAATTTAATATAGGTTATAGGTGTGTAGTCATGTAACAAAATAGTTATGATGTGAAAGACTATATTTCCCTGTATCCTATCCTGCCCTCATTTATTCCTTTCTCTCTTTTGTCCCTGTCCCTCCTCAAAAGTATTTACTTCTATTTGCATCCTCCCATTTATCCTCCCTTTTATCAACCCCCACCCCGACTTATCCTCTTCCCCCTTACTTTCCTGTACTGTAAGAGATATTTTCATACCAAATTCAGTGTGCATGTTATTCTCTCCTTAAGTCAAATCCAGTGAGAGTAAGATTCACTCTCACTCCCTTTTTTTTGACATGGTACCTTATACACAGTAGATATTTAACTAATACGAAATGACTGACTGACATAGAGATTGGAGACAGTAAACATGAAAAAGTTAGCAGACCAGTATAGTTGGATTATGGAGAGAATGGAAAAAGAATGTGTAAAATAATGGGAAAGAAAGGAAGGCAACGACATTGTGAAAAAATTTACATTTCACTCAGTGAAGTTTGCATTTCATCACAGCACACTCTACAGGATTAATCCGTTATTATCTAATCATCAGGTTACAGTATCCTAGATATTTCAATGTTTCACTGTCACTTCTTGAATAAAGTTTTAAAACAAATTAGAGTCTGAATCACAACAAAACTATTTTTTACAGTTATTCTCTGTTCTACTTGCTGTAACTTCAGTTAAGTACAACTCATTTTCCATAGTTCTTAAGAATTATGGTTACACTAAGTTGGTTGTATTCAATTCACAAAATCCTACTATATGCAGTGCTTTTGTTATTTATTTATTAGAATTTTGCTCAGAAAATTTCCAGAAAACCTTTGGATTTATGTATTGCCTGCAAGTTCTTAATTTTTTCGACCCTCTCTGGCAGCATTATCAGCTGCCAAGTTTTGTACAATATATCCATATGTTATAATAGGGTAACATTTAATGGTAGATAGTTATCTATACTTATTTCCCGTGAATGGTTTTCCATTGTGAATTAATGATAGCTCAGAAAATAAGACTAAGTTCAAGAACGTTGTACCTTTTTTAATATTTTAGAAAATGAAAAGCCTGCTGCTTTCAAAGTAATAGATTGGCTATGGTGTCACAAGCATATGATATGTTCGAATTACCCATTCAGTGAAGCTACACATATTGCCAACAGGCTAATTAGGGTGCATTATCTATAATTATACTCCCTGGAATTCCGTGCTAGGAAAACCATGCTTGCAGCATTTAGTCACAGCAGCTGCTATAGTTATAAGTAAGAACTTACCATTTTTCCTTCCTAATCAGCATAACAACTGTCAAATCGAAGACTTGGTGGCAATTTAAAACAGGAGTAAGAAGGATACCCTCCTATTAAACATGATGTTTGTATTTCTCTTGCAATATGTTATAAACAACATATTATTTAATGAATTTTAATATTTCTCCTCTCTGCTTTGAACAACATATTTTCTTTTCATTCAAATTGTAGGTCTACTTCACTGACAACATAGCTCAAATAGATTTAGTTGTCTTTCAGACTAATGGTAGGTCTAGCCACTTAATGTCTATAAAAAGACAGAAATGTTCAAATTAATTTTAAAGTTTTCTTCTTTCGAGCTTAGTATTAACAATTAAAGGATTTATTAGGTAGGTGGACCAGACTCATCTTGAACTCTTTGTACCTGATACACAATAAGCACTTAAGAATTGGCGTAGAACTCAGCCACACTCCATAGCAGTGTTTGTCCTTGGATTGTCCTTTGGTAGGAGCAGAAGAAAGAGTTCACTCTTTAAGACAATATTTACCTTAAATTACTTATAAAATGTAAGATTTTGTTCTTTTGTTTTTTGCAAATAGTGATAGCTCTGACAATATCATGATGCCTCAAAAAAAAAACTCAGTGGTAGCTTAGTCAGAGTTCCTCATATCTTCTAAACCATATCGTATATAGCAAAAAGAATATTAAATTAAGTTTTTCATTCTTTTCAGAAGCATCCTCTACAGCTATGTAGAGATGCATTCCCCCGCAGTATGTTGATTTTTGTTTATCCTTGTACTGCAAGTTTGTTAATGACAATGGTGGTAGAATTTCTTATTTCCTTATAAAGATCAATGGGTGAAATCTCCTTTAGTTCTTTTGTGCTAGTAATAAAAAAAAACCCAAAGAAATTCATGAAAAATGATAGATGTATTAATTTGATGTTAATGATGGACAAGTTCATGTCCACTGAATTTTTCTTGGTAAACGTGCCTAAAGTGTAATATCTAAATTTGGAGGAGGCTGGAAATCAGAGTAGATCCTTATAAGTGACTCATAAATACATAGAAAACTGTTCCTGAGAGGACAATTCAATTTATGTTTCTTTGCACGTCTCTGACTCGGTTATTCTTCATAAAAATAAAACATCATCAAGAGTCAAACAAAGGCTAGAGGGGAAAATGTAAGAAAATTTAAAAGTTCTGTAAGAAATAAGATAAAATCTAATTATAAATAATTTTATAAATTTATGATGTATCTTTTAACTGAGGTACTTGGTGAAGTATAAGCTTTGAATTAATCTTGTACATTCTATTTAGTAAAAGGAGAAGATGTACATATATGATGATACATATGTCAACATAAACACATAATTTAACTATAATGCAAATCAAATGTATATATCCTTCAATATATTATATATATCATGTATAATTTGTCACATATAATTATATATTAGACACATATATGATCATTATATATACATATATGATACTCTGTCTCTTCAAATCACTATTTCCATTCATACAAGATTTAACTTCTTTATACAAACATAAAGTTATATCATTCTTCTAATAAAACTCTTTTTAATTTCTCTTACTTCCTTTCAATTAAATTTCTAAATATTTAAAATGGAATTTAAAACCTACCCCAGTATTGTATAATCTTCTTATTCTGGGTTTTGTTATATGATCCAGTGCACCTACTCTATTTCGAGGATGGGCAATCTGACACTTGTAGGCCACATGTGTACCTTTGAGTCCTTTTGACTGAGTTCAAGTTTTGCAGCACCAATCCCTTTATTAATGGAATTTGTTCTGCGAAGTTTGAATTCAAAGAACCACATATGAAGATCTAAAAGGCCACATATATCCTCAAGGACATGAGTTTCTCACCCCTGCTATATACTTCTGGCATGAAAAAACTTGTAATTTTCCCTTTGATATAAAAGTTATTTCCCTCTTCCAATTTCCCCAATCTTGCTGTATGATGGAACTCTTTCTATGAATTAAATCGAACAGTTTCTCTGTGAGTTACAGGTCACAAGGTAGAATGGTAAATTGAGAGGTCAAGTGACCTAGCTAAGGGTTACTCTGGCTAGCTAATATGTATCTGAGGTAGAAGTAGAACCCAGATAATTTTGCATTCCAGGCTAATTTTGTCATCTACACCAAGCTGTGTCTGTTCTTTAAAGGTCAAATTAAAAAGAAAAAATCAAGAAAATATTATTCATTTCTTTTCAAAATGATTTTCACCCTTCCCGTTTCATAGAGCACTTTTCCTGCACATTTCTTACCCTGTTATCATAAATTATTTCCACCGGAAATTATTCAAGTAAATGTGATATTTTGAAACAGATCAAGAAATCATGACTTATATGTCCAGATGTTATATGTCAAACTTTTTCTCATGCTGGGCTCTCTCTCTCTCTCTCTCTCTCTCATATTCATACACAAACATACATATATGTGTGTACATAAATACACACATATATGTATATATTCATGTATGTATATATATTTATAAATTATATATGTATATATTCATGTATGTATATATATTTATAAATTACATATGGTTATTTATTATATATGTATATATTTGAAAATTGATAGATACTTTGGTAATTGAACTAAACAATAAGGAAAGGAATATTGTGAATAGATTGGCATTGAGACAATATTTTGGGAAAACGAATTTTAAAATGTTCAGGTAAATAATGAATAATTTTCATTTATAAAATATTTCGTTTTTTGCCCAAGTGAAATACATGCATTATCTCATCTAAATATAACCAAAACTGAGTTACGTAATATAGACTGAATTATGCCCATTTTGTGGATTATAGTATACTTATTTCTGATTAATATTTCTTGCTGGACTTGAATGTAATACTTATCAACTCCAAGTCTATCACTCTATCAAATATTAAATTAGTTATGTATGAATCTTGAACCACATATATGAATAATTCCAATGACAAAAGGCATTGGGTAAGAAAGAGATGATCATATAAGTAGAAGAAACTTATTTTTCCTTTAACAACTTAAATTTTTAGAAGATTTTAAGATGTGCATGTTTGTGCATGTGATTATGACAAAGCTTAATAAAGAAGTTAAAGATATTATTATGCTAAAGTAGCACATAATGAATAAATCAATAAAACTAGTTTCATTCTTTGAATTTATTCATTGTTTATTCATTCATCAAGGAAAATGAAAATTCGTGCATCAGAAATTGATGGAGAATGAGGAAGTTTCCAGCTTTTCTTTTCCTTTTTTTTCTGTTCAAAAGATACTGATACTTTGAGCAAAATAGAAGAAAAAGAGTTGTAAGGATATCAAAAACATCAAAAGAAGTTAGGAGGGAGACCAACTATAACAGTAGCATAGAAGGAAGCAGTACATTGCAGGTGCCTCTATAACAACTCCACCAAAGTTCTAAGAATATTACCAGACTAAATAGCAATAAAGATATTGAAGAAGAAATTCCAGTAGGTTATCCTTCCCTCTGGTCCAAAATTGTAAGTTTGAGCTATAGGCAAGCGATTATAGCAGGACCAAGAGCATGCAAGACTCAGAATCCACAAGCTACTAGCTAATCATGAAAAGAAAGGTTCCTAGAACCAGTCTAGGACTCAGCCCAGGCTGTGATCTGAGGCAAGTCTGGAGTAACGATTCACTGTCTGGATCCCAAAGCTTGAGTTAACCTGGAAACAATCTTGGACTAATTAGCTTTCTTAGGAAAACAGTACAACTGACTTCTCCCACAGTGTCTGGCATCAAAGCCTCAGTATTGAAAGACATCTAAGTATGGACATCAAAGCAAGATTGCCCAGAGTCATACTAGTAGAATGACTAAATAAATAAAGGACACACAAAATGCAAACTCAGAAGAGGGCTCATCTTACCAAAAAGAAAGCTGATCCATGTTGATTCCATACAATGATTGTATTATAGCAAGAAACAAAAAGAGGTAAAATAGTAAGGTGTGTATGTGTATGTATATACATTACTAATAATTACAACATCTCTTCAATAAAACTAAAATATTGTAAAAGGTCAATTGGGTTTGAGCAATATATAACTGAATCACATTTACTCATTTTTAAGAAGACTGAAATGTTCATTCAAAGAAATCATAAAGATTATCAAGAGATAATTAAATCCACAACTTAATATGAGGATAATGAAATATTTTTCAATGGTTTCCTAACTATTAAGTTTGATCAAAAGTGTTTTTTAAAATTGCATCTGAGTTTAGCATCCAAGAAAATCAACCAAATGTAAGTGCATTATAATTCAATCCAAATAAATAATTCCCAACTTTGAAATCATGGGGTTATTTGCAGTTTTCTACCATTTTTGTTACAAGAAAACTGTCTTACCTCAAAGAAGTGGTTGTACTGAGTCAAATTTACAAAAATATAAATGGCTCTTCAATTGAAAAGTGGTTAAAAGATATGAACAGGCAGTTTTTAGAGGAAGAAATTAATGGTATCTATATTCATATGAAGAAATGATGAAATTTACCATTACTTAAAAATGTGAATCGAAACAACTCTGAGGTACCATAGCACACATGTCAGATTGGATAGAATGATAAAACAGGAAAATGATATGTTGGAGAAGATGTGGGAAAGTTGGAACACTAATTCATTGTTGATGGAACTGTGAGATGAATCAACTGTTCTGGGGGGAATTTGAAACTGTGCTGAAAGAGCTATCAAAATACGCATACTCTTTGATCCAGCAATATCACTTCTAGGGCTGTATCCCAAAGAGATCACAAAATATTTCTCGCAGCTCCTTGTGTGGTTGCCAAGAACTTGAAATTGAGGGATGCTCATCAGTTGGAGAATGGCTGGACAAGTTTTAATGCATGAATGATATGGAATATTATCATGCTATAAGAAATGATGGACAGGTGAACCTCAGAAAAATTGGAAACACTTACATGAACTGATGCTGAAGGAAATGATCAGAACCAGAAGAACAATATACACAGTGACAGTCACAGTGTGTAAAAGCTGTTTTAGCAGTGCAAAGGACCTAAAACATTTGCAACGGTAAGCATCGTTCTTCCTCATCAGAAAGGAAAGTTGGAAACATCTGATCACCAAGAAATTAACCTTCTATGGTCTTATTTTTTTTCCCTTTTCTGGGCATTTTCCCAGCCAGTTACTTGACTTCTGAGATTCCTCTCCACAGCAGCTTAGATCTGCCTAGCTAGTGCGTGGGGTCTGAGATTCAAATGCTCCTCCCCAGCCTCTGGGCTTTCAGTAGCAGGTGGGGCTGGTGTTCAGGGTAAGATTAAATCAGGTTCTCAGGTTGGGGTAGGGATGCCTCCCAGGCTCAGTTCTGTCAGGGGATTTATGCAGAGACCTTCCGCAATGGAGCTCCTGCCTCCTCCAAGAACCTCTCTTCACTGCTGCCTCTGTTGTTTCCTCCTGAGAGGGCCTGAGTTATGGAGAAACCCAGCTCCCCTCTCAGACAGCCTAGAAGTGTCTCTCACTGACCTGTGCGGCTGTGGATGGAGGGACCCCCGAGGCCACTGGAGATTCGGTCCCTGAAGCATGCTCAGATCTGTTCCTCCCGGGCTGTGTGACCAAGGGAGGGCTGGGTTCTGCTTTGCTCCTGTGAGTGACAGGCCTTTGGTGAGGGTTTTTCAGATTTTTATGGAACAGAAATCTCTTCCACTCTGTTGTTTTATGGTTTCCACCACTCCAGAATTTGTTAGGAGTTCTTCTTTACAGATATTTTATAGGCTGTGGTTTTGGAGCTAGCATAAGTGTGTCTTTCTACTCTACCATCTTGGCTCCTCCCTCTTTATTTTCTATTTTAAAGGTGTCTTCATCCCTTTCACATTCAAGTTATAGTCACTATTTCTGCATTTGCCTCTATTCTATTTTTACTCCTATTGTATTTTTCAGGCTTTCTTTCATTTCTATACCTCCTCACCTGTTTAATATATTCTCACCACTACCTCCATATTCCTAAAATTTCGAAGAATCCCTTTCTTTTCCTGTCCCCTTATCCTCCTATACCTTATCCTACTCATCTTTCATTCACTTAAAGTTAATTTATTTCTTTTCAGGTTTCTATAATCACCTCCATGAGTCTTAGGTTTTCTCCCTCTTCCTCCTCCACCTCCTTCCCCGAGACAGTACGCAATCTTCTATGGGTTTTTTCTGCACATACATTCTGAGTAAACACATTTTCCCCTTAGTCAAGTTGCATATGAGAATTAAAATAAATGGGAGAAATGGTGAAAAAAAATAAACAAAACATAACACAAGTGAAAATAGTCTGCTTCATTCTGTGATCCAATTACGTAGTTCGTAGTCCAATTGCATAGTGCATAGTTCTCTGGATATGGAAGACATTTTGTGTGAAGAGTCCATTGGGAATTTTTTAAATCTTTGCATTGCTGTGAAGGGCTAAAATCTACCAGAAAATTTCCTCACACACTGTGGTTGATACTATGTACAAAATTCTTCTGGTTCTGTTCATTTCACTCAGCATTAGTTCACGTAAGACCTGCCAGGCTTCTCTGGAGACTTACTGTTCATCATTTCTTTTACTACAATAGGACTCCATTACATTCATACACAATTTTTTCAGCCATTCTACAATGGATTAGTATCCCTTCAATTTTCTCTTCTTGGCAACCACAAAGCAAGCTGCTCGAAATATTTTTGTACAAGTGGGATTCTTTCTCATTTTTATGATTTCTTTGGGATACAATCCTGAAGCCATATTGTTGAGTCAAAGTATATGTACACATTTTTACAACCCTTTGGGTGTAGATAGAAACTGCTCTCAAGAATGGTTGGATCAACTCACAGCTCCACCAACAATAAATTAGTGTTACAATTTTTCCACATCTTTTCCAACATTTAGTATCTTCCTCTTTTGGCATGTTGGCCAATCAGATAGATGTGATGTGGTACCTCAAAGTTTTTTTTTATTGGCCTCTCTCTAGTCACTGATGATTTAGAGCCATTTTATATGACTTTAGATAGATTTAATTTCATCCTCTTACAACTGCCTCTTCATGTTCTTTGACCATTTATCAATTGAAGAATGACTTGTATTCTTCTACATTTCAATTAATACTCTATATACTTTAGAAATGAGGCCTTTATCACAGACACTAGTTGCACAAATTCTTTCCCGGTTTTCTACTTCCCTACTAATCTTGGTCGCACTGGGTCTTTTTGGGCAAAAACTTTTCAATTTTATGTAATCAAAATGATCCAACTTGCACTTCATAAAGTTCTCTATCTCTTGTTTGGTCAAAAATCTCTCCATTCTCCATGTATCTGACAAAGACACTATTGCATGCTCTTCTAATTTGTTTATGGTATCAATCATGTATTCCTTTGGACTTAATTATTGTGTGTGGTGTTAGGCGTTGATTTGTGCTGACTTCTGCTTTCACAACAGTTTTTGTCACACAGTGAGTTTTTATCCCAGAAGCTGAAGTACTTGGATTTAGCAAACAGTAGATTTCTATATTTAATGACTACTGCGTCTTGAGTACCTAACATATTCCACTGGTTGAGCCCTCTATTCCTTAGCCAGAACCAAGTGGTTTTGATGATTTCTTCTTTATAATACAGTGTGTTACTTGGTGTGGATAGGCGACTTTACTTAGCATTTCTTTTAATTAATTCCTTTGATATTCTGGACCTTTTGTTCTTCCAGATGAATACTGTTATTATTTTTTTCAGCTCTAGATAATAGTTTTCTGGTAGTTTGATTGCTGTGGTACTGAGTAAGTATATAAATTTAAGTAAAATGATCACTTTTATTGTTTTATCTCAGCCTACCCATGACGTTTTATCCACTGATGTTTTATCTGCTTGCTTAGATTTGACTTTATTTGTGCGAAGTGTTTGTTAGTTGTCTTCATATAGTTCCTGAGTTTGTTTTGGCAGATAGATTCCCAGATATTTTATACCATCTAGTGTAGCTTTCAATTGAAACTCTCTTTCTGTCTCTTGCTGTTGGGCTTTGTTAATAATATATAGAAATAGGGAGAGGAGTCAAGATGGTGAAGTAGAAAGATTCACATATGCTATCTCAAAATTCACAGCCCATAAATTACCTGTAAAGACGAACTCTCAACAAATTCTGAACAGTGGCAACAACACAATAATGGAGTGGAGGAGAATTCTGTTCCAGAAAACCCTGAAGGGCTCACACTAGGGGTCTGTCATGCACCGGACCCAGAGCAGAACCCAGCCCTGCCATGGCCACATGACACCAAGAGGACCAGATCCGAGAAGGCTTCAAGGACGGAATCTCGAGCAACCATGAATGTCCATCCACCCACAGATGCCAAAGGTTAGTAAGAGAGCCTATCTGGCTCATGGAGTGGAGAGCAGGGTGTTCCCCGTGACTCGGGCCACCTCAGGGAGCAGCAGCAGAGGAAGTGGTGGACAGGGGCACCCAGAGTAGGCAGAAGCTCGGATCCATTCTTGAGGGTTTCTGCATAAACCCCTGAGGAAATTCAGTGCCTTGTGGTGGCCCTGCCCCCACCTGAGTACCAGAACTTAATCCCACACTGAAGAGCAGCCCTGCCCCACATTTAAGCATGTGAATTTAATGTCACATTGAATAGCAGCCCTGTCCCCGGTGAAAGTCCTGAGGCTAGGAAGCAGCATTTGAATCTCAGAACCCAAGGACTAGCTGGGCGGACTTGGGGTCAAGGTGGGTGTGCAAAGGAATCTCAGGAGTCAAGGAACTGGCTGGGAAAATGCCCAAAAAAGGGAAAAAATGAGATCATAGAAGGTTACTTTCTTGGTGAAGAGATGATTCAGCCCTTCCTCTCTGACAAGAAAGAACAATGCTTACCATTAAGGAAAGATATACAAGTCAAGGTCTCTGTATCCCAAGAACCTGAAATAGATATCCAATAGGCTTAGGCCTTGGAAGAGCTCAAAAAGGATTTTGAAAATCAAGTTAGACAGGTGAAGGAAAAACTGGGAAGAGAAACGAGAGAGATGCAAGAAAAGCATGAAAAAAGGGTCAATACCTTGATAAAGGAGACCCAAAAAAATGCTGAAGAAAATAACACCCTGAAAAATAGACTAACTCAGTTGGCAAAAGTGGATCAAAAACTCAATGAGAAGAAGAATGCTTTCAAAAGCAGAACAAGCCAAATGGAAAAAGAGGTTCAAAAGCTCACTGAAGAAAATAGTTCTCTCAAAATTAGAATGAAACAGATGGAGATTAATGACATTCTGAGAAACCAAGAAATCACAAAACAAAAGCAAAAGAATGAAAAAATGGAAGATAATGTGAACTCTATCATGGGAAAAACAACTCTCATGGAAAATAGATCCAGGAGACACAATTTAAAAACTATGGGACTACCTGAAAGCCATGATCAAAAAAAGAGCCTAGACATCATCATTCATGAAATTATCAAGGAAAACTCTGTTGATATTCCAGAAGCAGAGGGCAAAAAATGTATTCAAGCAATCCACCAAACACCGCTTGAAAGAGATCCAAAAATTGAAACTCCTAGGAACATTGTTGCCAAATTGCAGAATTCCCAGAACAATGAGAAAATATTGCAAGCAGCTAGAAAGAAAAAAGTCAAGTATTATGGAAATACCATCAGGATAACACAAGATGTAGCAGTTTCTACATTAAGGGATCGAAGGAAATGGAATAGAATATTCCCAATATCAAAGGAACTAGGACTAAAACCAAGAAGCACCTACCCAGCAAAACTGAGTCTAATCCTTCAAAGGAATATATGGTCTTTCAATGAAATAGAGGACTTTTAAGCTGTCTTGATTAAAAGATCAGAGCTGAAAAGGAAATTTGACTTTTAAACACAAGAATGAAGTGAGACATGAAAAAGTAAAAAGCAAAGAGAAGTCATAAGGGACTTTCTAAAGTTGAACTGTTTACATTCCTACATGGAAAGACAATATTTGTAATTCTTGAGACTTTTCAGTATCTGGATGGTTTGTGGGATTACACACACACAGACACACACACGCATACACACATACACTCACTTGTGCACACATATACACACATACACACCCACAGAGAGAGAGAGAGAGCACAGATTGAACTGAAGAGGATGGGATCATATCTTAAAAAAGTGTAGGTAAATGGTGAGAGACAAGTGTATTGCTAGGAGAGAGGGTGGAATGGAATGGGGCAAATTATCTCTCTTAGAAGAGGCACGGAGGAGACATTTCATTGGAGGGAAAAAGAGGAGAGCTGAGAGAAAAACATGAAGTTTACTCTCATCACATTTGACAGAAGGAAGGAATAAAATTCACACTCATTTTGATATGAATACTTATCTTGCAATACAGGAAAGTGGGGGAGAAAGGGATAAGCAGGGTTGCGGTTGTTGATGGAAGGGAGGGCAATGGGAGGAGGAAGCAATTTGAAGCCAACACTCTTGGGGAGGGACAAGATCAAAAGAGAGAATATATGCAATGGGGGACAGAATAGGATGGTGGAAAATATAGTTAGTCTTACACAACATGACTCTTATAGAAGTCTTATAGAAGTCATTTGCAAAACTACACAGATATGATCTATATTGAATTGTCTACCTTCCCAAAGGGAATGGGTAAGGAGGGAGTGATGGGGAGAAGTTGGAACTCAGAGTTTTTGGAATAACTGTTGACTATTTTTCTTGGTACTAGGAAATAAGAAATACAGGTAATGGGGAATAGAAAGTTATCTGGCCCTACATGACAAAAGAAAAGATAGGTACAAGGGAAGGGAGGGATGATAGAAGAGAGGGCAGATTGGTGATAGGCAAAATTAAAATGCTCGGTGCATTGGGTTGGGAGGAGGGGACAAATGGGGTGAAAATGTGGAACTCAAAATTTTGTGAAAATGAATGTAAAAAGTTGAATAAATAAATTTAATAAAAAATAACATAGGAAATGCTGATGATTTATCTGGATTTATTTTGTAACCTGCAAATTTACCAAAGGTGTTTATTATTTCAGGTGGGTTTTAACTTGATTCTCTGGGATTATCTTAGAATACCGTCATTTCACCTGCAAAGTCTTTAGTTGTTTTCTTCTTTGCCTATTCTTATTCCTTCAATTTTTTTTTAATTCTCTTATTGATAACGTTAATATTTCTAGTATCTTATTGAGTAACAGTAGTAATAATGGACATTTTTTCACCCCTGATCTTATTGGAGATGCATCTAGCGTATCCCCATTTCATGTAATGCTTACTGATGATTTTAGGTAGATATCGCTTTAATTTTATGGAAGGCTCCATTTATTCATATGCTCTCTAGTGCTTTCAGTGGAATTGGGTATTGTATATTGTCAAAAGTATTTTCTGTATCTATGGAGATAATCACTTGTTTTTGTTAGTTTTTTGTTTGTATGATCAATAATGCTGATTGCTTTACCAATATTGAACCACCCAAACGTTTCTTATATATTCCTACTTGATGAGAATATCATATTATTGTGAGAATTTGCTGTATCCTTTTTGCTAATATTTATTCAAAATTTTTGCATCTACATTCATTAGAGAAATTGATCCATAATTTTCTTTTTCTGTTTAGGCTTTTCCTGATTTAGTTATCAGAACCATATTTTTATCATAAAACGAATTTGGTAGGACGTGTTCACCAATTTTCCGAGAATCTATATAGTACTAGAGTGAACTCTTCTTTAAATATTTGATAGAATTGACCTGTAAATCTATTTTGCCCTGGAGATTTTTTCCTAGGGAGTTCGTTGATGGCCTGTTCAATTTCTTTTTCTTAAATGGAGTTATTTAAGTATTCATCTTCTTTTTCTTTTAAACTGGGTAATTTCTGTTTTTCCTTTTTTAATATTCCTCCATGTCACTTAATTTGTTGAATTTATGGGCACGCAGTCCAGGAAAGTAATGTCTAACGATTCTTTTAATTGCCTCATCCCTAGAGGTTAGTTTACCCTTTCGCTTTTTGATATTGGTCGATTGGTTTTGTTCTTTCGTTTTTTAATGAAATTAACCAAAGATTTATCAGTTTTATTGCTTTATGTAATACCACCTTTCAGCTTTATTTATTGGTTCAATAGTTTTCTTGATTTCAAGTTTATTATTCTCTCATTTTGTTTTCAATATTTCTAATTAAGTGATTTTCAATTTGTTCTTTTTCTAACTTTTTCAGCTGCAAGCCCAATTCATTCATCTCCTCTATCTCTATTTTTTTCACATATGTAATCAATGATATAAAACTTCCCTTAAGAATTGCTTTTGTAGTATACCATAAGATTGGGTATGTTGTCTCGTTGTTGCCATTTCCTTGAGTGAAATTATTGATTGTTTCTTGAATTTGTTGTTTAACCCATTTATGGCTTAAGGTTAAATTATTTAATTTCCAATTAATTTTTGGTCTATCTGTGGAATTTTTTACATGTAATTTTTATTACATTATGATCTGAGGAAATGCATTCACTCTCTCTGCATTTCTGCATTTGATTTTAAAGTTATTATGTTACAGTACTTGCTCGATCTTTATATATGTGCCACGTGCCAATGAGAAAATACTGTATTCCTTTGTGTCCCCGTTCAATTTTCTACAGAGAGCCATCTTATCTACCTTATTCATAGTTTTATATACTTCTTCAAATTCTTTCTTGTTTATTTTGAGGTTACATTTATCAAGTTCAGAGAGGAGGAGCTTGAGGGCCTCCACTAGTATAGTTTCTCTCTATTTCCTCCTGTAACTCTCTTAACTTCTCCTCAAGGAATTTGCATTCTATGCCACTTAGAGTATATATGTTTACTAATGATATTGCTTCGTTGTCTATAGCACACTTTAACAGGATGTGGTTTTCTTCCTTATCTCTTGTGATTAAATTTATTTCTACTTTTGCTTTGTCTGAGATTAAGATTCCTACCGCTGCATTTTTTTTTTTTGGTTTTATTAAAGCATAGTATATTCTGCTCCAACCTTTTACCTTTACCCTGGGTGTATTTCCTTTTCATATGTGTTTCTTGTAAACAACTTATTGTTGGATTATATTTCTTAATCCATTCTGCTATCTGCCTCCATTGTATGGGAGAGTTCATCTCATTCGCATTCACCCTTATGATTACTATTTGTTTCTCTCCTTCCATTCTATTTCCCGCCGTTTATGCTTTTAATTCTCCCTTCTCTGTTTCACTCTATGATAGAGTTTCAATTATTGACGTTTCCTCCCTCACTCTTCCTTCTCTTCTTTCAGCCTTCCTCTCTTTAGACCTCCTTTTCCCTTACCTCCCCTTTATCCTCCCCTCCCTATTCGTTTTCCTTCCCCCTCCTTCTGCCTATAGAGCTAGTTAGATTTCTATACATATGTATTTGAGAATTTGCACTGCTTTAGAGAGCTAGGTGGTTCCTACTTGGCTTTTCTACAGCGGGATTTGCACTGATAAAACCTGTGGCCTGTGCATTCTATGCTCCTCCAACCACGTGCAACAGATCCTTCCAATTGACCTTCCAGGGTATCCTCAGCTGGAAATCTGCCACATTTTGTCTCATATAAGATTCTGCCACTGCAAATTTTGTTCTTATTCTCTTTTAAGAGGTTTCTGAAGGAATTTGTCTTAGAGCTTAGTTGACTACAAGCTCTCACTCCACCATCTTAACTATGCCCCTCCAGAAGTTCCTACTCACTCTTTTAAGAGTCCTTCCATTATCTTCTCTGCTGTGCTCCTGAATTTTTATTTACATGCCTTTCTAAAGGTTACTTTCCCATCCTTTCACCTTTCTAAAGATTTTTTATAAGTTTAAAAAGCTTTTATACCATTTTCCTTGTATATGTTGTTCTCTCTTTAATCCAGAAGTGATGTGAGTAATGTTCCAGCAATACCACCTACAACCCAATCTGCTTTCTTGTTATCAGCTCCTTTCACACCCCATTTGCATGAGAAGATTGCTCTTTTTTTACCTTTTCCTTCAATTTTTTAGAATCACACCTTCATACTCAACTGAGCCCCAACCTTCCTTTCAATTACCCTAGTAGTAAAAGCAGAATTAAAAATATTGATAACATTTTCATATTTAAATGGCTTGACTTCAATGAGTGACTTATAATTGATATCTCAAGTTTTCATTATATTTCTTCTAAATATTCTGTTAAATTGTCCATTGAATTATGGTCCTTTCGGGACAAATACATAAAAGTCTTTCTGTTAAATTAAATGTTTCTTTTTCAGTCAGGATTTTTTTTTTCAGCTTTACCAATCCTCTGATTTTGAGGTATAAATTTTGAGTTCTATAAATTTTCATTTTCCTTAGTATTCGTTACTTGGAGGATTTTTCACATAGTTGTTTATATCTTAGATTTCATTCTTTTCATGACTGACTACTCATATAATTTTATCATTAGATAAATATGACATAGTTCCACGTATATTGACTATTGTTGGTTTATTCTATGGACATTGATTCTGTGCAAAAACAACATTAAAAAATAAAGTTAGATAATTGTACGTTCTGTGATCAACTTTACCCCTTACGTAATTATGAACTCTTCATCTATCCATAAATCTGAACGTTTATTTCCTTCTTATTTTTCTAATATGTTTATATTTTCATCTTTCATGTCTAAGTTGCTTTATCATTATGCATATATCAGGTATGATATGTTTCACTAAAGCCAAATTTGGCCAAACTCTTTCCCGGTTTTCTGAGAAACTTTCTATCAAAAAGAGAGTCCTTTTGACATCAATTGAACTGTTTGGTTTTAATCTAACACCACAGAACTATTTGCATTTCATTCTGTTTTGTGCCTAATTGATTTCACTGATTAGTCTTCATATTTATTAACAAGTAACCAATCAATTTCGAAAATTGCTTAACTATGCTATATGATATATGGGACTTCTAGACTGTTTCTCTTCCTAGGACTTTCTTTTCATTATTTCTCTTGATATTATTGACATTAATTCCTGAAAATTGATATGTATGTGAAAGAAATTAGTACTGTAAAGTAATCTTTGTAGTCAGATTGCTTTGACATTGAATAAGTAAAGCAAATTTTATATTATTATCATTTTTTATTATCTTGGTCAAGCTTACCTGTGAATAATTAATATTTCTCTAATTATTTTGATTTGTTATAACTACAGTAATTATATTACTGTAATTTTTATTTGTAGTCCTATATTGATTTCTATCAAATAATTTATATTTTGATGTATTGGTTGCCTTTTTGGCATATTCTGTAATAATTTTAAGAGAGGTTTATCTTTATAAATCACCCTGCTGGAGTTTTAGGTAACGTGCAGAAATGATGATTTACTTCAAAGTCTATTATTTGGTGAAAATATTCTTTTAATTAAATTTTACTTTAGTTTTCAGAGATGCTCTAAGTAAATGATCATATCATCTGCAAAATATGTTGATGCTCTTTCATGTTTGATTATACTTATTTTACAATTCTCTTTACACTTGGCATTTCAAGCACCATATTACATTGTAGTAGTGGGAAGGGACACACTTGTTTTGCTTGATAGTATTCAAAAGACCTCTGCATTATTACACATAAGAAGAGGGGTTTTTTTGCATAGAATCTTTTTTTTTCTATTTTTAATCAAATGGTTTTCATATATTATCAAATCCTTTTTCTGCATATTTTTAATACTATTTTGTTATTTTTTCATTTTATTTTTACTATTCAAAGTGATCATACTTTATAATATTTGTGGTAAATTGGTATTTTCTATTAATAATATTTAGTTATTTTTACCATTGTTCATTCAATACATTGGACTATAGTCTTGTTAACATTTTTTTTTGCTTTGATTTTAAGCTCTATGCTTTAGAGGCCTGTATCTATCATTAACAAATTTAATAAGGAGAGTTATTTTCATATTTTTTAAAGCAATTTATGCATTGCAAAAAGCTAGTTGTTCTATTAGTAGTTGATACCATTTCATTTTCTATCCATCTTGCATCTTTTGTTTTTCTTCAGGAATCCTTTTATTGCATTTTTCAACTTATTTTTCCTGAGCCTGTACTACATGAATTTTTATGTATATTTTTTTCCTGAACTGTCCATTAAATTTTTAAATATTCTTTTTATTTATTTCATGTTGGTTGTTTTATTCATCACAGACGATTGATAAAAATCATTTCCATATTCATTCATTGTTTTTATTTATTGGAATTTAATTTCATTTTGATACTTTGATTCATTTTTTCTTTCTCTTTTAGAGTAATTTTCCTGACATATAGTCCATATATTTAAGGAAAGCTTCAAGTTTTATTAAATCAATATTATTTTTGTTTTTTCTTCACTTACAGTAATCTTTTCTTATTTTCAAAATTAAAATTTGTTTTTAAATAAATTATTAGAGGATTAATTTTTGCTTTCTTATTTTGTTTCTGTCCCCTCCTTTTTTTTGCTCTTTTTCTCTTTTTGTTTCTGAAAATGTTTAGAAATGCAAATTATTCCCTGAGACACTTTTAGCTGCATCTCCAAATTTTTGTCATGTCAGTTCTTTAATGTCATTATGATTTATGACATTATCTAAATTGCTCAACTTGTTTTGATTCTCATATTCATGAGGAGTAATTTCTTTAAACTCGAATTTTACTTTCCTTCAAAAAAACATATTGAACATAATTTTATTGCAACATTATCATTGAGGCACATATTTTGTTTGTCTTTGTTTTTTTCCACATTTGTGAGGGTGATGTATTTTTTTAGTCGTTAAGCATAGAGAATGTTTTAATGTTTTATACACTTCTAAGAAATGAGCATAATCCTTTATATTATATTCTTTAATTTCAGAAGTTCACCATATATACATTAAACTATATTCAAATCTTTAGATCACTGCTTATTTTGTTACATTTGCATATCTATGAATGTGTTACACTATAACACAATACTTTTATGTTTTTACACTTTATATTTACCTGTATCATGTTTGGCTTTTTCTTTCAAAATTAGATAATTAGACATATGTTATGTGTTGAAATTAATTTATTCTCTATGGTATCTTTCATCAAAAGATCCCATATATGACTTTGTCTGTGAAACCAAGTTAAAAATAAACAACATTGCATCATAAACTCCATTATAGGTTGGTCTTGATGAGTAGGCAAAATCATGAAAATAATCATGGAAAAAATGTTCAATAGTTAGCAGTTATTGAACAATATCAAGAAGCAAAGTAACTCTAAAACATAAAATAAAATGAAAATATGAGATACTGTCAAATCAGGATATAAATTTTTGGTGGCTAATATGAATTTAATTATATACATAGGTTATATAAAAAGAGAACTATGTTGAGAGAAACAAAACAGTCTCAAAACTTATAGACTAATAGTACGCTAAATATATCTTCCAGGAGAGCTGAGAAAAATTAGAAATGAATAATACTAAACAAATAAATTACAAAAAAATGAAATTTATTGTTATTTAACACAAAAAACTGACTCTCTACTAAAGTCAACAATTAAACAACAATTAAACTTTATACACCTTTCCACAGATTTTGATTGGCTAGTGGTAAAAATCTTTAATACATTTATTAAAGGGAAAAACAGGTAGTGGGAACATCTTACAACTTCTACATGTTCTGGGTAATAATGCATCAATTAAACAAATGAGAAATGAGGAGGAAGGAGAAAATACCAATATTTATTGTTATTGTTAAAAAAACTTTCATGGTACAAAATATTCATCATAATCAGGAAATCAAAAGCATCCAGTAGTGTCCACTCACGTCAAAATTGGATCTTTTTCCAAATGAGGCAAAAGACAGCCATAGGCATGACAAATTTAGAATATAGGCAAAAGAGAACTCACTTTAAAATATTACAGAGAAGTGTGCCAACAAATCATGAATCATATTTAAAAAACCAAACAGCAGTAGAAGTGAAAACAAATCCACAACCTATTTGGTGTTAGACTCAATTCACTAGGCACATGATTATGGGAGCATTTACAACTGAACAAGTTAGAAAGAAAAAAGATAGATTAAAAGTTGGACTGATTGGCTCATTTTTCCATAAAGATTGATTCTTATTATAAGTGATGTACAACCATGAGAAGTTGTTCAGTGAGCATCGAAAGAAATTAAAACAGCAATTAAGATGATATATTGAGGAATAGTGATTGGTCAGCCAAAACACACAGATGAAATGTTTCTTCAAAAATAATCACTTTGGGAGAAGTGCCAAGATGGTGGAGTAGAAAGAAACATATATTTTAGAGCTTCCCCCACAGCCCACAAATTACCTATAAAAAATGATTCTCAACAAATTCTAGAGCAGCAGAAACCATACAACAACAGAATGAAAGAGATTTCCAGACAAAGATAACGGGAAAGGTCTGTCTCATGAGACACTGAGCACAGCAGAGACCAGTCCTGGTCATGCAGCACGGGGAGGAAAACGACCAGAACAGGCCTCCAAGGCAGAATACCCATCAGGAAGGGTCCCAGATATTTCAACCCACAAGCAACAAAGAAAGCTCCAAAGGTTAGTGTGGGAAGGCCTTCCAAGCTGGGCGAGAGGGGAAGTGGTTCCTCCAGAAATAGCTCCAGGCCATGCTAGAGGCTGCAGCAGCAAACTGCAGGCAGACTCGGGGGCCAGAAAACAACCTGGCTCCATTGTCCAAGCAGCTCTGCTTAAGGCCTCAGGTGTTAGGAAGCAGCTGATCTAAATGACTGATGGCCTTGCATCCACCCAAAGCCCAGGAGAACTGAGCAGCTGAGTCGAATCTCTTGACAAAGGATTCAGAAGTCAAGTAACTGACTTCTAAATGCGTAAAAAAAAGGGAAAAAATAAGAGCACAGAAGGTTATACTCTTGGTGAACAGGTGTCTCCTCCCATCCTTTTGGATGAGGAAGAACAAGGCTTAGTGTCACAAGAAGATAAGAGCTCTGTCGCTAGGGCATCCAAAATGAACTTAAATTGGACTCAGGCAATGGAAGAGATTGAAAAGCAGATTAGCAGCCTGCTAAAGAGAAGCGAAAAATGCTCGGGAAAATAACACCTTTAAAAAGAGACTAACTGAGTTGGAAAAAGAGGTCGGAAAAACCAATGAGGAGAAGGAAGCATTAAAAAGCAGAATCACCTAAATCGAGGAAAAGTTTCAAAAGTTCACTGCAGAAAATAATTCTTTGACAGAGAGAACTGAGTTCAGAGAAATGAATGACTGTGAGATAAACCAAGCAGTTAAAAAAACAAAATCAAAATTTGAAAAAAAATAAAAACATAATGAGGAGCATCTCATTGGAAAAGACACTGAACTGGAAAATAGATCCAGGAGAGACAATGTAAAAATTAGGGGACTACCTGAAATCCAAGATAAAAAAAAACAAAACCTAGGCATCTTTTTTCATGAAATTATCAAGGAAAACTGTCCCGATATTCTAGAACTATAGGGCAAAACAGATATTGAAAGAATCCACCAATCACCTCCTGAAAGAGACCCCAAAAGAGAAACTCCTAGAACTATTGTCACCAATTTTCAGAGTTCCTAGATCAAGGAGAAAATACTGTAAGCAGCTAGAAAGAAACAATTCAAGTATTGTGGAAATAAAATCAGCATAACACCGGATCTGGCAGCTTCTATGCTAAGGGATGGAAGGGCTTGCAAAAGGATATTCCAGAAGTCAAAGGAACTGGGATTAAAACCAAGAATCACTTACTCAGCAAAACTGACTATGATATTTCAAAAGAATAAATGGTCATTCAATGATAGAGGACTTTCAAGCATTCATGATGGGAAGACCAGAACAGAAGATACAATTTGACATTCAAACACAATAATGAAGAGAAGCATGAAAATGTAAACAGGAAAGAAAAATCATAAAAGACTTTCTAAAGGTGAACTTTTTACATTCCTACATGGAAAGAAAGCATTTATAACTCTTGAGATGTTTCTCAGTATTTGGGTAGGTGGAGGGATTGTACATACACATTTACACACATGGAGACAGAGAGTAAAACTTGTGTTGAATCAGAAGAGACTATATCCACACAAAAAAAATAAAATAAAAATTAAGGAGTGAAGGAGGAAAATCCTGGGAGGAGAAAGGGAGAAATGAAATGGGACTGGCTATAACTCAGTAAAGAGATAAAGAAAAATCTTTTTCAAGGGAAGAGAAAAGGGAGAAGGGGAGAGGGGAAAACTGAAGCTACTCTCTCTACACATGCCTTAACAGAGGAATAACACGATCATGAAATTTGACATGAAAACCTATCTTACAGTGCACGAAAGTACTGGAGGTTTTGACAAGTGGGGTGAGGGGAGTGATAGAAGGGAGGGCAAATGGAGAAGGGGGTAACTAGAAATAAACAGTTTTGGGAAGGGGCAAGGTCAAATGAGCAAATACAAAGAAGGGGATATAGAGTAGATAGAGCGCAAGATAATAAGTATTGCACAACATGGTTATGTGGAAGCCTTTTTCGAAACGACACATATGTAGCCTGTATTGAATTCCTTGGCTTCTCATTGGGGATGGGTAGGAAGGGAGAGAATTTGAATTCAAACTATTAGAAATGAATGTTGAGGATTATTATTCCACATAACTGGGAAAGAAGAAACACAGGTAATGGACGATAGACATTTCTCTGGCACTGCATGAAAATAAAGTGGGTGGGGATAAGGCAAGGGTTGGGTGTGATAGAAAGGAGGGCTCATTTAGGTAATCAGAATGCAAAGTATTAGAGGCTGGGAGGAAAGGAGACATGGGGAGAAAAAGTGGACATGTTAAAAAGTGATATAAAACAAGTTACTATTAAAACAATTGACTGAATTAATTCCTGAGACTATATCAGAGGCATCTTATTTTGAGGAAAAGAAATTCAGTCTAAGTTTCCTAGAGACAAGTAACCTCGGGGAAAATTTGGTATTGAAAGAAAAGTTAAGGTTTTAATGGGATATTTGATTATATGATTCTTATTTAATCTGAAACTAGAACAACTATAGAAAGGCATGTAAGCCACTTAAGACTTACCTCAAAAGATATTCCTAAGCCAATGTGAAATTATCATCATATCTGAAACCTGGTTATTGGAATTTTCCATTTTAAGATGCTATGGGACTATTAACTCACTATTAACTCACTAGTCAGAAACTCTGGGTATGGGAGGCAAGAAAGGAAGTCTGAGCCTTCAATCCATGATACTGGTAAGTCTGTGAGATGCTGCTATGAACTGCAAAATGACCTCCTGGGAAGGATGGGAGAGCAGCTTTCCATCCTGGGCTGAGGAAGGAGTCTCCTGACTCAATTTTCCTACTGATACCTGGCAGACTTTAAGCCTGACTGAATGCAAGTTGACAATCTACTCCTGCCGGGAATTGACATGAAGTTGGGGAGATATTGACATGTCCCTACTTTTAGTGACAATTTCCCATAGTCAGAAGTGTTGTAAGCTTAATACCA
This sequence comes from Potorous gilbertii, assembly GCA_028658325.1. Classification (NCBI taxonomy): domain Eukaryota; kingdom Metazoa; phylum Chordata; class Mammalia; order Diprotodontia; family Potoroidae; genus Potorous; species Potorous gilbertii. The sequence goes on along the minus strand of CM053771.1, from coordinate 436,614,066 downwards.
GATCTATTAAATTATAGGTTGTTGATAGGAGAACATCCGTTGTTGTCTAAAATGAAGCGATTAGGCTTAAGACTTTAGGCCAACAACACTAACTTAAGGTCTTTTAATTCTTAGTAGTAGTGTGGAGATAATTAGGTCAAGGACTTACCAAGTTAACATTCATAGTTATTATTTATGTCTCAGTTGCTCAATGTTAAAAAAAATATCGCTTGCAGTCTATACTGTAAACGGTTTAAAAGAATTATCAGCTGACCAAACACTGGAATTGTTTTATGTGATATGAACTATGCTGAAAATGAAAAAAAATAAATTAAAAAAATAATCAGTTTTTAATTCTTAAATGAAGTTTGTCTGTCTGCGTTTTTCCTTCATTTTTGAATACCATGACATCAGAGAAATAATGACATTAATTGCCCTTGTCTTTGTTATGAGTGAAAGAGGGCTGTGCAAGGTCACCCACCTCACTTTTTTCTCCTGCGTTAACTGGGTCCAGTGACCAGATATTCACGAGGATTGGAGATGGCCCAAGATGCAATGGGAGACTTTGGCCTTTTTAGGTTTGTTTTTTCAGATACTTACTTAGAGGGAGGTTACACCTATTGAACGAATATGCCTCTTTAAGTAGTAGTCAGGAGAATTGCCCTTTTAAAAAACAAAAGAAAAATAACTCAACAGAAACTGTTACTAATAATAATAATCACTCAAAGGCAGTCATTAAGTGGATCTTGAGCGGTGACCCAAAGCAAGTACTAACATCAACAAAAGGTATATTTAAAGGACTTCAGTACACTGGAAAGAAAATTTTTGGAAATTTTATAAAGTATTACCTTCCTTTTCATGTTGTGTTGTTAAGTCATTTCGGTCTTTTCTATTTATTTGTGACCTTATTTGGAATATTCTTGGCAAAGTTACTGGAGTTATTTTCTCCAGATAATTTTACTTAATAAGGAAACTAAAATAAACAAGGTAAAGTAAGTTGCCCAGTACAACACAGATAATAAGTGCCTGAGGCCAGATTTCAACTCAGAGAAAACATTTGAAAAACTGAACAGAGGACACTGGTTTGGAAAAGATCACTTAATGTCCCAATCCTAAAGAAGTGTCATGCCAATGAGTATTCAAATACTGAAACACTGAAATCATTTCATATACCTCCAAGGTTATTTTTAAGATTATGCAAAGTAGGCTTTAATAACCACATATGTATTGAGAATTACCTGAAGAACAAGTTGATTTTCAAAGAGACAGAGGAACTAGAGAAATGTTGCCTAAATTTACAGGATTGTGAACAAAGAAAAGAAATTCCAAGAAAAATAGAAATCCACTGCTAAATCACTGACTATGCTAAAGCTTTTGAGTCTTTGGATCTAAACAAAATGTGACAAGTCCTCAAGCAGACAGGAGTAGTACATGTTTTAATTTTCTCTTGAGCAAATTGCATGTGAACCAAGAAATAACAGTGAAGACTGACAATGGAACAACTAATTGCATTAAAATTGGAAAAGGTAAACAAGGCCATATATAACAACAAGGCCATTATGTATTTAACTTATATGAGGAATAAATAATGCAAAATTCCATGCTAGGCAAATCAAAATCTAGAATAAAGGTTGTTAGATAAAATATCAACAGTCTTAGATATGTATGTGATACTACTCTGATGGCAGATAGTCTAGAGGACAAAAGAAGAGACTGTAGAAGTTGACTTGAAGATTAACATAACCAAAAAATCTAAGATCTTAACTAGCCCATCATGTCCTCACAAATAGTGATAGTAGAAATGGAGGCAGTTATATTTTACATTCCTGGGCTCAAAGGTCACTGTAGATAATTATTGCAGCCATGAATTAAAAGACAGTCCTTGGAAGCAATGCTATGGAAAAATCTGGATACGTACTAAAAAGCAAAGACACCATGTTGCCAAAAAAGTCCACGTAGTCCAAATTATGATTGTTGCAGTAGGAAATGGCCGTGAGCCAGACCCTACTCTAGGAAATATGAGTACCACCAGAATAAATGCTTTCAAATTATGCTGCTGAAGAAGACTTCTGAGAGTCCCTTAGACCTGGAGTTTAAATCAGTTAACACATAGAGAAATTAATTGAGATTATTCACTGGAAGGTCATATATTGAATATGAAGCTTAAATACTTTGACAACATAATTAGAAGATGGGACCTTGCACAGCTCATCCCTCACTCAGATTAAAGCCAATGCAACTCATGTCATCATCTTGATGTTGTGGTCCTTTTTAAGAACAAAGGATAAGAGAAGAAGAAGAGGAAGAAGAAGAAGAAGAAGAAGAAGAAGAAGAAGAAGAAGAAGAAGAAGAAGAAGAAGAAGAAGAAGAAGAAGAAGAAGAAGAAGAGACTCATTGGAAAAGGCACTGATATTAAGAAAGATTGAAGACAAACGAGAAAGACGACAACAGAAATGAGATGTATGTCAAATGAAACAATGAACATAAACCTAGTCCAACTTTGAGAGATAGTATAGAACGGAAGGATTTGGCATGCTATTGTCAATAGCGTCAAAAAGAGTTGGACATGACTGAACAGTTGAACAATAATTTGGGGACTTCAGATTTGGTGCTGTATCTACTGTACTGCCTAGCTACTGTGCTGCTGAATAAAATCAGAAGTCAGAATAAGTCTGATTTCCTGTAATTCATATGATTCATTTTCATCTATATCCTCACTGAAGAAATGCATTATTTTCAGTTCATCCTATTTGATTTAATGTTTTAATCCCTACGAAATATTTTCCATACTTCTTTTTTCCTTCAACTCAAGGAAGAATAATCCAGATATGCCCTCAATTGAGCATCTTACCCCTTATGATAATGAAAATATTGAAGATATTTGATAAAATTTCTCTTTAATGCCCTTCCCGTCATCTCAGACTCTCCACTTTCCCTTCCTTTCCCTCAGTCACTCATAGTAAATACATGTTCTCCTTCAATGGCAACTCTTAAAAATGCATTTGTGATCATGCCCTGCATTCCTCACCACGTTACAATTTTAGTATTCCTGCCCCTCTGCTTAACCATAAAACTAATTCTGCAAACTATTTCTCACCCAATTTTCTTCAAAAATTCTAAAGATTCTCCCATACTTAAAAATCCTTCACCACACCATAACTACTCTTGAAGTTATTTTCCTATCTTGCTCTTCCAACTCTAAGCACAGCTGTCTATATTCTCCACTTCCATGTCTTTCCCTTATCCCTTTGCATCTTTTTTTGATGAATATATTTTCTTTTATTAGTTGAAATTAATTTCCATTTCTTAGTTCTTTAACTTCCACTTCCTTCACAGCCTATGATAAATTATGGAAAACGGAACCTTTTACAAATGCGTATAGGCAAGTAAAACACGTTCACACATTAGCCATATGCTTTAAAAATGTTGTTCGATATGTCTCTCACTAATTTATCTGGAATTGTACATTTCATCGAAAGCCCTCTGAAATCATAATTGGTCACTTTGTTACCAGAATTTCTTAGTCTTTCAAAGTTGGTTGTATTTATAATATTGTTGTTATTGTATTTTTTTCTTCTTTTTCAGCTCACTTTTCTTTCAATCACTTCATAAAAGTCTCTCAATATTTCTCTGAAACCAAACATCCCCTTCATCCTTTCATCGAAAACAATCATATTCTATCACATTCATATAACCTGAATTAAGCAGTCATTTCCTATTTGATGAATGTCCCCTCAGTTTCCTTATTTTTAACCATTAAGAGAACTAAAAGATATATATGGGAAACAGTTGACTTTATTTGATCTCTTTGGGATTACAGAAACAGTAGCAGCATTCTTGAGTTTGAATTTGGTCATGAAATCTTCTCCATCCATAAATCTGAGAGATCATTTCTTCCATCCTTCTTTAAATTGTTTATGATTTCACACATCATGTCTATATCATCTATTATTTTGGTATTTGCCTAACTATAGAGTGTGAGAGTGTTGGTGCCATATTTCTTTCAATTTTTCCAAATGCTTTTGGCAAGTAGAGAGTTATTGACCTAATATCTATTTTATTTGAGTTTGTTAAACACTAATATAGTGTGCTTATTTATAGACATATGTATATTGGACATTTAAGTTTTGTCAGTGATGAACTGTGTGGGTTTATTGATGGCCAGAGACATTGAGGCAGTTGTTAACTACATCAAATCATTTTACTTGACTCTGCTTTTCTGACTAAAACCTCATAATCATCTGCAATAATGAAAATTTTGTTGTCTCAGTGTCTATACATAATCTTTCCATTTTGATACATTTTTTATGTTTTTATGATTTCTAGCATGATTTTAAATGATGACAATGAATATCCTTTTCTAATCCCTCATTTTATTGAAAAAAGGTGATATTCGTTATAAGTTTTAAATAAAGATTAATTTTCATATTCAGGAAAATATTGTTTTGCTTTGTTTATTTGTTTACATTGTTTTTTTATTTATAAGCTTTAAGTTCACAACATTCATTTCCATAAAATTTTGACTTCCAAACTTTCTCCCCACTTCTCCCCTCCCTCCACAAAGCTCCGAGCTTTTAGATGACCCCTTTCACCATTCTGCCCTCCCTTGTAAGATCCTTCCCTAACCCTTTCCCCACCTTCTTTTTTGTCCTATAGGGCAAGATAAATTTCTACACCCATTAGCTCTATTTTTTATTTCCCAGTTGTATGCAAAAACAATTCTCAACATTTGTTCCTAAAACTTTGAAGTCCAACTTGTTTTCCTTCCTTCTTCCTTATCTATCCCCTCTGAGAAGGCAAACAATTAAATATAGGCTATATTTGTGCAGTTTTTCAAATGACTTCCATCATAGTCATGTTGTGTAAGACTAACTATATTTCCCTCCATCCGTTCCTGCCCCCCCATTTCTTCTATTCTCTATTTGAACTCGTCACTCCCAAAGAGAATTTACTTCTAATTGCTTTGTCTTCCCTTCCATCATACCGCCATCCTTCTTATCCCCTTCTTCGCTACTTTCCTGTAGTGTAAGATAGTTTTTCAAACTAAATTGAATATGCAAGTTATTCCTTCCTTGATCCCCTTTTTCGCTATATTTAAACAGCATTTTCTTGTCGGTATTGTGAGAGATAATTTGCCCCATTACATTTCACCCTTTCTCTTTCCAATATATTCCTGTCACACTTCTTCATTTTATTTTTCAGAGATGATTTAGAGATGATTACCATTCAAATCACCGTATACTCTCAGTCTTTGTCTCTGTCTTTCTCTCTGTTTCTCTCTGTCTCTATCTCTGTCTCTGTCTGTCTGCTCTCTCTCTCTATCTCTCTCTCTCTCTCTCTCTATGTATATATATAAATATAAATATATATATATACATATATATACACAAACACACACACACATATATATGTGTTTGTTTGTGTGTGTCTGTTTGCTTGTAATTACACTAACTACTCAGATAATGAGAAAAGTTTTGAGAATTATAAATATTATCTTTCCATGCAGGAATGCAAACAGATCAAATTTAGTAAGTCACTTTACTTTATCTTTCCTGTTTACCTTTTCATGCTTCCCTTATTTCCTGTGTTGGGAAGTTAAATTTTCTTTTCAGATCCAGTCTTTTTATCAAGAATACTTGAAAGTAATAACTGGCTGGGAAAATGCCCAGAAAAGGAAAAACAAATAAGACCACAAAAGGTTACTTTCTTGGCGAACAGATGTTCATTTCTGATGAGGAAGAACAATTCTTATCTCCAGGGAAAGACACAGAAGTCAAAGCCTCCGCGTCTCAAACATGTGAAATAGATACCCAATCGGCTCAGGCCATGGAAGAGCTCAAAAAGAATTTTGAAAATCAAGTTAGACAGGTGGAGGAAATACTGGGAAGAGAAATGAGAGAGATGCAAGAAAAGCATGAAAAATGGGTCAATACCTTGATAAAGGAGACCCAAAAAATGCTGAAGAAAATAACACCTTGAAAAATAGGCTAATGAAATTGGCAAAGGACGTTCAAAAAGCCAATGAGGAGAAGAATGCTTTCAAAATCAGAATTAGCCAAATGGAAAAAGAAGTGCAAAAGCTCACTGAAGAAAATAGTTCTCTCAAATTGAGAATGGAGCAGATGGAGGCTAATGACTTCATGAGAAACCAAGAAATCACAAAACAAAGTCAAAAGAATGAAAAAATGGAAGAGAATGTGAAATATCTCATGGGACAAACAATTGACCTGGAAAATAGATCCAGGAGAGACAATTTAAAAATTATGGGAGTACCAGAAAGCCATGATAAAAAAAAGAGGCTAGACATCATCTTTCAGGAAATTATCAAGGAAAACTGTCCTGATATTCTAGAAGCAGAGGGCAAAAACAAGGGTATTCAAGGAATCCGCCTATCACTGCCTGAAAGAGATCCAAAAACAGAAACTCCTAGGAACATTGTGGCCAAATTCCATAGTTCTCAGGTCAATGAGAAAATGTTACAAGCAGCTAGAAGGAAACAATTCCAGTAATGTGGAAATACATTCAGGATAACACAAGATCTGGCAGCTTCTACATTAATGGATCGAAGGGCATGGAATAGGATACTCCAGAAGTCAAAGAAACTAGGACTAAAACCAAGAATCACCTACCCAACAAAACTGAGTATAATACTTCAAGGGAAAATATGGTATTTCAATGAAATTGAGGACTTTCAAGCATTCTTGATGAAAGGACCAGAGCTGAAAAGAAAATTTGACTTTCAAACACAAGAATGAGAAGAAGCATAAAAAAGTAAACAGCAAAGAGAAGTCATAAGGGACTTACCAAAGCTGAACTGTTTACATTCCTACATGGAAAGACAATATTTGTAACTCTTGAAACGTTTCAGTATCGGGATAGTTGATAGGATTGCACAAACATACACACACACACACACACACACACACACACACACATACACACATGCACACACACACAGTGACAGAGGGCACAGAGTGAATTGAATAGGATGGGGTCATATAAAAGAAATCAAGGTAAATGGTGAGAGAGAAATGTAGTGGAAGGAGAGAGGGTGAAATTAAATGGGAAAATTATCTGTCATAGAAGAGGCACAGAGGAGACTTTTTAGTGGAGGGAAAAAGAGGAGAGTCGAGAATAAGAAAACATGAAGTTTACTCTCATCACATTCGACTAAAGGAAGGAATAAAATGTACACTCACTTTGGTATGAAAACCTACCTTAGAATACAGGAATGTGGGGGAGAAGGAGATAAGCAAGGTGGGAGGAATGATGGAAGGGAGGGCAATGGGAGGTGGGAGCAACTTGAAGTCAACACTCGGTGAGGGACAGGATCAAAAGAGAGAATAGAAACAATGGGGGGCAAGATAGGATGGAGGGAAGTATAGTTAGTCTTACCCAACACGACTATTATGGAAGTTATTTCCAAAACTATACAGATATGGCCTATATTGTATTTCCTGCCTTCCCAAAGGTAATGAGTGGGGAGGGAGCGATGGGGAGAAGTCGGAACTCAAAGTTTTAAGAACAACTGTTGAGTATTGTTCTTGCTACTAGGAAACAAGAAATACAAGTAATAGGGAATAGAAAGTTATCTTGCCCTGTAAGACATAAGAGAAGAAGGGGACAATAGAAGGGAGTGATGATAAAAGGGAGGCCAGATTGACGATAGGGGAAATTAGAATGCTTGATGTATTGGGGTGGGGGGAGGGGACAAATGTGGAGAAAATTTGGAACCCACAATTTTGTGAAAATTAATGTAACAAGTTAAAGAAATAAATTTGTATTTAAAAAAATTAAATAAACAAAATAAAATAAAAGGGAAAAAAAAGAACTATTTTCTTCAGTGAGCTTCTGAACCTCATTTTTCATTGACTAATTCTGCTTTTTAAGACCTCCTCCATCGGGTTTTTGAACATCTTCTGCCAATTAGATTTCCCTATTTTTAAAATTGTTATTTTCTTCAGCATTTTTTTTTGAGTCTCCTTTAGCACGCTGTTGACTTGTTTTTATGATTTTCGTGCATTGCTCTCATTTCTCTTCCTAATTTTTCTCCACCTCTCTTACATGATTTTCAAAATCCTTTTTGAGTTCTTCAATGGCCTGAGACCATTGCATGTTTATTTTGGATTTTTGTGATGCAGAAGCCTTAAATTTTACCTCTTCCCCTGCTGGTAAGCATTGTCCTTCCTTATTCAAAAGAATGGGAAAAAATACCCTTTCAAAAGGAAAGTAACCTTTTATAGTCTGAATTTTTTTTCTATCTTGGTGGCATTTTCCCAACCAGTTACTTTACTTTTGGGTCCTATGTCCAGAGTAAGGTACACACTGGTGGTCTGTAAGGTCTCATTTCTTCCAAGGTGGCACACTGAAGCCTGCACAATGGCCTGGGAGCACCCAGAAACTTTTCTGTCCAGATTTGGTGAATAGTATAATTCCCTCTCCACAACAACTTCCTATTCCACCATGGCAGCATTCATGGCTGAGATTCTGATCAACTGTTCGATTCCTCCAGGGTCTTTAGGAATAGGTTTCCCAGGGCCAGGCTGCTACTCAGTGTGAGATTAAGTTCAGCTGCTCAATTCCCCCAGATACCTAAAATTGAGGGCTCCAACACTGTATTCTGGCTGCAGACTGCTGCCCACCACAGGCACCACAACATGCCCTCCACCTGCTGCTGTTGTTGCAGCCATTGCCTGTGGCTGGAACAAAGGGGGGACCCTGCTCACTTCTTTCTGAAATGAAAAACTATTTTTACTGACCTTTGAACCTTCCTTTGGCACCTGTGGGTTGAAGGATCTGAGAATCCCCTCTTCTGCTTGGGATTCTTCCCCTAAGACCTGCTCCAGTCCTGTTACTCCTGGTGCCACATAGCCAGGTCTGGGCTCTCCTTCATGTCCAGTGCAACAGACCTTTCCCATTGGCCTTTCAGGTCACCCTGGGTTGGAAATATTCTCCACTCCATTTTTCTGTGCCTTCTGCTACCCTAGAATTTGTTGAGAGTCATTCTTTACAGGTATTATATGAGCTGTGTCAAAAATGTTATTTTTCATGCTTTCCATTTTTAAAAACAGAAATTTGTTTTTATGTTATCGGCTGAAGTTCGAACTACTGATTTTCCTCTTCTGACTGTTCTTAATTTTTTTTAGAATTTCATGAAATGTATCCTTGGTTATCTCCTTACATTTATGTTTTCCTCTATTTTATTCAGTAATAATCTATATGAGAAATTTCATGTGTATACTCATTAATGGCAACATCACTATGATGACAACAAAATGTTATTGGGGATTAAAAAATAAAAACAAAATGGAAGATTTTATTATCTGTCTATCATTGGGTCTGTCTCTGTTTGTTTCTCTGTTTCCGTCTCTCTGATTATATGTAGTTAACTTTTATGTTAATTATATTCAGACCAGTGTGATACATCCAGGCTTTCCACTGATCTTCAATATAACATTCCCCATTAATTTTTGAATGTTTCAAACTAGATTCCCCACAGATATCTCAAACAAATTATGTCTAAACCATAACAGCAAAACCCTACTCTTCCCCAAACTTGCTTATTGTTGTTAAAGGTGTTACCAGTCTTTTAATTTTGTACACTTTTTTACTACTTTTAATACATCACTTTTCCTTATCCCATATATCCAATTATCTTCCCAGATCCAACGTTTATACCTCCATCACCTCAATTTATCTGAAAATTGCTTCTACTTACACAGCTATTTCTTCATTTTGAGTATTTTTTTTCCATTATCCTGGGATGCTGCTGTAACCTTTAATTGATCCCTCTGTTTCAACTCTCTTCCCACTTCAGTCTTGTTATCTAAACTTCAGCTAACATAGTTATTTCTTAAGCAAAAATCCAACCATGTTACTTCCTTACTTGATAATCATTCATTAATTATGTGTCAAACAGAGTTTTAGGTGTTAGAGATACAAACAAAACCTAGGCAAGAACCTCATGTTTACAGTCTAATAATGTAATTAACAAGGATCTAGGTCACTCTATGTGAAATAAATTTAAAAGAATGAGTATTGTATCCATAAACTATCCAACATACACAGGATGTCCTGCTACCACAGGTTCTTACATCTGCATTCACAAAAGGAAAGGCTACTTTTGAGGAGTTAAAAATCACTTTAATCAAGCACATGTATCATTCCTGATAATCAACAGAAAAGTCCAACTGTCTGGCCACAGTTACCAGAAAGGGAAGAACCAACATCTGGGTTTTCAAAGCCAGGAGATCCTTAATCTCTTCCCAGTGTCCTCCTCTGGCCAAAGAAACACTTCCAGTAAGCACCTTCTGTGTATTTATGCCTTTTATAGAGTCAGAAGGTATTCCAACCCTTGACAACCAGTGCCTCTTTAACAAAAGGTATGAGACTTCCTGCAAATCCTCTCTAATCAAACTCCCTTAATGGGTAGACCCATTAATGAGTGGGGAACATCCTTAATCACATTACCAATACAAATACACACGTATATATATATATATATATATATATATATATATATATATGTATACTGTTTCTAGTTAAAGGAGCTTTTATTTCTGCACTTTACTCCTAGTAAAGATTCTTGATTGGTAAAGGTAAGTTTCAATCAGGGGTGTTTGACTATACTAAAATAAAAACAGCAAGAGATCTCACTTTGCTTGCCATTGCAAGTAGCAATAACTATAAAGTGAATAAATAGAAGATATAAAGGGAGGGATCCAACTATTGAGCATCACGAGATTTTGGGGGGAAGGTGGTATTTGAGCTGCATTTTGAGGAGTTACTCTGAAGAGGGAACGCATTCCATAAGTGGGGTATTATTAAATAAAATAAAAACATGTGTAAGGAATAAATGTAATATTTGAGAAAAAGATGGGCAATTTGGCTTCACTGTGGAGATATCTTCTTGTATTATGTAATTTATTAAGGTATATTATGTACAAATATTAGTAAAAACTGTGTAAACATCGTGGGATCTCATGGTAATGGATATTACTCTTATCTACATCAAGAGTGCAAAGAGTATGGAATGGAAGAATTGGTTTTGAAGTGGAAGCAAAGTATATCGTCTATACTTTTGATGGTTTTATTAGTGAAAGGAAAGAGAAACCAAGGATAGCTTGAGTGGAAATGAGGGAAGAAAAAGGCTACAGAAAACGAGTTTGTGAGCAGTTTTATAACCTGAAACAACATAAGGAAGAAATCATCAGAAAAGTATAGAATGAAGATACTTGTTGGGAGAAGTGAACAATGATATAAGAACTTAAAGGACTCAAGTGATAAGACGAAGGACATAAGTGTTAGAAAACTCCTTCCTTTGAAATAGAGACTGGAAAGAAAACATAGGTAAAGATATTGTGATGTCTTAGGTATCAAGGATATTCTTCATATTATTTTCTTGTATTTTAGGTCTCATTGCTTGTAGAAAGCAAGTAGGTTAGAAGGGGTTTGTGACTCAAAGGCAAATGAAGAGTATATGCCAATTTTACTATGTACAATTTCATGTATAAGAGGTCAAAATGATTGTTATACAGCAGTAAAACCCAACAGGGGTTAGATTTCATAAACTCATAGTCAACCTTGGCCTGAGTAGCATGGTTTACTTTGAAGCAGTACAAATCATTTTAAATTGTTTATTCCTTGGAAAATATTTGATTTCCATGTTATAAATCACGATGTGGTGTCATGGTTACTAAATTTATTTAATTTAAATGTGTAGTATACATTTGTTTTAATGCTTAAAGGCTGTAAAATAAATTATTACTGTGGCAAACTGTTCACTTTTAATATTGACATACAAAAGTCATTGGGAGTAAAGACATGAGTGTAAAAGAAATATGTAAAATATCTTCAGAGAGTTTAAATTGACAAGGCTGCATATATTGAAGGCACATAACGTGCCTTTCCTGGTAGCTGTAACATTGAATGTTCATCCAGTTCAAACTTGCAGATTCAGAACATTCCTGGATAGTCAAAATTAAAACTGATTTATGGATCTAGTGTATTGACCTATATTTAAAAAAATATATTATCATTTACAACTAGTAATTCTCTTACAGAAGTTTCATCTTCATTTCCAAGTGACGATATAACTATAGTGTGAATGAGTAAGACCGTATGTTTCAATGAAAAATGTGAAAGAAATGATTATGATGACCATATTCAAATCTGAAATGACCTTCACTAAGTCATTTAAACTCTACAGGTCCAGATTTGTCATTCAATGCTACAAAAAATCATAAATAAATAAATAAAGGCATTGAACTAGATTACTTCTGAAGTAGTTTCCGGGTTCACATGCACTAGCCTGCAAATAGCAATGAAGCCATAGTATATATTTTTGCATGATAAAGCTTCAAAAGCACTTTCTTCATCACTATTATATTGGCTAGGTAGTGCAAATATTATTATTCTAATTTTGCAGATGAAGAAACTGAGACTAAGTAATGTAAAGTTATTTTCCTATGATAATGTGGATGAGAAATACAATCATGTGATAATCAAGGGCAGTGGTTTTACCCCTACCTATAATGATATATGAATATGTGTATGATTTAAACTTTTTTAATTTCTTCTCATTGCTATTTTGTTCTTATAATTCTTACTTTTTCTCATAATGTTTCCTCCATATTTTCCTTATATACGTTAAATGATACTCAAAGAAAATCCATGGTGAACCCAGAGTGAACATCAGAGTTTCCAAGGACTAGCAAAAGCAAAATCAAATGTAATCTGGCGATTAAAGAGCTTTTTTATAGAAGGAAACATTCTTTTTAAGACAACCATACTTTAACTGTGAATGTCCATAAAGAAAAATGCATTTTCTATTTCCTTTGCTTTTTCATATTTTAGTATTTAAGTCTTCTGGGAGGTATAATTTTGTAGTGAATGTATTTTCATTTAATTCTGTCTTTCTAACTTTCCAATTCTTTATAAATTGATGAAATTTTATAGCATCTTGTTATTTGACCGGTCAGACATATATCCAAGATATGTAAATGAATGTCTTGGAGACACATGGAAAAGACAATAATTGTGACTATTACAAAGCAAGAGCTGTCTTCTATCTTTGGATTATTCTTGGTGGTCCTTTCTCCTTCATTCAGGAAACAATGTTTTTCTCATTTTTAATTCTTGTAAACAGAAAAAAAATCACAGCTTCTTCATTACTGAAACACAAACTTTATCACATAAATTCGTTCTGTATTCTCAATGGTCGAGTTTAATAGATTTTTCAATGTTGAAAGGTTTAGTTTTTGCTTACATAGAAATTATTAAAGAATATATACCTAGGATTAAAATGTGTCCTCTTTAAGATGTCTAAGATATATGTTTATGATTTTACCTATTACTGATGTTTAGTGATTCTTATTGTTAGAAAATTAACATTATAGATTAATTCTATTATGTTTCACTTTAAATTCAATTTCGAGTGACTTGGTAAAAAGGATCATATGATTTTAGAATTCAGAGATACCTTAGTTATAATATAATGCATATGATAGTTTTGTTGATGAGAATGCTGGTTTTCATAGAACATATTCATAGTCTGATGGGTACCATATTCTATATTACATATGAATGTGTGCATGGGCACATGCAGAATCATTTTGTAATACTGATTAAATTGTTGATCAGAAGTTAAGGAGCACTAGGTTCAGATCTTATCTCTGAAAATTACTGTAATATCATGGATGAACATTTATTCTCTATACAAATGAGTCAATTCCCTAGTATTTACACACTAAAACAAAACAACCACAACAACAAAAAGGAGGGGATTGAATTATCGTGATGGTGTAAGGGTTCCATCCTGAGAGTACTATGTATATTGACTACATTTTACTCAAATTTTGTTTATTAACCCCTTCAAATGTTAGAATGACACCCATAACTAATATTCTAAGAAGTATCCTATTGGTAAAGAGAACAATATTATTCATGAAAGTTGTGTTTCCTCATATATTTCACCATGATTCAATAAACACTTATTTATCTAACAATCAGTTTATTATTCGTTCTTTTTTAAGAACATAACAAGAGAGTTTTTACATTAAGTGTCATATTCACAGTTGGCAGGAGAGGGTTGGCGCTGAGTAATGGGTTGAGAGCTTAGCAAGTATGAGTCGTTGGAAAGCTGATTCTTGGTGTTGACAATGGGTGGAGGCACACAAATGTCCTGTCCTCTATCTAGGCACTGCTCACAGTCAGTCAGGTAGTTGATCCCTTCAGAGACAAATTGTACCAGCTCCACCTCTGATTTGCCTAGCCAGTCCAAGTGGGACATATTAAAAGTGCTGCCTGTGGCTGCTGTGTTCACCTCACCAGTTCCACGTTTTTGTAACCATAGGTTCTCTAAGATCTTGGCAAATCAACTATCTTTGCTTAACAGGGGCAGTTTGACATGTACACCTGCTCGAAATCCAGTTTCCAAATTATAAGGGCAAGTCAGGATATAACTTAAATGCTCATTCCACATAATTCCTAGTCAGTTTCTTGTATGAGACCTTCCACCTCCTTGAACCCCTGGTAGAATCACTGGAACACTCTTTTTGATGTTGCCACCCTTCTCCATTGAGATGACCTGTGTCTTATCCTACTCATTCACTAGATCAAGAAGGATTTTCATTGTTGTGCCAGATTTCTCCAGCATCTGGCCATTCTCGGGCCATTTCTGCTGCTATCAGCAAGGGAGACACAGGGTTTGTCAAATAGGAAGTGATTATCAGTAAGCTACTGATGCTCAGCCTCAGTCATCTGACTGAGTCGGTAATATCGTCCAGCCAGATCATCCTGCAGGCCACTCAGAGCATCTGTCTCCTTTCCCTTGATCCTTGTGCAGGCAGGGAGTAGATTGAGTCGCCTGATGCTTCTGTAAGTCTGGACTCTTGAAGATAATACATAGATCTCATCAAAGTGGCCAGTTCGAATCTTGCTATCATCCAATTCTGTGGTATGCTTCATTGTTTAGGGATCATAACCATTCCATCTCTCTTGGCTCACTGGGTCAAAAAGCTCAGCAAATACTTCATAGGTCTCTTCACCTCTGGCTACCATGCCCACAGTCTGGATGAAAGAGTGACCAGGGTTGTCCACACCAGTCTGGATACACTGGTCTAGTGTCCATCCTGTGGGCGTAGTCTTATCACAGACCCTGGCTTAAGAAACTGGAATCAGGTGAATAGCCATGCAATCGTAACGTTTTCGAAGGTCAGAGTACTTGGCACTGGGTGGGTATGGCTTTCCTCACTGACCAGCAGCTCCTAGTGGGTTGGAGAGGAGCAGATACCCAGAAGTCAGAGACCCTTCACTGAATACAGCAAGAAGTCTGAGTCCCGAGGGGCAAAGAATAATCAGGAAAAGGCAGTAGTCACGGTGTGGTGACCAGGTACTCGATCTGGGAGTTGAAACTGGAACTGGGACCCAAAGAGAACCAGAGGCCTAAGCTAGGTCTGTAGCTAGTAGGGGACTGTAGTTGGGCCAGAAGGGACGCTGGAGCAGAAGACGAAGTGGTCGGAGAACGGATTGGAGTCAGAGTAGGGGTTGGCACTGGAGTGGATCAGGTGGGTGAAGTCACAGGTTTCCAGGGAGCTTCTCAGTTTGACTTTGTGGAGCTTGGGAATTCTTTGCAAAAGAAATTTCTTTCTCTCTCAGGTCTTCCTTTTCCCCAATATCTGGGCTGGAGGAGAGAGAATGAACAGTGGAGTAAAGGGATTATTATTCATTCTTAATGAAAATAACATTCCAGCAGTATTTTTGCTACTTAAGTATTTATTTACTGAGATATATATTCATACTTTTATAGTCATACCTTTACTTTCTCTTTGCCTATCCTCATCAAGTATCTATATTTGAAAGCAAATTATATATTGGTATTTTGGTCCTTCCTTAGATCCTTCCTTGGTGATTTTTGATTATGTTTAAAGCCATAATAACTGTGTTTTTAATATTTTCCAAATTTAGTATCTATTTTAAACAGTCTTTAAAAAAGTTTTAGTTTTTAATTCTTTCCAACAATTAGAGATGTGAAATAATGCCAAACATATTTAAAAATTAGCCATGTTGCACCAAATAAAATAAGAAAAATAAAGTGAAAAAATATGCTTCAATCTGTGTTCGGACTTCACCAGTTCTTTCTATGGAGGCGGATAGCATTTTTCATCATGAATCCTTTGGAACTGTGTGGGATCATTTTATTGATTAGAATAGTTAAGCCATTCACAACAGATTACCTCACAATATGGTTACCTTGTACAAAGTTCTCCTGTTTCCGTTCACTCTACTTTCGGTCAGTCCATATATGAATTCCCGGGTTTTACTGAAATCATCCTGCTCCTCATTTCTTTTCCTTTTTTTTTTTTTTTTTGGAATGTCATATGTGGGCATTCATTATTTAAGTTCAAGAGCAGGTTATGTAGGGGGTTAGGGGAGCCTTAAGGGAGAGGGAATAAGGAAGGAAATAGGGAGATTAGAGGCTCTCATCTGCGTCTGCTACAGAATAGTTTGATACTAGTTTCTGAGCCTTAGTCTAGGGCACATGACAAGTTGAGGTTCCAGGAGACAAGGAAAACATCGAGACCGCCAGACTTACACACCCAACCAGAGGCAGGGGCTGGTATTCTCCTTGTATCAGCAGCATAAATTACTTTTAGGAATTGAAGCACAGTTATAAATTCCATTCTACTTCTTTCAGCTCTTCTTAAAAGAATTCTTTCATCGCCTCTCTAACTTTTGTACTTCTAGTTTCTTTAAATATGTGTCTATGGTGTAAACTGCCTGCAGAAAAACTGTTACTTGCTCCTCAATTAGTGATCTGTACCAGATATCTCTATTTTAAGTCCTTTAGGTTTCTACTTATGTTTACAGCAATATCGTATTTCAAGATACTTTGAGCTACTCGGTTTGTTCATATTTTCCATAAGTTTATAGACTTCAGTGGGGGCTGTCAGTTTGCCCATCAGGTATGTGGCCATTTTTGGTAAAATATCCTGCCTATCCCATGATATCTGCCTCGGTGGACCCACACGAGTTGTTCATTTTTCTTTTATGTTTTTCAGGTACAGATCTAATGCTAACGTTGTTGGATCAAAAGGTATGTAAAATGTAATAGCCCTTTGGATAAAGGTCCAAATTATTCTCTTAAATCTCTGGACCAGTTAACTCCACCCAAAGTGCAATAGTGTCCCAATTTTCTCACATCCTGTCCAACATTATCATTTTTCATTTCTGTCATATTAGGCACGTTAGTCAATCTGATACTTATAAATTGGCATCTCAGAGTTGTTTTAATTTGTATTTTTTAATAAAAAGTGATGTAGCTCATTTTTATATGATTATAAATAGTTTAATTTCTTCCTCTGAAAACTTTCTATAATATCCTTCCATCATTAATCTTTTGGAGGATGACTTACAATGACTTACTTCTCTTACAAATTTTAATCACTTCTCTATGTATTTTAGAAAATAGATGTTTATCAGATAAGCATATTTTACTTCTGCTGCCCTTTTCACCGCCAGGCTCCTGTTTTCTTTCTAATCTTTGCTGCATTTGTTTCCTTTATGTGAATCATTGTAAATTTAATGATTTTAAAACTATTCATTTTGGGGGGAGGAGCCAAGATGGTGGGATAGAAAGACTCACATATGCTAGCTCTGAAACCACACCCCACAATTACCTATGAAAAGAACTCCCAACAAATTCTGGAACAGTGGAATCTGTTCAGCAACGGGCTGAAGGAGATTTCCGTTCCAGAGAGCCCTGAAAAACACACCCCAAAGGTCTGTCCTGCACCTGATGGGAGTGGAGCCCAGTACTGCCCTGGACACGTGGTCCCAAGAGGAAAAGATCTAGAAGATCCAAGCAGGCTTCAGAGACAATATCTCCAGTGGCCACGAAGGTCCCTCCACCCACAGATGCGCAGGTCAGTGAGAAAAATGTCTGGACGGGCTGAGAGAAGAGTGGGGTGTCTCCATTACTGGGGCACCCTCGGGAGGCAATGGCAGAGGCAGAAGGCGGCCAGAGGCTCCCAGAGAAGGCGGGCGCTCAGGAGGAGCTCCATTACAGAATATCTACACGTAAACTCCTTGAGGGAACTGAGCCTAGTAGGTAGCCCTGGCCCCACCTGAGCGCCAGAACTTAAGCTCCCATTGAAGAGCAGCCAGGCTTGCCGCTGAAAGCCCTGAGGCTGGGGAGCAGCATTTGAATCTTAGACCCCAAACACTAGCTGGGTGGATCTGGGCAGGGATGGAGAGGAATCTCAGAAGTCAAGTAACTGGATGGGAAAATGCCCAGAAAAGGGAAAAAAGATAAGAACAGAGAAGTTTACTTTGTTGGTGAACAGATATTACCGCCCTTCCTCTCTGAGGAGGAAAAACAATGCTTACCATCAAGTAAAGACATAAGAGTCAAGTCCGCTGTATCCCAAACATCTGAAATAGGTATCCAATGGGATCATGCCATGGAAAAGATCAAAAAGGATTTTGAAAATCAAGTTAGACAGGTGGAGAAAAAACTGGGAAAAGAAATGAGAGAGATGCAAGAAAAGCATGAAATACATGTCGATACCTTGTTAAAGGAGACCCAAAAAAGGTGAAGAAAATAACACCTTGAAAAATAGGCTAACTCAATTGGCAAAGGAAGTTCAAAAAACCAATGAAGAGAAGAATGCTTTCAAAAGCAGAATTAGCCAAGTGGAAAAAGATGTTCAAAAGCTCACTGAAGAAAATAGCTCTCTCAAAATTAGAATGGAACAGATGGAGTCTAATGACTTTCTAAGAAACCAAGAAATCACAAAACAAAACCAAAAGAATGAGAAAGTGGAAGAGAATGCGAAATATCTCATTGGAAAAACAACTGACCTGGAAAATAGATCCAGGAGAGACAATTTAAAAATTATGGGGCTACC
>CM053771.1:436580624-436594679 GCA_028658325.1 Potorous gilbertii | reverse complement strand
GAGCCTAGCCAAGGAAAACTGCCCTAATATTCCTGAACCAGGAGGCAAAATAAATATTGAAAGAATACACCAATCACCACCTGAAAGAGATCCAAAAAGAGAAACTCTTAGGAACATTGTGGCCAAATTCCAGAGTTCCCAGGTCAAGGAGAAAATATTGCAAGCAGCTAGAAAGAAACAATTCCATTACTGTGGAAATACAAAAAGGATAACACAAAATCTAGAAACTTCTACATTAAGGGATCTAAGGGTGTGGAATATTACAATTCTACCTCAACCAATTTTATTTATTTAGTGCAATAAAAATCACACAATCAAAAATGCTATTTTGTAGAGCTTGAAAAATAATAACAAACTTCTTCCAGTTAAGCTAAAGGTCCAAAATATTGTAGCATCAATGTGATACCCACAGCAACTGCTATCGACATGCAGGCCTATTTCCAAGATAAATTTGCAAAATGTTAACACTCTTCCTCAAAAACAAAACCAAAATATTAATTCAGCTGCCAGAAAGCCAATTGATAATAAGGAAGTTTGTACACACTAGCAATAGAGGGAGGATTGCCATCCCCAAACCTTCCATCTCTCAGAATCCCCCACAAACAAGCTCCCTTAGGCAAAATAATTCTGTATCATATAGGCTAGCTGCTCAGCTTTGCTCTGTCAGCTACTTCTCTCTTTCATTTCCTCCTCACTCTCTCTTCCTGCCACACACTTTTCTTTCCTCCTGTTTGGTAAACTCTTCCCACTGTGGGATTCATATGACTCAGATTTTGGACTGGACCAAAGCTCAAATTAAATCACCTGGCCCTATTAAGGGATAGGGAAGATCTTAAAATTCCCTTAACACTACTTTTGACCCCAAGATATTTCATATCCATTAAGATGTCAGTAAGAGATTAAGGGTAATTGATTTCAACATAACTGCACAACAACAAAAGAGGGATAACAAAAAACACACTCCAAAAACAATATCTTATAGTGGACGGCTTGAGAAGAAGTATTCCGTAATTACCCCATCAAACCAATGGGAACTAAAATCCCTTTGGGTAAGGAGCAATCTTCTATAAGTCTGTCCTGCTGAGATTGGACATATAACTGTCCCTGCTTCAAGAGGTTCCATTCAAGGGGTCAGTTCTTTACATGATATCTGAAGATGGGTCAATGTCCTGTTCAGAGGTGGCATATTGTAGCCTTAAACAAAGGGTAACATCCAGCTTAAACAGTCATCAATCCACAAGTGGAGGCCACTAGACCTGTGTGAAATAAGTCTAGCAAAGAGGTTAAACAAACGTCAAAATAAGCAGAAGAAGGGTGAATATATTGCTTCTGGAGTCCATGAACCCACTGGAACTGCCCTAATTCTTCCTTACTGCAGGGTTTCCATGTATAAAAGAGACCTCTGACCCAGTATCTATTAATGCCCTAATTACAATAGTTGATCCATTTTTTGCAGTGTATGGTTAAATTGATGTGAGGTCTGTAATCTCTTCTGGGGCTTGGCCAATATCCTGCTGTACCTGCAGGGGGACCTAATTGGATACAATGACTTAGGAGGATCTGTAGGGGCAGTTCTTATTTCCCTATTCCATCTAATATTGAGTCCCTTTTCTTGGGATGTGTTGCATAGTTTGTTAGTTGGAATACCATCTATTCTTCCAAAATCTATCTGCTTTTAATAAAGTGATAAACATTTCTCTCCTTGTTAGTCTATTCTGACTATGAATCTGCAACTATGAATATTTGCTCTTCTCTCTTGATGAAATTTATTTTTCCCCATTCCCCTAAGTCAACTAATTGTAAAATTTTATCTAATACCTCTGAACGAGGGTATCCTATTTCTCCAGTGAGTAGCATCAAAATCAGGTGCTTATAGCAGCAGTAGCAGATTTCATTATTATATTGCTTTGAGGAACTGTTAAGGGAGTGCTATGATAAATATCAGCATCTCGCACCCTTATTTCTCTTTTCATTACCTGTTCCTTGAACTTTCTTATACAGTCTCTAAGCAAATGCCAGGATAGTAGGCCAGATAGAGTCAGTAGTTAAAGGTAACAAAATAGTACCATTGTTACTTCATTGAATATGGCAATCCTTAAAAACTT
The DNA here is from genome assembly GCA_028658325.1 of Potorous gilbertii. Classification (NCBI taxonomy): domain Eukaryota; kingdom Metazoa; phylum Chordata; class Mammalia; order Diprotodontia; family Potoroidae; genus Potorous; species Potorous gilbertii. The sequence goes on along the minus strand of CM053771.1, from coordinate 436,592,574 downwards.
GTTGTATAAAAGGATTCTAATAACTATAAATTTCAAGCAATCCATGCTATCTACAAATACTCCTCTACCCCTTTGTCACTGATTTTCATTATCAAAAATACTGATTCTCACATTTTTTGGCGTGAATCAATTTCAAATATTAGTGAAGTCCTGTACGGTAAAATCGTCAGTTAATTCCTTAAGCGCTGTGTGCTCTCCCAAGTTCTCCTGCTGCCTTTATATAACTGTACATGAGCCCACATTCCTAGAATTCTCCTTAATTACATTTGTTTACTTTTCCTTTGGAATGTTTTTGGACCTTTCATTAGTGTGAAAGGGTAGGTCTATCAGAAGCAGTTCTCACATACTGTGTCTGTAACTGTGTATAATGTTTTCCAGGTTCTGCTCCTTTAACTCACCATAAGTTTATATGAGTCCTTTCAGGCCTCTCTGAAGTGCTCCTGTTCATTATTACATTGATATATCACAACTTGTTCAACCATTCCCAATTGATGGACATCAGTTTGATTTCTAGTTCTGGGACACTATGAAGAGAGCCTCTATAAAGATTTTTGCAAATGTGGGAACTTTTCCCATTTTTATGATCTCTGTGAGATACAGTCCTAGAAACTAAATTGCTGGTTAAAAGGGCATGCACATTTTGAAGTCCTTTGAGCATAACTCCAAATTACTTTCCAGAATGGTTGGATCAGCTCACAGCTCCATCAGCAATGGATTAATGATCTTACTCTCCCACATCTTCTCCAACACTTATCTCCTTCCCAAAACACTCTGAGGTGTTTTGGTTTGCATCTTTTTAGTCAATAGTGATTTAGACCATTTTTTCATATGACTATAGATAGCTTTAGTTTCTTCCTCTGAAAACTTCCTTTTCATATCCCTTGGCCATTTATCAATTGGGGAATGACTTATATTCTTGCACTTTTGACTCAGTTCTCTTTTTGTTTTAGAAATGAGGCTTTTATCACAGACACTAATTGAAAAAATTCCCATTTTTCTATTTCCCTCCTAATCTTTGTTGCATTGGGTTATTTTGTGCAAAAGCTTTTCAATTTAAAATTATCCATTTTACACTTCATAAAATTCTCTATTTCTTGTTTGTTCATAAATTTCTCCATTCTGCATAAATCTGACAAATACATTATTTCTTGCTCCCCCAATTTGTTTATGGTGTCAGTATTTATATGTAGGTCATGTATTCATTTGGGCTTTGTTCTAGCATACAGTGTCAGTGTCATGCCTAGTTTCTGCCACACTGTTAGCCAGTTTTCACAGCAGTTTTTGTCAAATACTAAGTTCTTAGCCCAGAAGATGGGATCCTTGGGTTTGTCAAAGTGTACACTGCTATATTCATTGACTGCTGTGTCTTAAGTGCGTAACATATTCCATTCTTAGCCTCTCTATTTCTTATGAGGTATCAAGTGGTTTTGATGATTGCTGTTTGAAAATACAATTTGAGATATGATAGAGGTAATCCACTTTCCCTAGAATTTATTGTCTTTAATTGCCCTGATATTGTGGATCTTTTGTTCTTCCAGATGAATTCTGATGTTATTTTTCTACCTCTAGAAAATAATTTTTGGTATCTTATTAGTATGGCACTAAGTAAATTAATTTAAGTAAAATTGTCATTTTTATTATATTAGCTTGGCCTGCCCATGACCAACTTACGTTTTTCTACTTATTGATTTTATTTGTGTGAAATGTGTTTTGTAATTGTGTTGGTATGAGATCTGTGCTTGAGTTTTGCCCAGTAGACTCAAAGATATATTACAGTGTCGACTGTAGCTTTAAATGTGATTTCTCTTTCTATATCTTATTGTTAGGCTTTGTTAGTAGCATACAGAAATGCAGATGATTTAAGTGGGTTAATTTTGTAACCTGCTAAAGTCGTTTATAATTTCATGTAGATGTTCACTTATTTCACTAGGATTCACTAATTATATGATCATATCATATGCAAAGAATGATAACTTATTTTGTTTTGCCTGTTCTAATTTCTATCATTACCTTTGTCAAATTTATATGACTACAGTTGTTTTAATTTCCTTTTGTTTGAGGTGATTTCACCTTTTAATTTTGTGATGTTGGTAATTGGATTTTATTCTTTCTTTTTTAATCAAATAGATCAAAGGTTTAAGTTACAATTTTTTTCATAAAACCATTAGTTAGTTTTATTTAATTGTTCAATATATTTCTTGATTTCAGTTTTATCAATCTCTCTTTTGTTTTCAGTATTTCTATTTTGGTATTTACTTGGGAATTTTCAATTTGTTCTTTTTTGAGCTTTTTCAGCTGCATGTCCAATTCATTAAACTTCTCTTTCTCTCTTTTGTTCATATACTAGTCCAATGGTATAAAACTGCCCTTAAGAACTGATTTTGCAGCATCCCATAAAGTTTTGTTACATTAGTCACTACTGTCGTTCTCCTGAATGAAGTTATTGATTCTCTCTATGATTTGTTTTTGAACCCACTCATTATCGAGGATTAGATTTAGTTTCTAATTAGTTGGTGAGACCTATCCATAATTAATAAAACCTTAGAAATGACATTACTGCTGTGCTGTGAGCCAGCACCCAACAATAGGTAATATATTCCTCAATTAGAATCTCAATTTATATGTCATGGAATGTCTTTTTGTTAATTTTCATTACACGTCTTTCCATAGTCACTTAAAGACACAAAACTAAAAATTAACTATTTGCATTTTAATTGTGATAGAACCAACATTAATTTCTTCTTACATCTAAAACTCTTTAAAAGTGACAATAAAGCTGTTCCAAATTCTTTCCCTCACTTTTTACTTCCCTCTTCATTGAGAAAGCAATCAATTTGACATACCCTATACATGCACAGTTTTGCAAACCGTATTTCCATATTGGGCATGTTGTAAAATGACAAAACTTTCAAGAAGAATTTGAAACACTTTAAGTATATTTTGTTCTGCATTCATATTCCACCAATTCTGTCTCCGAATATGGGTACCATTTTTCATTATGTATCCCTAATAACTTTCCAGGATCTTTGCATTTGTCCATCCTTTATTTTCAAAAAGCATCAATGATATTAAGAGCGTAGTGTCTTGATGTGTATGTGAAATGAATTTCAGTGAAGCAGCACTGTGCAAAGTCTTCAGCTTCACTGTCTTTTCCAAAGTTATTGGGGTAGAATGACTTGACAAATTTCAAAAAAATTGGCAACAAGGTGGGTGACCTCTGCCTTTCCAAATTACTTCTTTCCCAGAACTCAGTTTATCTGAGACAATGGCCATTCACTAGGGCTAGATAAGACTTTAGACAAAAGAGACTCAGTTTACCTTCCTAAAATGAAGAATTCAAGATAAGGAGATCATTAAGTTTTTTTACCAGAAATTATACTGCTATTTGCACTCATTCTAATTCATCAAAAGCTAAATAATGAGGCAATGAGACTTGGGTTGGGATCTATTATTAGCCAATCTTAAGAATCAGGGTGATTTGGGTGTAGTGAAGTTGCTGAATTTATAACACAATGGGCTTTTTAAAGCCTGTTTTATCAGATTTATATTTCATCCAATCACAAATGAAAACTTCACAGCACAAAAAATATATTATCACAGATTTTTGAAAAAATAAATAATGAATAAAGAAATGGAAATAAATGATTTTCAAAATATAAATCCCAAACCCCAAAAATGACTTCAAAAATATAACTGCAAAAAATTATATTCCTATTGGTAGATCAATTACATGTAAAAAGATGGAAGAAGAAGAAGAAGAAGTGGAGGAGGAGGAAGAATAAGAGGAGACAATAGGAGGAGGGTTAGGAGGGGAAGACAAAGTCACAGTATTATCCAAATTATGCAAAAATTTGCAGTTTGGGTTGCGAGGGAGCGAGTACAACCACACTCAAATAGCATGGTAAAGGCAGATAATTCTAAATGTTGTATTGATACCTGATTTGTTCCTTCCCACAAATAAGCAAATAATCCACAGAAGGAGTAAGTTTAAACTTGGAGTATCAATGTAGTGAGGCACATGTGTAAGAAATGTTTGTGACAACGTTTTAACTTACAACACCTACTCTGAAAGTCTTTCTGTGGTGACTTCATTCAAAATCTTTTTGTTGTTGCTTCTCATTTGTTCAGTAAAAGGAACAATGGCATCATGAAAGTGTATCAGCAAGCATTCTGACACATCCAGGATGGCCTGGTAACATAGCTTTTTAGATATGCCAAAAGGAAAGAAGCTTTTTTCTTTAATTATATTCACCAACAAAGAAAATACAGAAAAATAAAGACCAACAGATAGGATTCCGAACTGTCTGACCATAAGTTATATGTAGATATATATATGTATGTGTGTGTGTTTGTGTGTGAGTGTGTGTGTATGTTTGTCACAGAACAGCAAACAGATCCAGAAGTCTTACCACTATACACATATTTACCAGAAATTGAAGCACCAACATCTGTGTTTTCAAAGCTGGTTGACTCCTTAACAGCTACCCAGAATCTTATCTGGCACATGAACGTTCTTCAAAAGAGCAAGCCCCAAATCAAAATCTCACCTCAGAGTACACATACACTTTACAGAGCCAGAATGCATCCTGCCTCTTTTGGGGCAGCGCCCCATTAACAGTTAAGAAAAGGTGTCCAAAACAAGCCTTCCCTAACCAAGCTTCCTTTATGGTCTCCTCCTGAGTTCTATTAATGGAGAGGGAAGATATTTACCTTTCATTATTTTAGATGATGATGTCTTGACCTGTGGGTGAAGTGGTTTTAAGTGAGGCAGAACTACACAAAGTCATCAGTTTCACTGTCTCTTACCGGATCAATATTTCAGTTTCTGTGTATACTGTTCTCCTGATGCTCCTCACTTCATTTTGCGTCAGTTAATGTAAGATTTTCAAGGTTTTGTTCTCAGAGCATCCTGGCCATAATGTCTTATAATTCAATAGTATTCAATAACAATAATATACTACAGTTTGTTCAGCAACTCCCCAAATAATGGGCAGTCCCTCAATTTCTAATACCTGACCACCACAGAAAGGGATTCTATAAATATTTTTGTACTGATAAGTTCTATTTTGTGGGGGAGGGGATCACTGTGGGATATAGAGGTATAGGAATGATACTATATACATGATTTTACAACTCTTTGTATATTGTTCTACATTTCTTGCCAGAATGAGAGAATCAATTCACAATTCCACCAACAGTGAACCAATATCCAAATTTTCACACATCCCATCTGCAATGTTTCATTTCTCTTTTATGTCATATTAGTCAATTTGATAGACATGAACTGGTTCCTCGGAGTTGTTTTAATTTACATTCCTTATCAATAGTGATTTGGAATGCTTTTTTCATTTAAATTCAGATAGATTTGATTTCTTTTTCTGATAATTCAAACCTGAAAACTCGTGCTCCCTGGCCATTTATCAATTGAGGAATAACTTGCATTCTTTATATTTGACTTTATTCTCTATACATTTGAGAAATGAGGCCTTGTCAAAGAAACTAGCTGTAAGTTTTTCAGTTGTAATTAATAACTGTGATATGCTGTTATCTTTTTTTTTTCTCTGCTTATCACTTTCTCTCTCTGTTCACCCTGGCTCTCCTAGAAAGTGATTTGCTTGTGGTCACTAACTCCTTTTATCCAACTTTCCTTCTGTCATACTTTCTTTTCAGCCATTCCCTTCCCACTTCCCTGAATGGTAAGATAGATTCCTAGGTCCAACTGAATGCAGAATTCGTTCCCTCTTTGAACCAATTACAGTGATAGTAAATTTCAAGCACTGTTCATCCCCACCCCCGCAATATTCCCTACACTTTATAAAACTCCTTTGTACTTCTTTTGTGTAAGGTAATTTACCCAAATCTACTTCTCCCTTCCTCCTTCTCTCTGTGCTTCCTTTTTCTCATCCTTTAATTTAATTTTTATATATCATCCTATCATAGTCTTCACACTCATGCTCTCTATATAATCCTACTACCTGAATTAGTAATGATAAAATTCTCAGGGCTTGCAAATATAATCTTCACATATGGGAATTTAAGCAGCTTATTCAGTCTTTCATGATTTATTTTTCCTGTTTACCTTTTATGGTTTTCTGGAGATTTTTTTATTTGAAAGTCATCTTTTGTATTCAAATCTGGTCATTTAATCAGCAATGTTTAAAAATCACTTCTGTCCTTCCCACAACCCCACCCTGAATGATTATGTTCACTTTTTCTGGGTAAGTGATTCTTGATTACTATTCCACCTTCTTTTCTCAGTGGAATATGATAATCCAAGTCCTCACATCCTTTAATGTAGAAGCTTCTAATGATTTTGTTTTCGTGACTGGGTCTATGATATTTGTGTAATTTATTTGGGTTGCTTGCACTATTTTTTATTGGGTCAGTGAACTCTGGAATTTCGTTACAATATTCCTGGAGTTTATATTTTGAGGTGTCTTTCAGGATCAGTGAGTTCTTTCAATTTCTGTTTCATTCTCTGGTTGCAGAAAATCAAGACAATTTTCCTTTAGAATTCCTTGAAAGATAATGTCTAGAGTCTGTTTTATTATAGTTTTCAGTTGTTCTAAAAAATCTTGAATTACCTCACCTCAATTTATTTTCCTGTTCAGATGTTTTCCAATGATATATTTCAAAGTTTGTTCTATTTTTTAATTGTTTGATTTTGTTTTATTATTACTCGATTTTTTGTGGATTACTTCACTTTCATTTCCACATTTCTAGATTTTTAAGGAATTATTTTCTCCAGTGAGTTTTTGTAAGTCTTTATTCTCATTTTGGTGAATTATGTTTTTTAAGCAGTTCTTTTCTTCAGGAGATTTCAATGTCTCTTTTCCCATTTGGAAAATTCTGTTTTTAAGGTGCAATTTCTTCAATAGTTTTTGTGCCTCCTTTACGGAATTATTAAATTGTGGCTTTCTATCACCCTTCTCAGTTGTATTTCCATTTTTTCCTATGCCATTCTTATTTGATTCTTTAAAAATGCTTTGTGAGATTTTTCTAGGAATTCTTTTTAAGCCCAAAACCATTCCACATTTTTCTTTGAGGTTTGTTATGTAGTAATCTTGACTTTGTCTGAATGGTTTTCTACATCATTACTGTCACCATAGTAACTGTGTATGGTTTCACAAATTTTTTTCTGTCATTCACTCATATTTCTTGCCTATTTCTTGTTTTTTAACTTTAAAGTTCCACTCCTTGCTTATATGAGGCACTCTTCCAAATTCAGGTTTTTAGTGTTGTTTTTTGAAGAGATAGATCTAGGGGTCTACAAGTTTTCAGTTTTTCCAAGGTGATATGGTCTAAAGAGAGTTGTTATCACTTTTTCTCGCCCATACTTTGGTCTATGAGTGACTACAAGCACTTTTTTTTTACCATCCTAGATCAGTGTCCAGGGTCCCTACTCGACTCTGCCTGCACAATACGGTGTGCTAGTGCTCCTTTTCACCCTGAAACTTCAACCTGGAAAACCGCATCAGTAATGCTATGTAGTTGTATACCCGATGTTAGCAAAGAAACTCCGTAATTTCTTTCTGATGAGTTTGTTCAACCGCTTATTTCCCCTGTGATCTGAGAGCTATAGAAGCACCCACTGTCAATTTTTTTACCCTTAATGGCCATTGCTGGCTACTGCAGCATAGCATGAACTGCACTTCACTCCACTCTCACCTCCATAAGACAGATCTTTACTGCTTTCTTTCTAAGTTTTCTAGGACGGGAAAAAAATTATTTCATCCAGTTCTTTTATTAGTTTTGTTGCTCCAGAACTCATTTTCACATATTATATTAAAGTTGCTTAAAGGGGAATTTTGGAAAGTTCAGGCATTTTTTATTTTTTTGGCATTTACTCTACAATTCTGTTCTGCACCAGGACCAGCATTTCTACAATAAAACTTCTTACCACCACCACCACCTCCATAATATGAAATTTTTTTCAAAAGAAGAAAAAGATATCCTCAGGTCCTGATTGGAGTCAGCTTCTTTGATTATACTTAATCATGATTTGGGACACAAAAATCTCAACCTTTTATATTCTGGGCCTGTCACATTTGGTGGTTGTTTATCTATTGATAACGCCTATTTCTACATGGAGATTATGAAGACTTGTCTAAAGAAGATAAAAAGCACTGACTTTTTGTTGTATATTCTTTGTGTGCTTTTGAAAAGGAAATTTTTGCTAAATGTTCATTGCCTTGTGAATGTCTCATTTTATCTCAATTTGTACTGGAAATAAAATATTACTGGCATCAGAATCATAACTGCTATATTCATTCATATATGAGACAATCAAATTAATCAAAGGTTTATTGTTTTTTTGTTTTTTTAAACCTTCAATTCATTGATCATCCAAGCCATTGCATTATGTGTAAAACTTCTGGGATTCACTTGACTCTTTCATGAAATGCATCATCCTTTTATAATGGAACAACCAGAGTTGCATATATCTTGGATTTCTTGTATATTAAAATAGTCTTTTTTTTTATGGTTTACAAAGTGCTTTTTTGTTTGTTTGTTTAAATTTATTTATTTATTTATTTTTTTAAATGTTCTACAATCACTTCCTTAAAATTAAGATTTTATCCGTCCCCACACCTTCCCCCGATACACCCCCTCCCTCCCTATGACAGCATACAATTCTGTATAGGTTCTACATATACTTTCCTACTGAGTACATTTTCGCTATAGTCATGCTATGGAGTCACACTAAAATATATGGAAGGAATCATATAACAAATCAAAAATAATACACTAAACCCCCCCCACACACACAAACATGATCAGCTACATTCTGAGAATGACTTCCATATTTCTTTCTCTGAGTGTGGAAGGCATTTTGCCTTAGAAAACCGTCATTCGATTTCTTTTTCAGTAAGTTCCTGTGTTATTACAAAGTTCCAAGTCTACCAGAAAAAACTCTCGCAAACTGTGGTCATTGCTGTGCACAAAGTTTTTCTGGTTCTGCTCTTTTCACTCATCATCAGATCATATAAGTCCTTCCAGGCCTCCTTGAAGTCTTCGTGTTCATCATTTCTTATGGTGCAATAGTACTCCATTACATTCATATACCATAATTTATTAAGCCATTCCCCAATTGATGGGCATCTCCTTGATTTCCAGTTCTTGGCTACCACAAAAAGTACTGCTGTAAATATTTTTATACATGAGGGTCCCTTTCCCATTTTTATAATCTCTTGAGGATACAGTCCTAGTAGTGATATTGCTGGGTCTAGGGGTATGCACATTTTTGTAGCCCTTTGGGCATAGTTCCAAACCGTTCTCCAGAATGGTTGGATGATCTCACAGCTCCACCAACAATGAATCAGTGTTCCAACATCCTCTCCAACATTTATCATTTTCTTGTTATGTCATGTTTGCCAATCTTACAGGTGTGATGTAGTACCTCAGAGATGTTTTGATTTGCATCTTTCAAATCAGTAGTGATTTAGAGCACTTTTTCATATGATTATAGATATCTTTAATTTCTTCCCCTGAAAATTGCTTGTTCATATCCTTTGACCATTTATCAATTGGGGAATACAGTAGTTTTTTTAAGCAACAATGGGTATACGTATGTGTCATCGTAGTGTTTTTAGGACATGTCATAGGATTCCAGAAAAATAATTAGAAATTCCTCAGAATTTTTCAAGTGCTAGAAATACTTGCCTATTGAAGCACCTTCTATTTCTGAGCAACAATACATCCGCTGCAGCACTTCTTACAATCTATAGAAATTACCTCATCCACCATTGTCCTGAAACTACCCTTTCATTTCCAAATGAAATAGTCTTTTTTTGTCAGACTTCTTTCTTGTTTTTCCTTTCCTTATTTTTCAGTAACGTTCATAGGTCCTTCCTACATAATGTTCTGTTCCTCTGTTCACACAAGTTCCCCTAACTTTTATGCTATCAATCTAATTGTTCAATTGCATTTTCTATTTCATTGTTCATCACCCTTCCTTTACACAGGACTGACCTTTTTCACACACTTTTATTTTCTATTTTGTTGGCATTGTTCTCTTCCATTAATCTTAGCTGATTCGATGAATTCAATTCAATTCAATTGCGTGAATGGTTTATACATTGAAGTGTTCAGTCTTAACTTTTTCATTGAACTATCATTATGTAATATCTACTTTATAAGGACACCTCCATCTTCTGGATCCATTAGTGCATAATTTCAAAATTTCCTAAAGTATATTCAGTGCCCTTGCCTATGGACCTACATTCCTGTTGTCCTTGATGTCACCACCATCCAAAACAATATTTAGGGGAAAAAATTCTCCACTTTAGAGGAAAAGAAATAACATGAATTGGTGATAATGGTAACACAGAAGACAGTCAGAACATTGGTAGGAGGAATCCTATGTCATAGATAATCCATTCTGTGTTGACATGAATAAGATATTGGGAATGTATCATTAACTACAAACTGCTAAAAGACTACAAAGCATGGAAATTGAAATCTGATTGCAACTGCATTTGCATAGGCTACTTTTCTTAACTGAAATGCCTCCCATTCTAACCAGCATATTATTAATTTTTCTTGTCCTTTACTTTTGAGTACCACCACCAATACCTCAGTGAAAAATATTCTTTCTCCGGTAGATCAGTGTAATAGGTTAGGTACGCAAGACAGTAGTCAATCAATATAGCAATGAACTGTTTGATAAACCTAAGTACGCCAGTTTCTGGGTTAAGAACTCACTGTTGGACAAAAATTGTTGGGGAAACTGGATAACAGTGTGGCAAAGAATGGACATAGAGAAATGCCTGACACGGTACACAAGAATACAGTCCAAGTGGATACCTGATCTAAGTATAAAGATTGATACTATAAACAAATTAGGGAAACAAAGAATAGTATATTTGTCAGATTCACGCAGAATGAAGACATTTTTGACCAAGCAAGATATAGAGAACATTATGAAGTACAAAATGGATAATTTTGATTGTATTAAATTGAAAAGGTTTTGCACAAACTCAATGAAACCAAGATTAGGAGGAAAACAGAAAACTGGCAAAGAATTTTTGAAAATAGTGTCTGTAATAAGTGGCTCAATTCTAAAATATATAGAGAACAGAATCAAATTTACAAGAATAAAAGCCATTGCTTAATTCATAAATGGTCAAAGCATATGAAGAAATAGATTTTGGAGGAAGAAATTAAAGCTATCTAGAGTTGCATGAAAAAAATGTTGTCAATCACTACTGATTAGGGAGATGTGGATCAAACAACTCTGTGGTACCACATAACACCTACCAGATTGAATAACATGACAAAACAGGAAGATGATAAATGCTGGAGAAGATGTGGGAGAGTTGAAACACAAATCAATGTTGGTGGAGCTGTGAGCTGATTCAACCATTCTGGTGAGCAATTTGCAACTATGCCTAAAGGACTACAAAAATATGTATACCCTTTGACCCAGCAATACTTCTTCTAAGGCTGTATTTCAAAGAGGTTATAAAAATGGGAAAGGGTCTCACATATACAAAAGTATTTATAGTTGCTCTTCCTGTGGTGTCCAAGAACTGGAAATTGAGGATATGCCCATCAATTGGGGAGTAGGTTAACAAGTTATGGTACATGAATATAATGGAATACTACAGTGGCATAAGAAATAATGAGCATGAAGACTTCAGGGAGGCCTGAACATACTTTTTTTTTTTAATTTTTTATTTTATTTATTTATAAATGTTCTACAATCACTTCCTTAAAATTAAGATTTTATACCCCCACACCTACCCCCCGTACCCCCCTCCCTCCCCATGACAGCATACAATTTTGTATAGGTTCGACATATACTTTCCTATTGAGCATATTTTCACTATAGTGATGTTATGTAGTCACACTGAGATAAGTGGAAGAAATCATATAACAAATCAAAACATAATACACTAAAACCCACAGACACACAAACATGATCTGCTACATTCTGCGAATGACTTCC
>CM053771.1:436544652-436580524 GCA_028658325.1 Potorous gilbertii | reverse complement strand
TTTTCTCTGAGTGTGAACTTTGTAATAACATAAGGCCTGAACATACTTATACGAACTGATGCTGAATGAAAGTAGAAGAACCGGTAGAATTTTGTAGACAGCAACAACCATGACCTGAGAGGAATTTTTCTGATAAACTTAGTCCATGACATCAATGTAATAACCAAAAAATTTACAATGCACTCTTGAGGCAAAATACCTTCCACATTCAGAGAAACAACTATGAAACTGGATTACAGAATGAAGCAGAACATTTTTTCTTGTGTTATGTTTATCTGTTTGTTTGTTTTGTGGTTTCTCTCATTCATTTTAATTCTTTTATGCAGCGTACATAATAGGAATGTATGTGTAGAACCTACGAAGATTCTAGGAGAGGGAATGGGGAGGAAGAAGAGAAGGAGGAGGAGGGAGAAGGAAAATCTAAGATACATGGAAGTGATGTCGAAAATTGAAAACAAATAAAATAATTCAAAAAAAGGAAATGTTCCCTCTCTTCTCTGAGGATCTTTCACTCAATGTTTCTGTCTCTTGTTGTCATCACATTCTACCTTGCATTGTTCATGGATGTGTTGGAACCAGCTTGCTCTGAATTCTGAAAGCAGGTAGCTATTTTTTTCGTATGAACATTAACTTCTTGGTAATTTCAAATATTACAAACCAGTGCTAGATTTTTTTTGTATATTTGACTGTCTAAACTTACAACATTGTAGAGAAAATGTAAATAATGCACATTAAACTAAGAGGTTGTCTTGTCTTTTCAGAACAAATTGTTAAATATTACCAGTATGCAGGTAATATATAGCTATATTATATGTGTATTATAGTATAGCTATTCATTGCTGTGAAAATTTACTACAATTTTGGCATATTGATGTCAAGCATGGTGTGGTTTTGAAAATTCACTTGTGATCCCAAGGCTTAAACCAGTAACTCAAACATGCACATTTGGAATTGATTGAAAGGTCGACTTTATTTTTCATACCTGTAAGCCTAAAATACACCAGTGACTTAAAAATTATTGGAAGTCAGATTAAAAATTAAATTTAATTGTAAATTCTTCAAAGAAACCAAAAATAAAACTTAACTTCTTTTCATTTGGTTAATATTTTTTTTTCAAAATATTTTTCAGGTAAAGAGTAATAAGTAGAATGAACATTTGCACTCAATACTGTTAAAACCTAGGTATATAAAACTGAAGGGTTTGAAAAGAAATGTTTTGAGCCTAAGTATACCTTTTCTTGTAATATATATATTATGCTAAATTGTAACAATGTAAACTCTTACAGATGACATTATGAAGTACAAAATGGATAATTCTGATTCCATCAATTGAAAAGTTTTTGCACAAACAAGGTTAGCAAGTAAGCAGAAAACTGGGAAAGAAGTTTTACAATTAATGTCTGTGATACAAGACATAATTTCTAAAATATATAGAGAATTGAGTGAATATAAGTCATTCTTCAATTGATAAATGGTCAAAGAACATGAACAGGCAGTTGTTGGAGGATGAAATTAAATCTATGTATAGTCCTACAAAAATGCTCTAAATCACCATTGATTAGAGAGAGGCAAAAAAAAAAAAATTCTAGGGTATCACAACACACCTATCTGATTGGCCAACATGCCAAAATAAGAAGATACTAAATTTTGGAGAAGATGTGGAAAAGTTGGAACACTGATTCATTGCTGTTGGAGATGTGAGCTGATGAAGCCTTTTTTTTTTTTAAGACAAAAAGTATTTTATTTTATTTTATTTATTTTTTATTTATACATTTATTTATTTAACTTTTTACATTAATTTTCACAAAATCTTGGGTTCCAAATTTTCTCCTGATTTGTCCCCTCCCCCACCCCAAAACACGGAGCATTCCAATTTCCCTAATCAACAATCTTCCCTCTCTTCTATCATCCCTCCCTTACATTGTCCCCATCTTCTCTTTTGTCCTGCAGCGCCAGAAAACTTTCTATTCCCCATTGCCAGTATTTCTTATTTCCTAGTAGCAAGAACTCTACTCAACAGCTGTTCCTAAAACTTTGAGTTTCAACTTTGCCCCATCCCTACCTCCTCACCCATTCCTTTGGGAAGACAGGAAATCCAATATAGGCCATAACCGCATTACCTTTTTGAACCTCTTTTGCCAATTGAGTTAGCCTATTTTTCAAGGTGTTATTTTCGTCAGCATTTTTTGGGTCTCCTTTATGAAATTATTGACCCGTTTTTCATGCCTTTCTTGGGTCTCTGTCATTTCTTTTCCCAGTTTTTCCTCCACCTGTCTAACTTGATTTTCAAAATCCTTTTTGAGTTCTTCCATGGCCTGAGCCAATTGGATATCTATGTCAGATGTTTGGGATACAGAGGCCTTGACTCCTGTGTCTTTACCTGATGGTAAGCATTGGTCTTCTTTGTCAGAGAGAAATAGCGCAATCATCTGCTCCCCAAGAAAATAAATTTCTATGTTTTTTTTTTCCCTTTTCTGGGCATTTTCCCAGCCAGTTATTTGACTTCTGAGAGTCTTCTCCAACCTCAGCCTAGGTCCACCCAGCTGATGTTGTGATCTGAGATTCAAACGCTGCTCCCCAGCCTCAGGGCTTTTGGTGGCAGGCCTGGCTGCTATTCAGTGGGAGCTCAAATTCTGGTGCTCAGGTTGGGGCAGGGCCGCCTCCCAGGCTCAGTTCCCTCAAGGGGTTTATGCAGAGACCTTATGTAATGGAGCTCCTGCTTAGCTCTTGCCTGCTCTGGGAGTGTCTGGCTGCCTGCTGCCTCAGCTACTCCCTCTGCTGCTCCCTCCCAAGGGAGCCTGAGTCCTGGAGACACCCCACACCCCTCTCAGTCGGTCTCTCTCACTGAACTGTGAATTTGTTGTTGGAGGGACCTTCATGGCCACAGGAGATTCCGTCTCTAAAACCTGCTCAGATCTGCTCGCTAGTCTCAGTGCCATACAGCCAGGCAGGGTTAGGCTCTGCTCCTGTCTGTTGTGCGAGGGACCTTTGGGATCAGGTTTTCAGGGCTCTCTGGAACAGAAATCTCTTTCACTGTGTTGCTGTGCGGCTTCCACTGTTCCAGAATTTGGTGGGAGATATTTTCAGAGGAAATCCATGGGCTGTGCGTTCGGAGTTTCCATGTTTTAGTCTTTCTACTCTGCCATCTTGGCTCCACCCCTATCGAAGCTGGTAGATATTGTGTTATCCTGATTGTATTGCAACAATACAGGAATTGTTTCTTTCTAGCTGCTTGCAATATTTTCTCGTTGACCTTGGAACTCTGGAATTTGGCCACAATGTTCCTAGGAATTTCTCTTTTTGGGTATCTTTCAGGCGATGTTCGGTGGGTTCCTTGAATACATATTTGGCCTCTGGTTCTAGAATATCAGGGCAATTTTCCTTGATAATTTCATGAAAGATGATGTATAGGTTCTTTTTTTGGTCATGGCTTTCAGGTAGTCCAATAATTTTTAAATTGTCTCTCCTGGATCTATTTTTCAGGTCAGTTGTTTTTCCAATGAGATGTTTCACATTCTTTTCCATTTTTTCATTCTTTTGGTTTTGTTTTGTGATTTCTTGGTTTCTCAGAAAACCCTTGGCCTCCATATGTTCCATTCTAATTCTTTTTTCTAGAGTATGTGATTTCTCTCCACACTTAATTTTTTTATTATTTATTTATTTTAAACTTGCTTTTTAAATTGTGTTTCAAATTCTTTCCCTCCCTCTCACCACTTCTCCACTCACTGAGAAAACAAGAACTATGATATCAGTTATACATATGGAATCATGCAAAACACATTTTAGTATTTCAAAAAGAATGGCAGGAAAAGTAGAGTGAGAAAGTTATTTTTCAATTTGCACTCAGAGTTCATCACTTTCTCTCTGGAGGTGGGTAGTATTTCTTCATCAGGGATTCTTTGAAACTGTTTCGTATCATTATATTGATCAGAGTAGCTAAGTCTCACAGTCGACCATTGTAATGTTGCTGTTACAGTATACAATAATCTCCCAGTTCTTCTCACTTCACTTTGCATCAGGTTATATGGGTCTTGTCAAGTTGTTCGGAAATCACTTCCTCTTCATTTCCCACAGCAAGACAGTACTCCATCAAATTAATGTACCACAATGTGTTAAGCCTTTTTCCACTTGATGGACTTCCCCTCAATGTCCAATTCTTTGCCCCCACAAAAAGAGTTGCCATACATATTTTTGTACATATATGTCCGTTCTTTTTTTCCTGTGATCTCCTTGAGATATAATCTTAATAGTAGTAAAGCTGGGTCAAAGGGTGTGCAGAGTTTTATAGTGATTTGGCTGTAGTTCCAAATTATTTGGGTTTTTTTACTTTTATATTTGTATTTATTTTTATTTATTTATTTTTATTATTATTTTTTTAACTTTTTATTTTTTTATTATTTTATTTAATGTAAATTTATTTATCAAACTTTTTACATTAATTTTCACAAGATTTTGGGTTCCAAAATTTTCTCCCCATTTTTCCCCTCCCCATACCCCAGTGCACTGAGCATTCTAATTTCCCCTTTCACCAATCTGCCCTCTCTTCTATCATCCCTCCCTTCTCTTGTCCCCATCTTCTCTTCTTTCCAGTAGGGCCAGATAATTTTCTTTTCCCCATTACCTGTATTTCTTATTTCCTAGTAGCAAGAACTGTACTCAACAGTTGTTCCTAAAACCTTGAGTTCCAACTTCTCCCCATTCCTCCCTCGCCACCCATTCCTTTTGGGAAGGCAGGCAATTCAATATAGGCCATATCTGTGTAGTTTTACAAGTGACTTCCATAATAGGCATCTCTACCTTGATTTCTTTTAAGATATTATCCTATCCTATTCAGTGCACTCTGTGCTCTCTATATCTGTGTGTGTGTATATGTGTGTTTGCGGGCACGTGTGTACAAGTGTGTGCGCATGTGTGTGTGTATTTATGTGTGTAGTCCCACCAAGTATCCAGGTACTGAAAAATTTCAAGAGTTACAAATATTGTCTTTCCATATAGGAATGTAAACACTTCAACTTTGGTAAGTCCCTTATGACTTCTCTTTGCTGTTTACTTTTTCATACTTCTCATTCTTTTGTTTGAAAGTCAAATTTACTTTTCAGCTCTGGTCCTTTCATCAAGAATGCTTCAAATTCCTCAGTTTCATTGAAATACCATATTTTCCCCTGAAGTATTATACTCAGTTTTGCTGGCTAGGCAATTCTTGGTTTTAGAGCTAGTTCCTTTGACTTCTGGAATATCCTTTTCCACGCCCTTTGATCCCTTAATGTCGAAGCTGCTAGATCTTGTATTATTCTGATTGTATTTCCACAACACTAGAATTGTTTCTTTCTAGCTGGTTGGAATATTTTCTCCTTGATCTAGGAACTATGGAATTTGACCACAATGTTCCTAGGAGTTTCTCCTTTTGGATTTCTTTCAGGCGGTCATTGTTGGATTCCTTGAATACTTATTTTGTCCTCTGGCTCTAGAATATCAGGGCAGTTTTCCTTGATAATTTCATGAAGGATGATATCTAGGCTCTTTTTTTGATCATGGTATTCAAGTAGTCCCATAATTTTTAAATTGTCTCTCCTGGATCTATTTTCCAGGTCAGTTGTTTTTCAAACGAGATATTTCATATTCTCTTCCATTTTTTTTCATTCTTTTGGTTTTGTTTTGTGATTTCTTGATTTCTCAGAACGTCATTAGCCTCCATCTTTTCCATTGTAATTTTGAGAGAACTATTTTCTTCAGTGAGCTTTTGAACCTGTTTTAACATTTGGCTAATTCTGCTTTTGAAAGCGTTCTTCTCCTCCTTGGCTTTTTGAACCTCTTTTTCCAATTGAGTTAGCCTATTTTTCAAGGTGTTATTTTCTTCAGCATTTTTTGGGGTCTCCTTTATCAAGGTATTTATTCATTTTTCATTTTTTTCTTGCATTTCTGTCATTTCTTTTCCCAGTTTTCCTCCACCTGTCTAATTTGATTTTCAAAATCCTTTTTGAGCTCTTCCAAGGCCTGAGCCCATTGGATATCTATTTCATATGTATGGGACACAGAGGCCTTGACTCCTATGTCTTTACCTGATGGTATGCACTGGTCTTCTTCACTGGAGAGGAATGGTGCAAATATTTGGTCCCCGAGAAAATAACCTTCTGTGGTTTTATTTTTTTCCCTTTTCTGGGCATTTTCCCAGCCACTTACTTGCCTTCTGAGAGTCCTCTCCACCCCCAGCCTAGGTCCTCCCAGGTAGTGCCTGGGGTCTGAGATTCTAAAGCTGCTCCCCAGCCTCAGGACTTTTGGCGGCAAGCCTGCCTGCTATTCAATGGGAGCTTAAGTACTGTTGCACAGGTTGGGGTAGGGTCGCCTCCCAGGCTCAGTTCCCTCAAGGGTTTATGCAGAGACCTTTTGTAATGGAGCTCCTATCAAGTTCCTTCCTACTCTGGGATGCTCTGTCTGCCTGCTGCCTCTGCTGCTGCCTCCCAAGGGGGCCTGAATCCCGGAGACACCCCGCTCCCCTCTCAGCCCGTCTCTCTCACTGGTCTGTGAGTCTGTGGGTGGAGGGACCTTCATGGCCACCGGCGATTCCGTCCCTGAATCCTTCTCGGATCTGCTCACTCCTCTCAGTACTGCTTGGCCGGGGTCGAGCTTGCTCTGCTTCTATCTGATGCACGATGGACCTTTGGGCTTGGTTTTTCACGGCTCTCTGGAACAGAAATCTCCTTCACCCTTTTGCTGTGCAGCTTCCACTGTTCCAGAATTTGTTGGGAGTTCTTTTTACAGGAAATGGGCTGTGGGTTTGGAGCTAGCATATGTGAATCTTTCTACTCTGCCATCTTGGTCCGCCCTGAGTTAATGTATTTTTAAAGCATTATTTTCTTCAGCATCTTTTGGGTTTCTTTTAGCAAGCTGTTTACTCGCATTTCACGATCTTCTTGTATTGCTCTCATTTCTCCTCACAATTTTTCCTCCACCTATCTTATTTATTTTCAAAATCCTTTTTGAGCTCTTCCACGGCCTGAGACCATTGCAAATTTATTTTGGAGACCTATTATGATAAGTATTGCTCTTCCTCATTTAATAGGTTCGAAAAAAATACCTGTTCACTAAGAAAGGAACGTTCTATAGTCTTATTTTTTCCCCTTTTGTGGGCATTTTCCGAGCAAGTTACTTGTCTTTTTATTCCTTTTCTAGAGGGGGGTTATAATCTGGGGACTGGTAAGTACTTAGTTCTTCCAAGGTGGTATAATAAAGGGAATGGAATTTACTTCTGTCCTGGCCTGCATTCTGGTGTGGGCGCTACGAAACTTTATTTACCCAGGATCTGTATGTAGAATTCCCATTCCAGAGCCTCCACTTGCTCCACCACCGCAGCCAGCACTGGTCCTCACCTCTCTGCTGCTACTCAGGCCTGAGAAGCAGAAAAGAGTCCAGGCCTTTAGACTGAGGGATCCCAAAATGGACGCTGTTGATGCTGCTGCCATCACCTAGAGCCTGGGTTAGAAGAGGTTGCTTTTCTTACCCAATTGTAAAACGCTTTCTCACTCCCCTTTAAAGGTGGCTTTGCTGTGTGTGGGTGGAGGGATATGAAAACTCCTTCTTCTGCTGGGAATTCTGCCCACAAGATTGCTTCAGGTCCTATTTCTGCTGATTCCAGAAGGGCCAAGGCTGGAAAGAGTTCAGTGTACTGTGGCCCACTCTGTGCCCTGTGTGATAGACCTTTCCTTTCAGTCTTCTAGTCTACCTTGGCCTGGAAATCTCTTTTACTCTCTCTTTCTCTGGCTTCTACTGCTCTTGAATTTGTTTAGACTCATTTTTACAGATATTTTATGGGCTATGGGGAAAGAGCTAGAGTATGTGCAGTGTTCTACCCCACCATCTTCACTCTGCCCCCATCTGTCGTATTTTTTTATATTTTAATGTTTATTGCTAGTCTTCAATATTCATTTCCACAAAAATTTGAATTCCAAATTTTCTCCCCATCTCTCCCCTCCCCAAACCCCTATAACACATTGCATTGTGATTACCCCTTCCCTCAAAATGTCCTCCCTTCTATCACATCCCTCCCTTCCTTTATGCATTTCTTCTCTCTTTTCTTGTAGAGCGTTATATGATTCTATATCCCATTACCTGTATTTCTTATTTCCTAGCTGTATGCAAAAACAATTTTCAATAATCATTACTAATACTTTGTATTCCAGCTTCTCCCCATTACTCCCTCCCCACCAATCCCCACTACTTGTCAAAGTGTGTTCTGTCCTCTTCTATCAGGGAATATACAGTCACTTTACAGAAGTCAATTAGTCTGTATGCATTCTTAGTGATTGTTACGAATCAGATTGTGATTTTACGATGGAGACACCAGTAGAGTTCAATGATATGGACTAAAATATTGTAGAACAGAGAAGTAATTCCAGAAATTCCCACCTGATAAATTTTTGAGGATTATCCTCTTTCACAGATGGTGAAGGAAGGTAGCAGGATATTAAGATGATAGGCCTATGAAATATCAAGTTTCATGAGATATCAGATGAAATAAGACAGTGTTCCTTATTTAATGAGGGGCTTGGAATAGGATATTCCAGAAATCAAAGGAACTAGGTCTAAAACCAAGAATCACCTACCAAGCGAAATTGAGCCTAATACTTCAGGGGAAAAACTGGTCCTTAAATGAAATAGAGGACTTTCAAGCATTCTTAATGAAAATACCAGAGCTGAAAAGAAAATTTGATTTTCAAACCGAAAATGAGAAGAAGCATGTAAAAGTAAACCGCAAAGAGAAGTCATAAGGGACTTACCAAAGTTGATGTGTTTACATTCCAATATGGAAAGAAAATATTTGTAACTCTTGAAATTTTTCAGTATCTGAGTAGTTGGTGGGAATACACACACACACATACACACACATACATGTACACACTTGCACACACATACACACATGCATGCACACACAGAGACAGAGTGCACAGAGTGAATTGAATAGGATGGGATCATATCTTCAAAGAAATCAAGGTAAATGGTGAGAGAGAAATGTAGTGGGAGGACGGAGGGTGAAATGGAATGGGATAAATTATCTCTCATAAAAGAGGAAGCAGGAGACTTCTTAGTGGAGGGAAAAATAGGAGAGCTGAGAAAAAAAAACATGAAGTTTACTCTCATCACAATCGACTAAAGGAAGGAATAAAATGCACACTCATTTTGTTATGAAAACCTATCTTACAATACAGGAAATTGGGGGAGAAGGAGATTAGCAGGGTGGAGGGGAAGGTGGAAGGGAGGGAAGTGGGAGGAGGGAGCAATTTGAAGTCAACACTCTGGGAGGGACAGGATCGAAAGAGAGAATGACAACAATAGGGGGCAGAATAGGATCAAGGGTAGTATAGTTAGTCTTACACAACACACTATTACTGAAGTCACTTGCAAAACTACACAGATATTGCCTATATTGAGTTTCCTGCCTTCTCAAAGGGAATGGGTGGGGAGGGAGGGCTGGCTAGAAGTTTGAACTCAAAGTTTTAGGAACAACTGTCGAGTATTGTTCTTGCTACTAGGAAATAAGAAATACAGGTAGTGGGGAATAGAAAGTTATCTGGCCCTACAGGACAAAAGAGAAGATGGGGACAAGAGAAGGGAGGGGTGATAAAAGAGAGGGCAGATTGGTGATATGGGTAATTAGAATGCTCAGTGTACTAGGGTGTGTGGAGGGGACAAATGTGGAAAAAATTTTGGAACCCAAAATTTTGTGAAAATGAATTTTAAAAGTTAAATAAATAAATTTATATTTAAAACAATAAGGAAAGTAATTAGCATTTTATTAAGTTCTTCCTATATACTAGGTACTTTGCCAAGCAGTTTAGAAATATTATCTTATGTGATCCTCACAGCAACCCTGAGAGATACGTGCTGTTATTGTCCCCGTTTTACAGTTGAGGGAACTGCTTAGAATTATATAGCTAGTAAGTGTCTGAGGATTGATTTGAACTCAGATTTCTCTAGTTCTAGCAGTATATAGGACCAGGAGAATTATATGTACCTCATCCTGTTCCCACATGGTTTTAATTTAAACTACATCTATTCTGAAAGCTTTTCATTCTACACAGTTTGAATATTTTGAGCATATTTTGGTAAATATATATAATTTTTTATGGATCAATGTTATGTCTAGGTAATTGTGAGCAACAGTTTTGTCAGGGATGATGCTGTGGTTCCAGTACAGCTTAACCATCAAATGATAAAGATACTTTGAGGCACTATAATACAATGGGTAAAGCACTGCACTTGGAGTCAGAAAAATCTGAGTTTGAGTACCATCTCAGATACTGGTATCCAGGGTGAGTGAACCTGGACAAATGAATCAACCTCTCTGAATATCTCAGTTTCCACATCAGTGAAATGGGTATAATAATAGCACCTACCTCACAGTGTTGCTAGGAATATCAAATAGATAATATAATAAATATAATAAAGCACCTTGCAAATTAAAAAAAAAAACATAACCATGTCTTCAAAATCCTGGAAAACCATATATATACCCCCTATATATATATATATATATATATATATATATATATATATATATATATATATATATAAAACAAAGAGCAAACTTCTCTTTCACCTCAGTTTCACACAAAGTTGTTGATACACTTGATCTTGCATCAATCATAATTGTGCCACTTCCATGTTCCATAGTTCTGAAACGTTCATAAACTATTGGCTTTTACTCTCTTTTCCATCTAATACAAAACTCCACTCTTCATCTGCACCATGACCTCCTATCTCTTTAACCCTCAATTCTCTCCTTGACCATTGGGGTGTGTGTGTGCGTGTGTGTGTATGTATGTGTATGGATATATATATATATATATATATATATATATATATATACATACATATATGTATGTATATATATATATATATATATATACATATGTATATATGCTTTTATGTATTATCCTTGCTTGATTTTTCTCTTTCAGCTATCAGCCTCTATCTTTCCTGCCCTTTGTAGCTAAACTAATTGAAAAAGTCATACAATAGCTGCCTCTTCTTTCCTCTCCCTTTCTTCTTAATCCCTTAGCATCTGGCTTCTGATTTTATCATTCTATTAAATCTCATATCCACAATTTTCCAATGCTCTCCTACTTTCCAAATGCAGCAACTTATTTTTCCATGACACTTCTGCAGCCCTTGACCAGGTTGCTCATTCTCTCCTCCATGCTTCTTTTTTCTCTTTCAGTTTTCAGAACAATCCTTTCTGGTTATCCTCTTGTTTGTTCAATCATTCCTTGCCAGACTCTCATTTACTAGATCTTCATCTAGTTCATGTTCTCTATAGGCGTACCTCAGGGTTCAATCCCAGTTC
Organism: Potorous gilbertii; assembly: GCA_028658325.1. Classification (NCBI taxonomy): domain Eukaryota; kingdom Metazoa; phylum Chordata; class Mammalia; order Diprotodontia; family Potoroidae; genus Potorous; species Potorous gilbertii. The sequence continues at coordinate 436,569,183 of CM053771.1, read as the reverse complement.
TTCTTCCTTTCTCCTTCTATCCTATTTCATTTGGTCATTTCATTGCATCCTATGGATTTAACACTCATCTCTGTACTGAAGATTCTCATGACTGCTTATCCTGCCCTAATCTCTCACCTCATTTATAAGCGCATATCTCCAAATGCATTTCAGACAGCTGAACTTGTGTTTACAGTAGACACATTAAAGTATACATTCCTAAAACAGAACTCATTATCTTTCTCCCTAAACACCTTTCCCCCACCTTCTGTAATACAATAAAGGATAACATTGTCCTTCCAGTCCCTTAGGTTCAGAATCTAGGAATTGTCCTTGACTTCTCACTATATCTCACTTACATCTAATCTATTGTCAAAGCTTATCGATATCATTTTTTTGCATCATCTCTTATATATGGCCTCTTCATTCTTCTGACACCCCTATAGTTCTAGTACAGTCCTCCATCACCTCATAACTGAAATAATCTCTTGGTATGTCTGCCTGCCTCAAAGTTTCTTTCCACTCCAATTCCTTCAGTTATGTAAGTGATTTTTTAAAATGCACAGTTCTAGTTATATCACTGCCCTACTCAATTAGCTATGGTGGCCCCCTATTGCTTGAATATAAAATGCATTTATTGGCATACGAAGTCCCTAATAACCTTGTCTCCTCATACTGGTCTTCCAGGGCTTCATCTCTGTGTTACAAGTATTTTCTCTGTAATCCATACTAGGAATCGTCTCCCACTTCACCTATACTTGCTAACTTCCCTGGCTTTATTTAAGCCCGACTTAAGTCCCATATTTTATAGGCAGTCATTCCAAATCCTTCTGAGTTCTATAATTTCTATACTAATTATTTCCTACTTTCCTATATAGTGTATGTTTTGTCCTCTATTGTATTTTAATCTCATTATTGTCAACTGCTGTCTTTTGCTTCTTTTTATATCCCTAGCACTTTGCACCATACCTGGGACATGTTATTGTAAAGTTGTTTCAGTCATGTCCCCTTTGTGACCCCATATAGTGTTTTCTCATCTAAGACATTGGATTAATTTGCCATTTTCTTCTGCAGACCATTTTGAAGAATGGAGGCAAAAGTGAGTGACTTGCCCAGGGTGACACAGCTACTCAGAGTCAGAGGCCAGGTTTGAACTGAGGAAGATGAATCTCCCTGATTTGAGTTACAGCACTCTATCCATTGTGCGAACTAGCTACTCAGGCACGTAGGAAGAGCTTAATAATTTGTGACTGATGCATTGAACAAGGAAATTTTCTCTTTACCCCTTCTATCTTCTAGTATTCTCTGGCCTGCCAGGCAGGACCTCATACTACCTTAGGATTGCTTCTGGGATAGAAAGAATAATGCTACAAATTATAAAATAAATATTTAATAGAGCTAAAAAATAGCAAAATTCATCTGGAAGTACAAAGCATATACAATATCAAGGGAATTAATGAAAAGAAATGCAAAGGAAGTGGCCTAATCATAGAAGAATTAAAACTGCACTGCAAATCAGTAATCATCCAAACTATTTGATACTGGTTAAGAAAAAGAGTAATGGATCCATGGAATGGGTAAGGTACAGAAGACACATTAGTCAATGGCGATAGTCATCGACTATTTGATAAGCCCAAATACATCAGCTTCAGGGATAAGAAATCACTATTTGATAAAAACTGCTAGGAAAACTGGAAAATATCATGGCAGAAGCTTGGCACAGACGAACATTTTATATTGTGTACAAAAGATAAGGTGAAAATCGACACACGATTTAGACCTAAAGGGTGAAACTATAGTAAATTGGGAGGGCAAGGTATAAATTGCCTGTCATATTTATGAAGAAGGGAAAAATTTATAAGCAAACAAGAGACATAGAACATTATGAAATGCAAAATGGATAATTTTGATTACTTTAAATTCAAAAAGTTTTTGCTCAAAGGAAGCCAATGCAAAAAAAGATCATAATGGAAAGTGACAACTGAGGAATAAATTTTGCAGTCATTATGTCTAATAAAGGTGTCATTTCTCAAATATATAGTGAAGTGAGTCAAATGTATAAGAATTCAAATCATTCCACAATTGATATATTGTGAAAAGATGTGAACAGGCAGTTGTCAGAGCAATAAATTAAAGCTATCTATAGTCATATGAAAAAAATATTCTAAATCACTACTGATTAGATAGATGCAAGTCAAAGCAACTCTTAGGGTATGATATCACACTTATCAGACTGACTAACATGACAATACAGGAAATTTATAAATGCTGGAAAAGATATGGGGAAATTGAAACATTAATGCATTGTGAGTGCAATTGTGAACTGATCCAACCATTCTGGAGAGCAATTTGGAATAATGCCCAAAGGGCTATGAGACTGCATTCCCTTGATCCAATAATAACATGTCCAGGTACGTATACCAGAGACCATAAAAAAGGGAAAGAGGCTCACACATATAATTATTTTATAACCGCTGTTTTTGTGGTGACTAAGAAATTGATGTTAAGGGAATGTCTATCAGTTGGGGAATGGTTGAACAAATTACAGTGTAAGAATGCAATGGAATACTATCGTTCCATAAGAAATGATGAGCTGGTTGACGTTAGAATAACCTGAAAAAACTTACATGAACTGATGCTGAGTGAAGAGAATAGAACCATGAAAACATTGAGTATAGTAACAGACATATTGCATGATGATTAACTTTCATAGACTTGATTTTTCTGAGCAATTCAAGAGCCTAAGACAACTTCAAAAGATTCATGATGGAAATTGGTATCCACACCTTGAGAAAGAACTATAGAGTCTGAATGTAGATCAAAATATGCTATTTTGTCTTACTTTTGTTTTTTTTTTCCTTTCTCATGGTTTTCCCCTTGTGTTCTGATTCTTTTTTCCACAGCATGAGTAACGTGGAAATATGTTTAATAGGGTCATAAATGTATAACTTATATCGGATTTCATGCATCTTAGGGAGGAGTGAGTGGAGGGAGTGGAAGAAAATTTAGAACTAAGGCTCATAAAAGCAATTCATTAAATGCATACAAAGAATTAGCCTGCTTTTCTGTGGAAACTTAGAAGATGTTTTCACCTGTCCATTGCTGCCAAAAAATAAGCTCATTTGTTGCTGATCTAAGCCCTTCTTACTGAGAAATTGTCTAATGACCACTGAATTTTGTCAGATGTGTGGAGGGGCTAATCAGTTTTACACTGTCATAAACAGAAAAGAGACAAAAAACAATCTATTTACATTGGCTCCTGCTAAATGCATTACCTATTTTTCTGGGGCTCTTTCCCTCAGTGTTATGGGCCAAGCTCTGGATTGCCTTTGGAAGCTGGCTCCGCAGTCAGGGAGCTGGCTCTGCCCTCAGGGAGGAACATGGGAGGGGCTCTGGCTGGGGATTAAGGGGTTGTCGGGGAGGGATCAAGAGAGAGTGATGTAAGCAATAAAGTGAAGTGCACTGTCCACCTCGGGTGTTCTATGTAGTCATTTCCCCCTCCGTGGAGGAGTGGGGATTCCCCTCCTGTAGCTGCATACAGTAGGGGCCGGAGACGTCCGAAGACCTGGGAAAGGGTAAGTATCCAAGCGAAGCTGGGGGTAGCAAGTGCCGCCTGGCGTATCCAGGCGAAGGCTGGGGAAGGAGCCCCATGTATAGATACCGCCTAGCTTAAGAGCCAGGCGAAGGCCCCTGGATAGATACCGCCTGGTCTAGTATCCAGGTGAAGGCCCGGGGAATAGCCCTGTACACCTCAGTTATGACATGGTTGCTAAACTAGGAGCAGGCCTAACGACCACTAAATATTTCACTGGAGCTTATGTAGCTGTCTTGTGTCATTAGCATTGCCACTGGAGCTCTCACTGCTTCCTGCTTCTACTGATATTTGGACCTACTGCCCTGAATTCTTTGACCTGTTGGAAATGTTTACTCTTCTAGAATGAACCACTATCATGTTTACTATTTACCTATATGACATCTTCCTTCTTCTTCAATGAACTCAGTTTCAAGCTTAGTCTGTTTCTGTTCCCTAGTTCTTGCTCTCATAAAGGGCTGTCCAACAAAACTATTGATACAGCCTAAAAATGCCCAAACCCTGCAATTCTTCAACTAACTCATTTTCTACAACTTCCTAAGATAAACATGGAAATGGCTGTAGTCTTGATATAGATGAATTTCAATACTTCCATGTTCATGAGCATTCAATTCCATTATCTAATCAAAATATGTTGTTCGTTCACCTCTCCCTCTGGTTTACAATTCCAAATTATCTTCCTTGTCCTCAGAGTTACCTTAAATCCCTTTACTCCCTTCTTTTCTAAACCTTCAATCTCATAGCAAGTGAACACCACTTCTATGCCAATCTTGATCCCTTTCTGAGTCAGTTCAGTTTTCCATTGTGTTCTTTGCCTATATTCGTTGCACCATTTTCCTCTCTCTGATTTTGTCCTACCAAAGCTCAGTCTTAGATTTCTCCCACCATTCTCTGTGCTCCTATTTCTGTGCTGCTGAATTAGTCTAGAAGAAATCATCAAACCTTGCTGACTACATCCAGTATAAATCTAAGTTACATAAGTTCAACAAAATAAGGATTTATTCTGTAAAGTTTGGATTCAGTCAAAATACATCAATTGAGTACCTACAGGGCCACTTGTGGCATAAAGGCCTCCCTACCGCTGATAAGAAAATTCCAGAGGATTAATGATGAAAAATACTACCTATTTCCAGATAAAGAACTGAAGGAATCTGAATGTTGATCCAAGCATACTTTTTAAATTTTATTTTTCATGGGACTTTTGTCTGCTTCCTTTACAGCATCAATTTTAGAAATATGTCTCGCAAGACTAACACATGTAGAAGCTATACGAAATTGTTTACCTTCTTAATGAGGATGGATGAGAGAGAAAGAATTTCAAACCAAAAAATTTTTGAAATATTAAAAACACACAATCAAAAAAATGGAAACTAGAAGAAAATAGAAGCCATCTTATAAAAATACACTCACCTTCAATATATCCAGTAAAAATTAAGAATCGATGAATTCTCTGAACAGTATGAAAAGTAAAAGCAAACCACACTATCTCTTAAAATTTGGCAAATAAGGATTATATTTGATGTTGACATTCATAACTAGGATCATAACTGATATATTTCTCAGTGAGACAGTGTTTATTTCAGTGGGTAATTGGTGATAGTATTATCCCCTTACTTTTGTCGAATGTCATAACTATGTTCATGGTTGTATACCCAGTTTCTTATCTACAAACTTGCTTTAGAAAATCTTATTCTACCATAATTTTTATGGCGAATATGTCTCTGTTTTTTTACCATGAATTTCTTGTGATTTCTGACATATTTGTCATTCAAGGGCTTTTTTTAAATTACAGCTGTATTACAGATGATTGATATCCACAAAATTCTGCATTCTGACTGCGAGGTACAAGGAGTATATATATATATATATATATATATATATATATATATATATATATACATATATATATATGTGTGTGTGTGTGTGTGTACACATATGCATATATGTGTATGCAAGTGTGTATAAAGATACACACAATCACACATCCATGCACACATACACACACACACACACACACACGCGCGCGCGCGCATACACTCCTAAACAGAATTGTTTAGGAAATTATTTCTTGATATAGAATCTGGTTTGATCTAAATGATTTAAAAACTTAACATAGTCATTATGCATCCTTAGTTATTTTGCAATTTCTACGAATATATCTATCCACCTATTTATCTGTGTGTATATCTATATACGTATATATCTATATCTGTCTATCTCTATACATGCATATTTCTATATCGATATATTTTTAAAGTAGAAAATATATTGTATATTGAATTTGAGTGCCCATGATTGATTATATGGGAAAAGCAGAGATAAAAAGCTAGAAAAATGATACATTATGACTAATATTTTGACATGGAACGATTATTGTCGTTAACAGTGAGCAGAAATAGTTAAAATAAGTTACTTCTGTTCTCTTAAGGAAAGTAATGTTGTGGTACAAAGTACTCATGAATTAGTTTCATATTTTTTCCCCTATTATTCGTGTTAGATGTTATACAATTGATGAAAAGAAAGTGGAAGTCTAGATATGTTTTACCTTTACAAAGCAAAATATTCATGGAATTAAATCTACTTACTTCAAAATATAATAAAACAAATACTTCAAGTTAAAAAGTGAAAAGTGACTCCTCCATCAAGAAGCTTACTTTATAAATGATTAGATAAATAAATTGAAAATTGAAGTTGTTATTGTGAATATATTGTAATATTATATGTATCACTTGAAATTATTTCTTCTTCCCACTATCTCTCAAGACATTTATGTTTTTCTATTAATTAATTTATTTTTGTTTTCAACATTCACTTTCGCAAGATTTATGAGTTCCAATTTTTTCCCCTATCTCTCCTCTTCCCCCACCCCATAAAAACATGCATTCTTGTTGTCCCTTAACTCTACTCTCCCATCATTTCTATCACACACACACACACACACACACACACACACACACACCTTTCTGTTTTCTCCTTTCCAACTATTGTCTTGTAGGGAGAGATAAATTTCTATATTCTATTTTGTTTATGTCTTATTTCCCAGTTGCATATAGAAAGAACTTTAAGCTTTTGTTTTTAAAACTTTGAGTTTCACATTTCTTCCCTTTCTTTCTCCCTACCTACCCTCACTTACATAGAAACAATCCAAAATAGGTTATATGTGTCTAATCATGCAAAATGCTTTCATAACATTCATGTTGTGAATGACTAACAATAGTGTCCTCCATTGTGGCTTTCCCCCTTCCCCTATGTATTCTGTTCTCTCCTTTGGTTCAATCCCTCTTCAAAATTGTTGGCTTCTGATTGCCGACTCCTCCCATTTTCTCTCCCTTCTATCATGCCCCCTTAACACTTTCCCCCTACTTCCCAGCAGGGTAAAATAGATTTTCATACCAAATTGATTGTGTGTGCCATTCCCTCCTTAAACTAAATCTGATGATAGTTTAATTCATTCCCTCTCACCTCCTTCCCCTTCCCCTCCATTGTGAAAGATTTTTCTTGCCTCTTTTATATGAGATAATACCCCATTTTATCTTTTTTTTCTCCACCTCCCAATATATTCCTCTCTCACGCTTTAATTTAATATCATCCTTTCATATGTATCTATCTGCATATATAAATATATGTATGTTTGTGTGTATATATGTATGCATATATACACATACGTGTGTACATGTATGTCTCGGTGTATATATGACCATATATGTCTATATATGAACATATACACTAATTATGTATATATATATATATATATATATATATATGCAGATAGATACATAGGTAGATATTAATATAGATATAGATATTCACTCCAACTACTCTGATACTGAGAAAGATCTCATGAGTTACAAATATATTTCCATGCAGGAATGTAAAGAATTGAACTTCAATAAGTCCCTTACTATTACTTGTTCCTATGAATTTTTTCATTTTTTCTCCTTATTTTTGTATTTGAATGTCAAATTTTCTATTAACTTCTACTCTTTTCATCAAGAATGGTTAAAAGTCCTCTATTTCCTTGAATACCCATTTTTTTTTTCTCTTGAAGGGTTATATTCGCTTTTGCTGGGTAGGTTACTCTTGATTTTAATCCTACCTCATTTGACGTAAGGAATATTGTATTCCAGGCCCTATGATCACTTAATTTGAAAACTGTTAAATCTTGTGTTCTTTTGCTTGTGTTATCACAACACTCAGCTTGTGTTTTCTGACTGCTTACAATATTTTCTCCTTGACCTATGAACTCTGAAATTTGGCTACAATATTCCTAGGAGCTTTCCTTTCCGGATCTCTTTCAGGAGATCATTGGCATGTTGTATCCATTTCTATGTTACCCTATGGTTCTAAAATATGAGGGCAGTTTTCCTTGATAATTTGTTTTGTTAATTTTTCTAAAAGTGTTGATTTATTTTTCGTTTTCATCTTTCATTTCCACAATATTTTCTTTCTAATTTTCTCCCCATCTCTTCCCTCCACCCACCTGCATTATGGTTACCCTTTTCCCCAATATGCCTTCCCTTCTATGACAACTCTCCCTTCCTCTATCCTCATCTCCACTATTTGCTTGTAGGGAAAGACAGATTTCTATACTCCATTCTCTTTATGTTTTATTTTCCACTTCCTTGTAAAAAAAAATTAACATCCGTTTTTAAGACTTTGAGTTCCACGTTCTCTCCCTCTCTCCTCGCCTCTCTGCACGGAGAAAGCAAACAGTAAGATATATGATACACATATGTAGTTATGCAAAAGAATTCCATAAAAGCCTTGTTGTTAAAAAGTGATTATATTTCCCACCATCTTATGTATCCCATTGATTCTGTTCTCTCTTTTGACCCTATCCCTCCTCAAAGTGTTTATTTCTAGTTACTCTGACTCCCATTTGTAATCCCTTCTAATGTGATGAAAATGAAGTTCATCTTTTCCCTCTCACCTCTCCCCTCTTTTCCTCCATTGAAAACTCATGTTTTACCTCTTTTATGTGAGAAATAGTTTTCCCCATTCAGTTTCTCCCTTTCTCCTCCCAATATATTCCTCTCTCACCTATGAATTTTATTTTTTAGATATCATCCCTTCCTATTCAACCCACCGTGTGCCCTCTGTCTGTGTGTATATAATCACTCTAACTACCATAATACTGAGAAAATTCTCAAGAGTTACAAATATGATCTTTCCTTGTAGGAATGTAAAGAGTTCAAATTTAATAAGTGCCTTATGATTTCTCTTTCCTGTCTACCTCTTTATGATTCTCATGATTCTTGGATTTGTAAGCCAAATTTTCCATCCAACACTGGTCATTTCAACAAGAATGCTTGAAAGTCAACTATTTCATTGAATGATAATTTATTCCCGTGAAGTACTATACTGTTTTACTAGGTTGATGATTCTTGGTTTTAATTCTAACTCCTTTGACCTCTGGAATTCATACTGCAAGCCCTGTGATCCCTCAATGTGGAATTTTCTAGATCTTGTGTTATTCTGATAGTATAACCACAATACTCAGTTTTTTCTTGTTGCTTGCCCTATTTTCTCCTTGACCTCGAAGCTCTGGAATTTGGTCACACTATTCCTAGGAATCTTCCTTTTGGGATTTCTTTCAGGAGGCAATAGGTGGGTTCTTTTAATATTTGCTTTACACTATGCTGCTAGAAAATCAGAAGAGTCTTCCTTGATAATTACTTGAAAGATGTTATCTAGGCTCTTTTCTTGATCCTGGCTTTGTGATATTCCCATACTTCTTAAACTGACTCTCCTGCATCTGTTTTCCAGCTCAGCTCTTTCAATGAGATAATTAACATTCCTAGTCTTTCAATTTTTTACTATGTTTTATAGTTTCTTGATTTTCCATAAAGTCATTAACTTCCATATGTTCCATTCCAATCTTTAAGGAATATTTTCTTCATTGAACTTTTAGATCTCCTTTTCCATCTGGACAATTCTGCTTTTTAGTGTATTCTTTTCTTCATTGTATTTTTGGACCTCTTTTTTCATTTGAGTTAGTCTATTTTTTAAAGTGTGATTTTCTTCAGCATTTTTTGGGGCTCCTTTAGCAAGCAGTTGACTCTTTTTCATCATTTTCTTGCATCACTGTCATTTCTCTTCCCATTTTTTTCTCTACTTCTCTCACTTGATTTTCAAAATCTTTTTTGAGCTCTTCCGTGAAATGAGACCAATTCATACTTTTCTTGGAGGCTTTGGATGGGGAGCTTTGACTTTGTTGTTTTCTGTTTGTATGTTTTGGTCTTCCTTGTCACCAAAGTACGATTCTATAGTCTGATTCTTTTTTTGTTTTTACTCATTTTCCCATCTATTTATATGGCTTTGAACTCTTTGTCAAGAGAGTTTTCTGCTTCCAGAGGGAGTGGGCGTATACTGTCAGCTGTTCAATCACTCCATATTGCAGCTGCTCTTGGTGCTATGACTATTTTGGGTTCCTCTGCCCTGACCCCACCTCTGCAGGCCCCACAGGTTTTATTTATTTATTTATTTATTTTTACTGACCTTCCCTTTGTCCTCAGTGTTTTGGGATGGAAGAGTCTGGAACCTTTCACAGGTGTGAGAGATTCAGTTCCTTGAGATCCTGCTCAAGTCCCATCTGTGCCATCATGGCCCATACTGGACTGAGCCCTGCTCACAGCATGATGCAACAGATACTTCTTAGCTACCTTCCAGGCTACCTTAGGCTGGAGATTATGTGGGTTCTGCAGCTTCATAATATGTTTAGAGCCATTTGTTACAGTTATTTGAGTGGGCTTGAGGAGAACACTCTAGAAACGCCTGGTTGTATCTCTACCATCTTGACTCTGTCCCTTTCTTGATAATTTCTTAAAAGATGATTTCTAGGCTCGTTTTTATCATGGCTCTCAGGCAGTCCAAGAATTTATAAAATTCTTTCTTCTGGATCTATTTTTGAGGTCACTTGTATTCCCAATGAGATATTTCATATTGTCTTCTATTGTTTCATTTTTTATTTTTGTTTTATAAATTCTTGATTTCTCATAAAGTTATTAGTTTGCATTTAATCCATTCTAATTTGTAAGAAATTATTTACTTCAATGAGCTTTTGGGCCTACGTTTTCATTTGTCCAGTTCTGCATTTTAAGACATTTTTCTCCTCATTGTCTTTTTGCACCAAGTTTCATATTTGTTTTAGTTTAAGTATAAGATGTAATTTTCTTCACCATTTTTGAGTCTCCTTTAGCAAGCTGTTGGCTTGTTTTCATATTTTTTTTTTGCATGACACTCATTTCTATTTCAAATTTATCTTCTACTTATCTTATTTGGTTTTCAAAATGCTTTTCGACCTCTTACATGGCCTGTGACCAATTGATATTTCTTGGAGACTTTCAGTATAAGATTTTTAACTTTTTTCATCTTCTGCTGGTTGTGTGTTTTAATCATCTTTGTTACTAAATTAGGATTCTATTGTCTGAGGGTTTTTTTCACTTTGCTCACTTTTCCAGCCAGTTTCTGGACTTTTTAACTCTATTTTTAATGGAGGAATCTGTTTCCACTGGGGGAAGGATTGTACTGTCCCAATTTCTGGGATTTTATGCAATTGTTTTAGGACATACTTCTACGAACCAGAAAATTTTTAGTTCTTTCAACGTTGTATGATCACAGGAGTGGTGATATGGTCCTGATCTGTGTTCTTGTCTGTGAGTGAGCATAAGCATTATTTTTCCCTTGGAACTGTGAGAAGGATTCCCTCTTCACTGCAAGACAAGCTCCCCCAAGCAATCATTCCTTCCTGGTCCAGGATTGCAACCTAGAACTGTGACCCAGATCCAAGCATGGGCAAAGCAAGAGAATTCTACCTCAGTGCCAGTGAAGAGATCCCTTCAGTCCACGTCTGATCATCTGCTGGTTGCCCCCACATTCTGTGGGCTGACAGTTCCTGAAACAGCCATTGGTGATACTGCTGCCCAACATCACACTGGGGCTAAGACCAGACTTTGCTCCTCTCTCAGACAGATCTGAAAGAATTCTCCCACTGAACTTACAAGTTGTTCTTGGTGCTTTGGTGTTGTTAAGTCTTCCAACTGCCACACCTGCCAGTGATTCATTCTCCTGTTTCCTCTTCCAACCTCGTCTATGCCAGCATGGTCGATATTGGACTCTGCTCCTCTCCCAACCAGGTGTAACAGACCTTCCTGTCAACCTCCCACATTGTTTTGGACTGGAAATTTATTTTGCTCTGACATTTTGTGGGTTTGGCTGCTCTAAAATGTATTTATATTAAATATTGCAGGTATTTTGAGGGGTTTGGGGAAAAGTTCAAGAAAATTCCTGCTTTTACTCTACCAATTAGTTTCTATCCCCAAAGAAACTTACTTTGAAAGACCAATTAACACTTTTTGGAACATAGATGTAAAATTGTAAGAATAGCTTCAAGTAATATAGGAAACTGATGACTTTAGATTCCAATTTTGCACGAATGAACAAGTCTTTAACAAGTCATTTAAGAAGTCCTGTTTAATTTTCACTATATTAATATCATTTCTTCCCTTGCAGTACCAAGAGGAAATAACACTACACATCAAAACATACGGAGGAAGGAAGCATTTTTCTAAATATTTTTCCAAAATCTAACCCTTTAAATGACCTTCTGTCTCATTTGGGGGTGGTGGTGGAAACAATCATTCTTTCTAAGTTTCTTTTAACTGTACAATACTGCATTATTTATGTGAAGTGTTAATTACATAAATACATAAAAATATGATTTCCTTTGTTCTTTTTTTGTGGGAATATTTTGTTAAAATTGAAAATAATGTTAATGATTAAAACTTAAAATCTTTACCTATTTCAAGAATCCAAAATTTTAGTCCTAGATATGTATTTTTTTCTTCATTCTTATTTTTTTAAAGCATTTCCCATGATATTCTAGACATTTCATTCATCCTCATTCATTTACTTTCTCTGTTAACCCTAAATAGTGCCTCATTGGCAGTTATGTTGGTATAGGTAATAAATAAACTAATTTAGGTAGTGCTTTCCTTCATTAGAAAAATTTTCCTTTGGAGGTCCTTGGTCTGTCTCAAACACTAACGTTGAACATCTCTCCAATTATTTAAGGCATTCTTAATTTCTTTAGAGTGCTTTTGAATTGCACCTATTTGTCTTAGTTATTCTTGGAAGATTGGTTACCTAGAGTTTCATATTCTGTAGTTATTTTAATAGAATTGACATTTCATGTTATTTCTTCTATGATTATTTTGTTGCAAAAATAAAAGATTATGGATTTGAAAATTGTATTTTATTCCTTAATATGTCATGAAATTTTTTGTCTCATTTATATTCTATGATGATTATTTTGGTTGGGGAAGGGGGAACCATCATCTCTCTGAGGAATAGGCAGAATTTTGTCTTCAAAATTTTTATTTTTCCATTTCTTCAATATTTGCCATTAATATCACTCTTATTTCTAGAACTCTGTCAATTACATCAAAGACAGGAGATAACCTTGCCTCACTACTGAGAAACTTTCATTGCATTGTGATAGTTTTAATCTTGATTTTTTTACTCCTTTTCAATGAATCAGCTAAATCCCTTAAAATGTATTAAAGTAGTGCTTATAATATGACAGAAACTGTATTGTGTTGTGAGCATAAATACAAATAATGAAACAGTCTGTTGTTTCAATAATATAATTACTAATGGGAAGACAACAAGGGCATATATAAATACACACAAAATATGAAGAAATTTCCTGTGAATCAAAGTTTTAAAGACAACTAATATGAATTCAAATTGGCAAAATGCATGATAGTTTTGATGAGAGGTCACTAACATTTTAGATCATGAAATGTTCCATGTAGACAGTGATGTCCTACCTGCAATTTGAAATAAGAGAAGAATTCTATGAGGCAAGGTGAGGAGTGAAGTCATTTCAGACATGAGCGATAGATAGCCAAGGCACAGGGTCCGTAAATGGAGTGTTGTATGTAATGAGCAGAGAATGCTTGTTAGGTTAAATTTAAAAGTTCTGGGAGAGACAAAATATATGATGGTGTTGCAAGGTAGTTTCAAGTTTGTGAATAGGTTTAAAAGCTAAACATATGAGTTTATATCTTATTCTAGAATCAATTGGGAATCACTAAAGTTTGTTGAATAAGGAAATAATAGAATCTTATCTATTCTTAAGGGAAATCGCTTTGCAAGATGTGTGGATGATGGATTTAACAGGGAAGAGATCTGAAGAAGGGACATCAGCTGGAAAGCCACTGCAAAACTTTAAGTGAAATGATGAAGGATGGGACAAAGAATGTAGAATGAATGTAGAAAAATTTTTTTTATTTTAAATAAATTTATTTAACTTTTTATCTTGTGAAAATGAATGAATGTAGAAAATTGATCAGATATGAGAGATAAGAATGGAAACAGATTCCCCAGTAAATATTTTGAGAAATACCTGCATATAGGTGAAATTTCTTGAATCACTCTCTGAATTTGGGTAGTTATTTCCATAAAGCTAGTTAGGAGAGCAGCTATAATTCAGCTAACTTGGATAATTGTATTTATTATTCAATAGAGTCTCCTTCAATTGTTGTCAAACATGTTGTGGACTACACCATGTCCACAGGTCACATGATTGATACATCTGTTCTACATGTACTTTGATGTTGATTCTAATTGTATCCGGCAATAAATAGCTACTTGTCTCAAAAACACTTAACTCTTTCCCATCCCCAAACAAAAATAAAAAAAAAAACTGTCAGCAAATCCTACTATTTCCACTAGTGATGATCTTATGTCTTAGATATATATAAAAAAACATGAAAATAAAGTAGAATTCTGGCTAATACTTGTATTTTACCTTTGAAGACCAAAACATCAAGGGAATTAACTCTGACTCCTGTGAAATAAAAGTTAAAAATGCCATTCACATTAAAAATTGAATTTCAAACTTTACCTATACAGTTTCAGAAAGTTAACAAAAATATGCCTCCACTTGTTATCTTTTTTTTTAATTCAACGTTTTATTTTCTCTAGGTACATGTAAAAGAAATTTTTAAAGTCATTTTAAAACCTTGAGATTCAAATTCTCTTTGCTTTTCCCTTCCCACCCCTCTCACTAAGAAAGCAAGCAATTTGATACAGGTTAAACGTGTAATCATGCAAAACATATACATAATAGTCATGCTATAAAAGAAAACATTAAAAAAAACTCCCGAAAAAGAAAGTTTGAAAAAAGTATGCTTTAGTCTGTTTTCATACACTATCAGTTCTTTCTCTGAGAATCGATAGAATTTTTCACCTCAAGTCCTTCAGTTTCCTTTAACGTTGCATTGCTGAGAATAGCTAAGTCATTAACATCTGATCAATTACAGTTTTGTTGTTTCATTGTACACAGCACATTTCACTTTGCGTCAGCCCATGAAAGGCTTTCAAATTTTATTGAGAGCATCCTGTTCATCATTTCTTGTAGTACTATATTATTACATCGTAATCACATAGCATAATGTGTTCGACTCTTCCTCAGTTGATGGAAATCTCCTCAATTTCTAAATTTTGCCCACAAAAATAAGTTGCTATAAATAATTTTTGTACAAGGATATCCTTTTCTTTTTTCAAAATATCTTTTGGGTTACAGATATGGTAGTGCTATTCTAGGTCAAAGGAAATGCATGGTTTTATAGCCTTTTGGGCATAGTACCAAATTTCTTTACAGAATGCATGCATCAGTTCACTACTCCAGATACAACGCATTAATATCTTATTTTTTTCTCCCTTCTCCTCCAACATTTGCCAGTCATCTTTTCTGCCCTATTAATCAATCTAATAGGAACTAGATAGTACCTAGGAATTGTTTTAAGTAAGAAACTTTCTTCATTTTTCTCAAAGTTGCTACAGATAGCTGTATTTTCTTCCACATTATACCTCCTCCATTGGATTTATTCTATTCTCTCTCTCCTTTGACTCTCTCCCTCCTCAAAAATATTTTGCTTCTGCTTACTCTCTCCTCCAGTCTGTCCTCCCTTCTATCACCCCTTCCTTATCCACTTCTCTTACTTTCCTCAACATGAATTCTTGAATGTTGTCTATATCACCGAATGACCTTCTGCGTCTGTTTTCTTAGTAAATTGTTTTTACAATGAGATAGTTCACGTTATCTGCTGTTTTCTCATTCCTTTGCTTAGCTTTATAATTTCATAATTTTTCGTAAAGTCATTATCTTCCATTTACTCCGTTATAATTCTTAAAGAATTATTTTCTTTAGTGGGCTCCTTAATCATGTGGCCAACTCTTCTTTTTAAGGCATTCTTTACCTCATTGGTTTTTCTTATCTTTTTTGCTATTTGAGTTAGTCTATTTTTATGGTTATTTTCTTTAGCATTTTGGGGTTTCCTTTGGTAAGCAACTGATTTCTTTTCCATGATTGTCTTACATTATTATCATATCTCTTCCTAATTTTTTTCTGTACTTCTCTTACCTGATTTTCAAAATCTTTTTCATCTCTTCCATGGCCTGAGGCCAACAAATATTTTCGATGACGCTTTGTATATAGAGGCTTTAACTTTGTTGTCTTCTGTTTCTGTACTTTGTTGTTCCTTGTCACCAAAGTGTTATTGCATAATTTGATTCATTTTTTGCTCATTTTTCCAACTACTTTCTGGATTATTGAGTTTTTGTCAAGGTAGTTCTTTGATTTCAGGGGTTGTACTCTCAGCTGATTAATCCCCACAAAGTCTATAGAGCTCCGGAAACAATCACTGCCACTGCTGCTGCTCCTGATGTTTCTGCTGCATGTTCCAGTTCTACAGGTTCCGCTACCACTTCCCTGGGCCCGGGGCTCTACCAGTCCATTCTCTCACACAGGTCCTGCAGATTTTTCCCCCGGACCTTTTAATTTGTCCTCAATGATTTCGGGTCGTGAAGTCTGGAAACTGCCATAGCTGCCTGATATTCAGTCTCCAAAGGTCTGTGCAGGTCTTCTCTGTGCCCAAGTGGCCCACATTGGATGGTGCTCTACTCCCAGTAGCTGTGATAGACCCTTTCTGGTGACTTTCCAGGATATCTTGGGGTGGAGATTTGCTTCACTCTCTTGTTCTTTGGTTTCTGCAGCTGTACAATTTGTTTAGAGTCATTATAACAAGTATTTCACTGTGTTTGTGGGAAGAGTCCTACCAAGTCCATGTTGTTATTTCACCATCTTAGCTCTGCCTCCAAGAATGATTTTCAAGAGATAAAGAATATTAATTCAGGTGGAGTCAAGATGGTGGTGTGAGAGCATCTACTCACCTAAGCTCTTAGACAAACTCCTTCAGAAATCTTTAAAAAGAAAATCTGACCAAATTTTAGAAGTACAGAATCCAATAAGAGACAGACTTTTGCAGATTCACAGTCCAGGACAGAGTGGAAAGTTGATAGAAGGATCTGTTCCACAGGGTGGAGGAGCATACAGCACACAGCACAGAATCCCTGCACTGGCATGGCTGAGGAGGAAAAGAACCGGAGAAGTTGGAGAAAGCAACAGCATGGTAGGATAACAGCTCAAGGCCAGAGGCAAGTAGAGCAAAGAAAGTCCAAGAAGCAGAAGGAGAACCAGGTATCTACAGAAATTGTACCTGGGACTTTCAGGCCACAGATTAAACATCTTTAAGTTTCATACTTGAACTTCCGTGAGCAAAAATGGAAGAGTGATGGGTAAATGATCACTCCCCTTCCCCTTTTTGACCTGGAACAAACCATAAAATATTCCCCAGAAAAATCTTTGAATAGTGGGAAAAGCAGAAGGCGTGAACAATGTCTTACCATCAGAGGCTAGGAAAACCTGTAAGGCATATTCCTCTTACTGTGGTGGGGACTGGAGCCCCATGGGGATGTAGCCTCAGAACCAGCACCAGGACCCAGGTGACTCAGTGCTCCAGGGAAAATTGGAAGACACTAGAGCAGCCTGCAATGACCAAGCCTTGAGCTTGTCTTTTTTTCTAGCTCAGCTGAGGAGATCTCCTGGGACCACACCACCACTATCCCACACTTAACAAGGTAGCTCCAGGGCTAATCCAGGGGAAAAGAATCCAGCCTGCCTCTGGCAGCCAGCTCAGCACCAGTTTCTTTAGCATCTATCAGAAAGAACCAGATGTCGCAACACACAAAGGCTCGCCATCATGAGCAAGAAGCAAAGAAAGAATGAAAGGACCATGGAATCTTTCTATTGGGACAAGGACAAAAACAAGAATACCAAAGAGGTCAGTACTGAAACAGTACTCCCATCTGAAACATCAGAAGGGGCTATGAACTGCTTGCATGAACTAAGAGGAATCGTGGAGCAGCTGAAGAAGGAAACAGAAGAAAAATTGGCCAATGATTTTAAATTCATGAAAAAAAGAATTCACTTAAAAGAACAGTTCATTGAAAGGAAAATTAAATACATGGAAAGGAAGCACAAAATCTAAATTGGAAAATTGAATAATTGGAAAAAGAAGTAAAAAACAAGCTGTAGAAAAAATACTTTAAAAGGAATAATTGGACAGATGAAAAAAGAGATGCAAAAGCTAACTGAAGAAAACAATTTGGAGAAGTAGAAGTTAATGACCCAATGAGATATTAAGAATCAGTCCATCAAAATCTAAAAAATGAAAAGATAGAAGAAAAAGCAAAACATATAACTGGAAAAATAACTGACATGGATAACAGATTCAGGAGAGAAAATTTAAGAATTATTGACCTACCAGAAAACCATGATGAGAAAAGTGTCTGGACAACATCTTCCAAGAAATCATAAAGAAAAATTGCTCAGAAGTGTTAGATCCAGAAAGCAAAATCGTCATCAAAAGAATCCAACATTTACCCCCAGAAAGGGATCCCAAACTAAAAACACCAAGAAATATAGTTGCCGAATTCCAGAACTATAACATCAAAGAGAAAATACTACAGAGAGCTTGAAAGAAACCATGCAAATATAAAAGAGGTACAGTCAGGATCACACAGAACATTGCAGCTTCCACATAAAGTGAATGAAGCAATTCTAATACGACGTTCCACAAGGCAAAGGAGGTGGGACCATCACCAAGGATCAGTTCCCTAGCAAAGGTCAGCATAATATTGAAGGCAAGGAGGTGGACATTCTGTGAAATAAGGGATTCCCATACCTTCCTGATGAAAAGGCCAGAATTCAATGGAAAATTTGATCTTCTAACACAGACCTCAAAAGAGGAATAAAAAGTAAACAAGGGAAAAGAAAACTTGTTAATCAATTTGGGCAAACTGTTTACCTTCCTATAATGAAAGAAGATACTTGTTAATCTTGAGAATTGTACATCCATTATGAAATATAAAAAGGATATACAGAGATAGAGGGAAGGAGTATGAAGTAAATTATGTAATGATAAATACGTGATTTAAACATGTGAAGGGATTGTAACAGGAGATGTGAAAAGAAGGAAACAGAAAATGGTAATTACATCACAGGAATAAGTACCAAATTATATTAGAGTTGAGAGAATAGGGGAGGGAGCTGAGCATAGTTTGAGAGGTCCTCTCATTTGATTTGGTTCAAGGAAGGAACAACAAACGTTATCAACTTTATAAATTGAACTATTTCTATAGTCTGTAGAAGGGGAAGGAGAAACTTAAGGGAAGGGGAGACTTAAAGGGAGGGAAAAAGTAGTAAGGTTAAAGGGCAGGCAAAGGGAGGGGGGCTGGAGGAAAGGAAGAATGTGAGAGGAGGTGGTCAAAAATTAAAACTCTGTTGCAGGGGAAAGGGAAAGGAAGAACTAATAGATAAAAGTGGACAAGAGGATAGAAGGAAAGACACGGATAATAATTGTAACTATGAATGTAAATGGGATGAATTCTCCCATAAAATGGAGATGAATAACAGAATGGATTAAAAGCAATAATCTAACAATATGTCAATTACAAGAAACATATGTGAAATACGGGGATACACAGAGAGTAAAGGTAAAACGTTGGAGCAGAATATATTGTGCTTCAACTGATGTAAGAAAAGCAAGGGTAACATTCCTAATCTCAAACAAAGACAAAGCAGAAATATATGTAATGAAAAGAGATAAGGAAGGAATATATATCCTACTAAAAGGCATCACAGACAATGAAGCAATATCATTACTGACCATATATAATCCAAATGATATAGCATGCAAATTCATAGAGGAGAAACTAAGGGAGTTACAGGAAGAAAAAGGAAGTAAAACTGGACTAATAGGGGCCCTCAATCTTCCCCTCCCTGAACTTGATAAATTTAACCTTAAAAGAATCAAGAAAAAAGATAAGGGGGTGAAAAAAACTCTAGATAAGATAAGTTTGATAGATCCCTGCAGAAAACTGAATGAAGATAGAAAGGAATATCTCTTTTTCTCAGTGTTACATGACACCTATACAAGAATTGACCATGAACTAGGGCATAAAAACCTTATAATCCAGTGAAGAAAGACAGAGGTACTCAATGCATTCTTCTGAGATCACAAAGCAATAAAAATCATATGGAATGAAAGGCCATGGAAAGATAGACCAAAAATTAATTGGAAACTAAATAATCTAAGCCTACTGAAGGAGTGGGTTAAACAGCAAATCATAGAAATAATCACAAACTTCATTCAGGATAATGATAATAATGAGGCAATCTAACAAGTGTTATGGAATACAGTGCAAAAGAAGTTATTAAGGAAAGCTGTAGGCCTTTATGTGCCTACATGCACAAAAAGGAGAAAGAGGTGATCAATAAATAAGGCATGGAGCTGAAAAAGCAGGAAGTAGAACAAACTGAAAACCAAGAGACAGATTAATACTATTGGAATTAGGAAAGCTAAAAAAAAATAAATAAAATTAAGAATTGTTTTTATGAAAAAACCAGTAAAATTGAGAAAGTGTTGGCCCATTTGATTAAAAAAAAGAAAAAATACCAAATCACGAGTATCAAAAATGGAAGATGTGGACTCGTCTCCAATGAGGAGGAAATAAAAACAATAATTAGAAATTACTTTGCTCAACTTTATGCCCATAAATTCAATAATTGAAATGAGCTTGGTGGTTATTTCAGAAATCATAAATTGCGCATATTAACAGAAAAGGAAGTTGAATACTTAGAAAACTCCATCTCTGAAAAAGAAATTGAGCAAGTCGTCAATGAACTCCTTCGGGAAAATATCTCCAGGGTCATATGGATTTTCAAGTGAATTCTATCAAATATTAAAGAACACTTTGTGGAAGCCCGGTTAGGCCCGGAGCCGCCGCCCTACCCGGAACTAGGAGACGTGGCAATACCGGGCTAAGGGAATGAGGTAATGCAGAGCTTAGGGGATGAGGTAATGCAAAGTTAAGGAAACGTGGCAATGCAGAACCAAGGAAGGGTAGCTGGGGAGGCAGGGCAAGGCTCAGGGTATATGAGAATGTCAGTGGCTGGGGGGAACTTGGGATTTGTGTGCTGACCATTCCACGATAAACATCTGCTCTATCAACTCTGGGTCGCTGCCTGGTATTTGCCTCCTCCCGATCCCTGGAGGAGGAGCAGAGACGTCCGAAGCCCGAGGGCAGGGGAAGGAGGGTGAGGCGGTACTCCCAATGAGGGGGGGTACAGAGGGTCTCTCCGCCCGCGACAACACTTAATTCCAATACTATGTAGACTATTTGAGGAAATTAGGGAAGGAGGAGTCCTCCAGAATCCTTTATATAATGTGAACATGGTTTTGATGCCTAAACCACAGAGAGAAAAAACAGAAAAAGAAAATTATAGACCAATTTCTTTAATGAATATAGATGGAAAAATTTTAGCAGAAATAAAACAGCAATGTATCATGAGAATAATACATTAAGATCAGGTTTAATTCATACCAGAATTGCAGGGCTGGTTGAAAATTAAAATAACTATTAAAATTATTGACCATATCAACGAAAACCTAACAGAAACCACATGGTTATCTCAATAGATGCAGAAAGAGTTTTTCACAAAATACAACACCCATTCCTATGAAAAACACTGGAGGATACAGGAATAAATGGAACTTTCGATAAAATAATAAGCAGTATCTACCCAAAACTTTCAGCAAACATTATATGAAATGGAGACAAGAAAGATGGATTTCCAATAAGATCAGGGACGAAACAAGGATGTCTATTATCAAGAGTATTAGTCAATATGTTACTAGAAATGATAGCAGTAGTAATTAGAGAGGATAAGGAAATTGAAGGCATTAGAATAAGTAAAGAAAGGATGTTACCATGCTTTGAAGATGATATGGTGATATACTTAGAAAATTCCAGAGATTCAAGTAAAAAGCTACTTGAAATAATAAATGATTTCGTCAAAGTTACAGGTTACAAAAGAAATGAACACAAATCTTCTGCATTTCTATGTATTACTAAAAAATACCAAAACCAAGGGATAGAAAGAGAAATCCCATTTAAAGCTAGTGTAGACATTGTAGAATATTTGGGATTCTCCCTGCAAAAAAAATCCAGGAATTATATCATTACAATTGCAATTCACTTTTCGTACAAGTAATTCGACCTACAATAATTTACTTATTTAGTGCCATACCAATTAAACTATTAGATAATTATTTTCGAGAGCCGGAAAAAATAATATCAAAATTCTTCTGGAAGAAAAAAAGGTCCAGAATATGAAAGGAACTAATGAAAAGAAATGCTATGGAAGGTGACCTAGTGCTACCAGATCTCAAATTTTATTATATGGCAGCAATTATCAAATCCATTTGATATTGGCTAAGAAACAGAAGGATAGACAAATGGAATGAGCTAAGTACTCAAGACACAGTAGGCAATGTTTGTAACAATCTACTCTTTGATAAACCCAAGGACCCCAGTTTCTGAGATAAGAACTCAATGTGTGCCCAAAATTGCTGGGGAAAATGGATAAAAGTGTGGTGGAAAATAGGCATAGACCAATGCCTGACACTGTACACAAGAATAATGTCCAAATGGGTATATGACGTGGGTATAAAGAATGATACTATAAACAAACAAGTCGAGCAAGGGATAGTGTGTTTATCAGATCAACGGATAAGGGAAGAATTTTTCCCTAAAGAAGAGATAGAAAGTATTATGAAGTGCAAAATAGATAATTTTGATAATATTGAGCTGAAAAAAGCTCAATTTTGCCCAACTAAATCCAATGCAACCAAGATTAGGAGGGAAGCAGAAAAGTTGGATAGCTTTTTGCACCTAGTGTCGGTGATAAAGGTCTCATTTCTAAAATATATTGAGAATTCAGTCAAATGTACAAGAATACAAGTATTTTCTCAATTGACAAATGGTCAAAAGTTATGAACAGGCAGTTTTCATAGGAAGAAATTAAAGCTATTCATAGTCCTATGAAAAATGCTCTAAATTAGTATTGATTAGAAAGATGCAAACCAAAACAATTCTGATACACCACATCTCACCTATCAGATTGGCTCACACGACAGAAAAGGAAGATGATGAACGCTGGAAAGTATGTGGGAGATTTTGACATTTATTCATTGCTGGTGGACCTGTGAGCTTATCAAAGCATTCAGGAGATCAATTTGTAACTAGGCCAAAGGAATACAAATATGCCCTTACCCTTTGACCCAGCAATTCAGTTTTGAAGACTGTATCCCCAAGAGATCATAAAAATGAGAAAGGGTCCCACATGCACAAAAATGATTGTAGCAGCACTCTTTATCTTGTCCAAAACCTGCAAATCAAGGGAATGACCATCAATCGGGGAAAGGTTGAATCAATTATGATATATGAATATAATGCAATACTATTGCACTGTAAGAAATGATGAACAGGGGGCAGAGCCAAGATGGCGGAGTAGAAAGACTCACATTTGCTAGCTCCGAACCCACAGCCCATTGATTTCCTCTAA
Organism: Potorous gilbertii; assembly: GCA_028658325.1. NCBI lineage: Eukaryota > Metazoa > Chordata > Mammalia > Diprotodontia > Potoroidae > Potorous > Potorous gilbertii. The sequence continues at coordinate 436,545,796 of CM053771.1, read as the reverse complement.
AAAGAACTCCTGACAAATTCTGGAACAGTGGAAGCCACGCAGAAACACAGTGAAGGAGATTTCTGTTGCAGAGAGCCCTGAAAAACCGACCCCAGGGGTCCATCGCACCCCGGACGGGAGTGGAGCCCTTCCCTGCCCTGCCCCGGCGCACGGCATTGAGAGGAGCGAGCAAATCCAAGCAGGCTTCAGGGACCATAATCTCCGGTGGCAGCGAAGGTCCCTCCACCCACAGACGCACAGGACAGTGAGAGAGATGGGCTAAAAGGGGACTGGGGTATATCTGGGACTCGGACCTCCTAGGGAGGCAGCCGCTGTGGCAGAGGGAGAGGCAGCTCAGCCAGAGGCTCCCAGAGCAGGCAAGAGTTCTACAGCAGCTCCATTACAAAAGGTTTCTGCATAAACCCCCAGAGGGAACTGAGCCTGAGAGGCAGACTTGCCCCACCCAAGCACCAGCAGATAAGCTCCCATTGAAAAGCAGTCAGGCCTGCCGCCAAAAGCCCTGAGGCTGAGGAGCAGCATCTGAATCTCAGACCACAAGCCCTAGCTGGGCAGATCTAGGCGGGGCTAGAGAGGACTCTCAGACGTCAAGTAACTGGGTGGGAGCATTTGATTTTCAGACCCCAAGCACTAGCTGAGCGGATCTAGGCCAGGGAGTGGAGAGGACTCTCAGAAGACAAGTAACTGGCTGGGAAAATGCCCAGAAAAGGGAAAAAAACTAAGACCATAGAAGGTTATTTTCTTGAGAAGATGATTTTGCCATTCCTCTCTGACGACAACGAAGGGGTCTGCTTACCATCAGATAAAGACGTAGGAGTCAAGGCCTCGGTATCTCAAATATCTGAAATAGATACCCCATGGGCTCAGGCCATGGAGGAGCTCAAAAAGGATTTTGAAAATCAAGTTGGACAGGTGGAGGAAAAACTGGTAAGAGAAATGAGAGAGATGCAAGAAAAGCAAGAAAAACGGGTCAATACCTTAATAAAGGAGGCCCAAAAAAATGCTGAAGAAAATAACACCTTGAAAAATAGGGGGCGGAGCCAAGATGGCGGAGTAGAAAGACTCACATTTGTTAGCTCCGAACCCACAGACCATAGATTTCCTCTAAAAAGAACTCCTGGCAAATTCTGGAACAGTGGAAGCCACG
>CM053771.1:436517991-436544152 GCA_028658325.1 Potorous gilbertii | reverse complement strand
ATAGAAGAGAGGGCAGATTGGTGATATGGGTAATTAGAATGTCCAGTGCATTGGGGAGGGGTAGGGGACAAATGGGGAGAAAATTTTGGAACCCAAAATCTTGTGAAAATGAATGTAAAAAGTTAAATAAATTTATCTTAAAAAATAAAAAAATAAAAGAAATGATGAACAGGAAGACTTCAGAGAGGCCGAGAAAGTCGTATATGATGTGATGCTGAGGGAAAGGAGAAGAGCCAAGAGAACTTTGTGCACAGCAACAACCATAGTGCACGAAAACTTTTTCTTGTAGATTTAGATCATCATTGCAATGCAAGTATTTAAAAAATTCCCAATTGTCTTTTAAGACAAAATGCCTTCCACATCCAGAGAAGGAATTATGTAATTCAATTGCAGATTGTAGCAGATCATTTTCTTTTGTATTACATTTTACTTTGTTGTATGATTTCTCCCACTCGTTTTAATTTTCTTGTAGAACATGACTATGGCGAAAATATATTTAATAGGACTTTATGTGCAGAACCTATATAAAATTGTATCCCACTCAGGGAGGCAAGGGGAAGTTAGAGGGGTGGAGGGAAGATCTATATGTAGAACCTATATAAGATTGTACGGTGTCTCGGAGAGGAAGTGGGGAGAGAGCAGGAAAGGTGAGGGAAGGATGAGCAAAATGTAAGATATATTAAAGTGACTGTAGAAAACTGAAAACAAATAAATTTTAGAAAATAAAAAAAGAACATTCATTCACTAACTTTCCATAAAGGAAGTTGTGAGTAGCCAAATATATGCCTAAACATATGCCTTGTACTTTTTCTACTACAATTTTGCAGCAACTCTCCCAACATATATTATGCTATGCCTGTTAGGAAAGAATATACTTCTTATTTAGGGGAAATCCCTTTTACAACTATTGTTTTAGCTATGCAACTAGAGTATATGACTTTGTTAAGAGTTAATGACTGCACTGACTGCTTATTAAATATAATTGCTTTAATGAAACTTCAGGTGCAATAGAATCAGAAGTGTACCCATCTGTAAGCATGACAGGATTGTAGAATCCTGAAAATAGCAGTAGTCAAGACTACCAGATCAAGCCTAAAGACAGTAGTGCATGTCTGGAGATGGATATGATTTAAAATGTTGTACAATTCAACTCATAAAAAGCATGTGATAAAATAAAAGTGACAGATGAAATAGAACTAGATTTTTGAAAAATGCAGAAAGTTCAAGAAATATTTTTTTCTGAATTATATTAATAATATCATTTTGTAGTCGGTAAAATTTGATATCTTCCCCTGTTTGAGACAACAGAATATAAGGGACCCTCTTCCATCTGTGATACGACAGCTATTTTCATAATGACATTGTGATAAAGGTGATTGAGTGAGAGAATTTAAACAGCCTTATGTAACTCACTCCTAGAAAAACAAGTCCCAGCTCATATTTTGCTAAGAGTATTAGTGATTGAGTAATCTCATCTTCACACAGGTAGGGGAATACATTCACTCATTCAATTATTTTTCCAAACAAAATATTTTAAAACAATTTTATTGAGTTTTATTAGGTTTTAAAATTACAGTTTTTTGTTATTGTTTTTTTTTTTTTTTTCCTGAAGAGAACCCTTTGAGAGCTTGCAAATATAAAGGATACTAGAAAGGAACATAGAAACTATGTTCACTTAATTTCCTATATGAATTTGTTTTCACCACCATCATTTAAGTGTTATCTGTATTGATTTCTACACAGAACATCGTAGCTTTAACTTAACAAATGATATATTGCTAGAAGTTAACACTTGCAATATTATACCCAGGGTATCTCACAGTGTTTCATTTTTGACTTTGCTACAAGGTTCACACTCATTGTCCTTATTTTTATGTCTTATAAATAACTTTTGGAGTCCATTATTTTCCATGTTATGACTTCAACAAACCTGAAAAGTTCTAATCAATATTATGTGTGAAGAATCCATTTTAAGAGAAGCAGTATATTTAATCCCATTGAGCTCAGCATATAAATTACTATGACAGGGTTTTGACCTTAACATCTTAAAGTGGGTCAGAGTAATTGAGTGAGCATCTGTCTTGAAACGAAAAAAAAAATAGAAGAAAAAAGGAAGCCAGATGAATTCACATAAAATTTATTGGCAGGCATAAGTGGTGCTCAGCAAGGGAGGATGTTAGAGTATTCATGGGATTTTGGACTTGGAAAATATCTTAAAGGTGTTTTCACCATATTGTTGAACCTGGAAATTTCTGCTTCCAGGAAAGAATTATACAGGAACTGAATGTCTTTCAGCATGAGAGCTGACTAAGAAATAGTTAGGCTCTTTTGGTGAAAAAATTTAGTCAGGAACCTATTTGTGAAGACTGTTTGCATGACAAAGGAGAAATTTCTAGACTGCCATGCATTAGAATAATAGTGATATAAACCAGTTATGTCAGACTCAAATAAAAATAAGGGCCATTAAACCATATATAAGGATTGCTGATGGCCACATGGTGACTTTGACTACCATAAATCATTGGTGTGTGTATAAATATGTGGTGTGTGTATGTGTTTGTGGTTGTGTGCACACAGGCATACATACAATACTTCTTCTCACATTTGTTTGCTAAGGACCATAAAAATGATACATGTCATTTAATTATCAAAGTACCTTTTGCCTTCTATCACCAAAACTTGCCTCTTCGGTTCTCCACAATAGATTTTTTTCTGATCTTCTACTATCTATGACTACTTCCTTCCCTTTATCTAGATGTAGAATGTGGTTTGTGGCAGGTGATTTCCTAGCTAGGAATAACACAGCAACATTGAAAGACTGTAGGATTAAGAGTAAGGAGAAATTAGTCTGAATTCTGGCGATATCATTCACTGTCTATGTGACCTTGGATAAATTCCTTTACCTCTTTGAGCTTGTTTCCTCATCTATTAAATGAGAGGGTTTGTCCTGAGGAAATCTAAAAGTCCGTCCAAATCTTTATAAATCTACAATTCCAGAAACAGAGGCCCTCATATGCATTTTCTGATGACAATTAAGGTAGAGTAATTCTTTCAGCTATATTTGAAAAAGCAATATGTCATGATTTTCCATGGGAGTCATATAATTGCCAATTAAATTCGTCATAGATCTTAGGATAGAAAAGAAAGCATAGAAAGAGGTCTAGGAAATTCAATTCAAGAAATATTAATTGTATACTGGACATTTTGTAAGGAACTAAGGCAAACAAGAGCACCCATCTATTTCTAATGCTCCTCTGTAATATTTTTTTAATTAATTGAGATGATCCTTATACTAATTCTAATGCTCCTCTGTAATATATTTTTAATTAATTGAGATGATCCTTACACCTTTTTGTTTCCTTGCATCATATCATTTGATATGCAGATAATAAAAAATTTCACGTTTCTTATCTAACAAGTATGAGTGAATAAAATGAAAAGATTTATCATGGAAATATATTTCAGTTTTATTGCACTTATTTTTAATATGTTTTGTTTTAAGAACTGTTTATTTTCATCTTTACAGAATTTAAATTTACTAAAAATTCACAGCAGACTAGACATAATATTGTACCAAGCATAAGTCCTAAGATTTTATGCAAGGCAAGGATAGAGATAGCAATGTCAGGCAGGTGGTCTATTTTCCCCTCCCCCATCTTAGACATTCCTAAACAACTCTGGGCAAAGAAATTTGATAAGATTTCAGTGTAGGACCACCTCAAATAAAATTATCTGTGAGGAACATGAACCTCAATACCCTTTCATGGAGTTTATCTGAGATGAATAGAACTATAATAGTTACAACTGAAAGCAGCACTAGGATCATATTCAATAATCAAATTATAGACCTAAAAGTGCTTTACAGAGGGTTAAGCCATGATTTATATATTCCTTGAGCCCATAGTATACTAGGAATGAAAAGGAAAGGCATTCTGTGAGTATACTTAGATTGACTGCCTCACTGAGGCTTTAGTTCTCAAGCAATATGGGTGCTTCACAGAGACTTAAGGAGGTTGTTGTTTTAAAAAGGAGGCTTTATTTGATATTAGGAGCCGACATTACTCAGTTACATAGAATTACTCGTTATTATGAGGGTTACCAGAACACAGAGAGTTAGTTAATGGAAGGTGTGTGCTTATGTGTTTATATACACATGTGCTCAATGAGAGGCCTTTCCTAAATATTCATGCTTATTGAACTTTCTGTAGCCTTTGACATCATTTGTCATCCTTTTCTCTTTGCTTATCTTGTCTTTCTAGATATTTGACACACTTCTCTCTCATGAATCGCCTCCTTCCTTTCTTAGTATTCTCAGTTTGCTTTGCTGGATCTTAAACTATGGCATCATACAATAAACACTGGTGTCCTCAAAGACTATGTCCTGGATCTTCTCTTTTCTCTCTATACTATTTTACTTCGTGATGATGACCATCTCAGCACCCAAGCATTCGATTATTATGTTTATAGAAATAATTTTCAGATCTATTTTTTCCAAAACAGAATTCATTATCTTTTCCACTAAACTCTCCCTTCTTCTAATACTTCATCTTGGTAACAAGGAGACCACCCTCCCAGTCATGATGACTTATGTTATAGGTGTCATTATCAATCATTCACTCTTTCAACCCTACTATATGCAATTACGAGCCAGTATCTGCTATTTCACCCTTCATAAAATCTCTACTACATACTCCCTTATGGAGTATACATTGACACACCTTTGTCCAGAATCTCATGAATTATTCTATAGACTTACCCCTACCTCATCTCTTTGCACCTTCATTCCTTCCTCTACTCAGTTATTAAGCTTGCAAAATCAAAAGTTCGACCATGGTATCCCATTCCTCTATTCTGTGAATTTCACTAGTTTACTATTACCTTAAGAACCCAATATCAAGTATTTTATTTGGGTTTTTAAAGCATTTTATAATCCTACTTCTTTCCTACCTTTCTAGTATTGTTATACTGTACTCCACTTCTACCTCATCTTTCATCAAGTGACAGTTCTGTTGGCTTTATTTTTCTTCAACCAAAATATTCAATCTCCTGATACAGAGAATTTTCACTGCTTATTTCATTTGGTTAGATGTATATTTCTCCTCATCCTTACCTCCTAACTCCTTTGTCTTCATTTAATTCTCAGCTAATATCTCATAGCAATGGTAATTTGAATTGGGAAATATTTCCTATTCATTAATAGGTCTATTAAGTCACAAGGAGCTTGTGGTAGGAGGCTTTTTTATTTTTAATGTTCTAAAATCACTGTCATAAAACTTAGATTTTTCCCCTCCAACCTACCCCTCGCCAGCCCTGTCCCTTCCCAAGACAGCATACAATTCTATATAGGATCTACACATACTTTCCTATTGAATACGTCTTCACTACAGTCATGCTGTAAGAAAATTAAAATAAATGGACGAAATCAAATAACAAATAAAAACATAATACACACACACACAAGTGACCTGCTACATTCTGTGAATGAATTCCATATTTCTTTCTCTGAGTGTGCAAGGTGTTTTGCCTTAGAAGAACACTGGAAATTTTTTTTAAGTTCTTCTATTGTTACGAAGTTCCAAGTCTGTGGTAATTGCTGTGCACAAAATTCTCCTAGTTCTGCTCCTTTCACTCAGCATCAGATTATATAAGTCCTTTCAGGCCTATCTGAAAACTTCTTGTTCGTCATTTCTTATGGTACAGTAGTACTCCAGTACAATCATATGCCATAATTTATTCAGTCATTCCCCAAATAATGGACATCCTCTAGATTTCCAGTTTTTAGTAACTGCGAAGAGTTCTGCTATAAATATTTTTGTACATGTGGGACCCTTTCCTATTTTTATGATCTCTTGAGGATACAGTCCTAGAGGCAATATTGCTGAGCCAAAAGGTATGCACATTTTTGTAGTCATTTGGCTATAGTTCCAAACCACTCTCCAGAATGGTTGGATGAGCTCACAGCTCCACCAACAATGAATTAGTGTTCCAACTCTACCGCATCCTCTCTAGCATTTATCATTTTCCTGTTCTTTAATGTTTGCCAATCTAATAGGTGTTATGTAGTACCTCAGAGTTGTTTTTTTTTATTTGCATCTCTCTAATCAAAGGGGATTTAGAGCATTTTTTCATATAATTATAGATATCTTTAATTTCTTCCTCTGAAAATTACCTTTTCATATCCTTTTAATATTTATCAACTGGGGAATATGGTGGGAGGTTTTTGATGAATGGTTAGAAGCAGGGCTAGAGAAGAGCTGAGAGGGCGTTAGTCTTGAGAGCAGTAAGAGCTAGGAAGGATGCAGGCTCCTTGGTAGCATGAGTGATTTTGTACTTGTTTTCATTTTAAGAATGCCCACTTTTGATGAGTGTAATGGACCTGGTTTGTGGGAAAACTAGTGAAGGAAAGCTTGGGGATGGTGTTGTCCTCTGCTTTGTTTATATGTACTGATTTTTGTTTTTGTGATGCATTTGGGTCGGAATAAATGTTTTGGTTGTGCCTTCTATGGAAAGACTCTGTAGTATTTAGCAATTCTGAATTGTGCTGTGATATTCATGACTACCATTGGAGCTGTGAGTATTTGCATTGGCACTGCATGTATCTACAGGGATGGGATCTCAAAATGTCAGACCTCTATTTGGAGACAGAAAGGCAGAGGACACAGAGAAAGAAATAGTCTTCCCTGGGTGGGAGGATTTTGGTTGCTCCCTAGAAAGAGAATGAGATAAAGGCAAAGGGTTTTGTGAAAAGTTGGAGGACACAGAGACTTAGAAAAATGTTTGCATGAAATAAAGTGAAAACAGGGAAAGTAAGGTCAGGGCTATGTAGGAGGGTCTGGGTCTTGCTAACCGGCTGTGGGATTTATGGAAATGCTGAGTCAGGGTGCTGGAGGAAAAGGTTCAGATGGAAAGGGAGCTGCATGGTTTGCAGGAGTCCTATAGTGTTGAACTATCTTTTGGAAGAGGAGGTTGGGGAGTTTCCATTGGTAGAAGAGAGGGCTGTTGTTGGTTGGTCTCACAGGTCTCACAGGAGGTGAAAAGTTAAAAATAGGAAAGTGAATTCAACGCTTGCACAGAATGGACTTGATTCAGGCCTAAACGCAGACCAGGAACATGTGTGGGATGAGAATGAAACAAGTGAGAAAGCTAAGGTTCATCCAAGACTAAGAAGGAAGCAGAGGAATCAGGGGGTACCCACCGTGTTTGAGGAGGTAAGAGAGAATTTTGCTCAGAGGGAAGTCACAGATGTTTTGAATTGCTTCATCCAAAAGATAAGAGAATCACTGGTACCTTGGATTTTGAGAATTAGTGAAAAAGATAGGTTTCCTCTGAGAGGTAAGAATGAATAGCCACTGGACTCAGGGTCAGAGTGGATTGACAAGAAAGGAGTTGTTTGAGCCTGACTATAAGTCCAATATATGAATTGTTTCTATCTGTATGCCTGTAGTATTTTCTCCTTTACTTGTTAGTTCTGGAACTTGGCAACGATAGTCCTTGGTGTTTCCAGTTTGGGGTCCCTTTCAAGAGGTGAACAGTGGATTATTTCAATGACTATTTTGCTCTTTGAATCTAGAACTTCCGGGCAATTATATTTAATGATTTTTTGGATGATATTGTCCAGACCCTTTTTCTCATCATGGCTTTTTTGTTGACCAATAATTCTTAGATTTTTCTCTCCTGGATCTCTTTTCCAGGTTAGTTGTTTTTCCAATTAAATATTTCACATTTTCTTCTATATTTTCATTCTTTAGATTCGATGTGCCTGATTCTTGATGTCTCATGGATTCATTAGGTTCTACTTGCACAATTCTAATTTTTATCATATTCTTTATTCAGTTAAATTTTGCATCTCCTTTTCTATTTGTCTTTTCCTATCTATCTTTTTCCATTTAAGGAGTAATTTTCTCCAGATACGTTTTGTGCTTCCTTTTCCATTTGTCCAATTGTCCTTTTAAATACTTCTGTGATTTCCTTTTTCATATTTTTAAAGTCATTGTTCAGTTCTTCTTCTATTTCTCTAATTTGGCTTTTAAAATCCTTCCTGAGCTCTTCCAAGAAGGATCTATGTGCCTCAGACCAGTTCATATTCCTTTATGAATTTTCAGATGAGAATACAGTTTTAATACTGACCTCTTTGGTATTTGTGTTTTTGTCCTCCCCATAGAAATATTATATAATCATTTCTTTTTTGCTTAACTACTTAGTCATTATAATGAACCTTTTCCTATACTTTAAAGGAGATTTCCACAGCTGGGGCACAGGGGGTTCTGTCCCGCAGTTCTTGTGTCTAAAACTTGAGGCATTGTGTGTTGCGGCCTCTGGTTCCTTCAGCTAGAAGCTAAACTCTTGCAGCTCACCTGATGTTGAGCTCACTTGTGTTGGAAAGCAGAGGCCGGGTGAAGTCTTTTTGGACTTCCCTGAAGTAACCTTGCAGATAGCTTGTTAAATGTGGTTTGGCCACAGGAAGTCTCCTCTGCTGAGCTAGAGTATAAATAAGCTCAGGTGTTGGTGATCCTGTCTTCCCTAGTGCCTTTCTTATTCCGCTGGGGTGCTGAGGCATGCCTGAAGTCCTGGTGTAGGAAGCTGCTGACTTCACCACCCTAGGGCTCAGAATCTTCTCCCACTTTGATGAGGTGGGACTTTTGGGACAGCCATGATCACGCACTGGTCCCTTTCTGCCACAACGAGAGAGACTTTCTTCAGCAATCTTCCTGTCCTCAGGTAATAAGAGTCTGTTTACCCCTTTAACAGCTCCCATTGCCCCAGGGTTTTGCCCATGGAGATACTCTCTGGGTTCATGAAGGGCAACAATGGGAGAGAGATAACAATTACAATCACTCCACCATCCTGGCTGCTAACATTAAAAGACTGAAGGAATTGGGGGACAATATTCCATAAGGAAAAGGAGCTGGGACTACAAACAAGGATTAATTACTCAATAATGCTGAACATAATATTTCATGAAGGGAAATGTACATTCAATGAAATAAACAATTTCCAGGCCTTCCTGATGAAAAAGCCAGAATTCAATAGAAAATTCAATTTTCAAACGCAAGTATCTACAGAGACATAAAAAGGTAAACAGGGGTAAAAAAAACTTCTTAGAGAATATTGACAAACTGTTTATATTCCTATAAAGGAAGATGATACTTGCTAATCTTGAGAATTGTATAATTATTATGATGTATTAAAGAATATACATAGAGCGAGTAGGTACACATTAAATATTGTGATGATAACAAATGTGATTTAATGGTGGTAAGGGACTATAATGTGTGCTGTGGAAAGGAGACAGAAAAAATAATTTGCATCACAGGGAAATAATTTGCATCACTAGAGGGGAAAAGGGGAGGGAGATGAACATTGTTTGAGAGGTACTCTCAATTCACTTGATTCAAGAAGGGTACAACAAATTCAGTTTAAGTATAGAAATACAGCTAGCTATACAGGCAGTAGGAGGTTAAGTAGAAAAGAGAAGGCAGGGAAGGTTAAAAGGGAGGGAAGAAGTAGTAAGGGAAAAGGAGATTAAAAGGGAGGGGCATGAAAAAGGGAGGGAAGATAGAAGGAGGAAATGTTAAAAAATTAAAACTTATGGAGAGGAAGGGAAAAGGGAGAACTAAAAGCATAAACAAAGGGAAATGGGATGGAGGGAAAGACACAGATAGTAATCATAACTGTGAATGTGAATGGGATGAACTCTCCCATAAAACAGAGACAGAGAGCAGAATGGATTAAAAACTATAATCCAACAATATATTGTTAACCAGTAACACATTTCTAAATGAGGGCAAACACACAGGGTAAAGGTAAAAGTTTGGAGCAGAATATCTTGTTCTTCAACTGATGTAAAAAAGCAGGGGTAGCAATCCTAATCTCAGACAAAGCAAAAGCAGAATAAGATCTAATCAAAATAGATAAGGAAGGAAATTATATCAGGCTAAACTCCACCATAGATAATGAAGCAAATTCATTACTAAACATATATGGTCCAAGAGAGTCTTAGAGGAGAAATTAAGGCAGTTATAGGAAGAAATAGACAGCAAAACTATACTGGTGGGATACCTCAAACTCTCCCTCTCTGAATTTGATAAATCTAACCTCAAAATAAACAAGAAATAAGTTAAGGAGGGGAATAAAACTCTGGATAAGGTAGATATAATTGCTCTCTGGAGAAAATTGAATGGGAATAGAAACAAATACACCGTTTTCTCAGTTGTATATGGCACAAATGAAAAATTGACCATATTCTAGGCCATAAAAATATCATAGTTCAGTGCAGAAAGGCAGAGATAGTCAATGCTTCCTTCTCAGATTATAAACAAAACCAAAAACTAATTGAAAAATAAACAATCTAATGCTAAAAAGTGAGTGGGTTAAACAACAAATTATAGAAACAATCAACAACTTCATTCAAGAAAGTGACAATAATGAGACAACCTACAAAATCTTATAGGATACTGTAAAAACAGTTCTTACAGCAAGTTTTATATCTTTGATTACCTGCACTAATAAAATAGAGCAAGAGAAGATCAATAAACTGGGCATACAGCTGCAAAAGCACCAAAAATGAACAAATCGAAAAATCCCCAAGTAAACACCAAATTGGACAGATTAATACCATTGGAATTAGGAAAACTAACGAACTAGTAAACAAAACTAAGATTTAGTTTTATGAAGAAACCAATAAAATTGATAAAGCTATGGTCAACATGATTTAATAAAAGAAGAAAGCCAAATTACCAGTATCAAAAATGAAAAGGGTGAATTAGCCTCCAGTGAGGAGGAAATTAAAACAATGATTAGAAATTGCTTTCCCCAGTTGTATGCCCATAAATGCAACAATGTAAATGAGAAGGATGATTGTTTTTCAAAAGATGTATTGCCCAGATTAACAGAAGACAGAGTTGAGGATTTAAATAACCCCATCTCAGAAAAGGAAATTGAAGAAGTCATCAATGAATTCCACAAGAAAAAATCTCCAGGGCCAGATGGAATTACAAGTGAATTCTATCAAACATTTAAAGAACATTTAATTCCAATGTTACGTAGACTATTTGGGAAATGGATGATGGAAATCGATGTTGGAGTCCTACCAAATTCTTTTTATGATACAAATATGATTCTGATATTTAAATCAGGAGGCGCCACAACACAGAAGGATAATTATAGACCAATTTCTCTAATACACATAGAGGCAAAAATTTTAAGTAAGATTTTAGCTAAAGAATACAGCAACTTCTCATGAGAGTAATACATTATGATCACATAGGATATACACCAAGAATGCAGGGCTGGTTCAATATTAGTAAAACTATCAGTATTATTGATCATATCAGCAACAGATCTAACAGAAAGCACATGATTTTCTCAATAGATACAGAAATTTTTTTTTAGAAAATTCAACACCCATTCCTATTGAAAACACTGGAAAGTATAGGAATAAATGGAACTTTCCATAAAAATAATAAGTGGTATCTACCTAACACCATCAGCAAGCATTATATGCAGTGGAAGTAAGCTAGGTACATTTCCAATAAGATCAGGAGTGAATCAAGGATGTCCATTATCAACACTGTTATTAAATATGGTATTAAAAACGGTAACTGTAGCAATAAGGGAAGAAAAAGAAATTAATAGAATTAGAATAGGCAAAGAAGAAACTAAGTTATCAGTCTTTGCAGATGGTATGATGATATACTAAGAGAATCACAGAAGACCAAGTAAAAACCTACTTGAAGTAATAGAGAACTTTTGCAAAATTATAAGTTGCAAAATAAATCCACATAAATCGTCTACTTTTCTATATATTACTATCAAAACCCAAAAGCAAGAGATAGGAAGATAAATCCCATTTAAAGCTACAGTAGACAGTCTAAAATATCTGGAAGTCTACCTGCCAAAACAAGCCCAGAAATTATATGAACAGAATAAAAAAAAAAGGAAAAAAAAGAAAAAACAAACAAACAAACAAAAAACACTTTCCGCACAAGTAAAGTCAGATCTCACTAAGTGGAAAAGCATCAGTTGCTCATGGGTAGGCCGGAGCTAATATTATAAAAATGACAATTCTACCTAAATGAATTTATCTATTTAGTGTCATACCAATCAAACTACCAGAAAAATATTTTCTAAAGCTAGAAAAAATAATATTAACATTCATCTGGGAGGCAAAAAGGTCCAGAATATCAATGGAATTAATGAAAAGAAATGCTAGGAGAAGTGACCTAACCATGCCAGATATAAAATTATAAAGAAGAAATAATCAAAACAACTTGATGCTGCTAAGAAACAGAGGGTTAGACCAGTCAAATAGGTTAGGTACTCAAGACACAGCGGTTAATGACTATAGCAATCTACTGTTTGATAAACCCCAGTATGCCAGCTTCTAGGATAAGAACTCAATGTTCGACAAAGACTGCTGGTAAAACTGGATAACAGTGTGCCAAAAACTGGACATAGATTAGTGTCTGATATCATACACAAGAATAAAGTCCAAATGAATACATGGTATATGTATAAAGATTTACACTATAAAAAAATTAGGGGAGCAAAGAATAGTGGATTTGTCAAATTTGTTTGGAATGGAGAAATTCATGACCAAACAAGGGATAGAGAACTTTATGACGTGCAAAATGGACAACTTTGATTACATTAATTTGAAAAGTTTTTGCACTTACCAAACCTATGCAACCAAGATTACAAGGGAAGCAGAAGATTTGGAAGAATTTTTACAACTGGTGTCAATGATAAAGGTCTCATTTCTAAAACAGTATGTAAAATTGAGTCAAATGTACAAGAATACAAGTCAGTAACTGGGCAAAGGATATGACCAAGCAGTTTTCAGAGGAAGAAATTAAAGCTATCTATAATGATACAGAGAAATGCTCTAAATCACTATTGATTAGAGAAGTGCAAATCAAAACAACTCTGAGGTGTTACATCACATCTGTCAGATTGGCTTAATGACAAAAGAGTGAGTTGGTTAATGTTGCAGAAAATAGGGGAGAGTTAGAGAACTAATTCTGTTTTGGTGGAGCTGTTAGCTGATCCCAGCATTTTGGAGGGCAATTTGGAACTATGGCCAAAAGTACCCAAAAATGTGCATACACTTTGACCGAGCATTATTGATCCTGGGACCCAATGCCAAAGAGGTAATAGAAATGGGAAAGCGTCCTGCATGTACAAATACATGTGTATATATACATACATATATATATATATATATACATACATATATATATATATACATACATATGTATGTATATATATAAATTTTCTTTGTGTTGGCCAAATGTGTATATATATATATATAAATTTTCTTTGTGTTGGCCAAAAACTGGAAATCAAGGGGATGCCCATCAAATGCGGAATGGCTGCACATCATGAATGTAAAGAAATACTATTTTTCTATGAAAAATGTTGAACAAGAAGACTTCAGAGAAACCTTGAAAAACTTTTATAAAGGAGCAGAACCAGGATAATTTTGTACACAGCATCTATCACAGTGTATGAGGAATTTTTCTACTAGTCTTAGCACTTCATTGAAATTCATGAACTTAAAAAATTTCCAGTGAACTCTTTAGGCAAAATACCTTTCATATCCAGAGAAAGAACTATGGAATTGCAACGCAGATAGAAACAAACTATTTTCTTTTGTATTAGGTTTTCTTTTATTTTGTGTGATGATTTCTCCCATTTACCACAATTCTTCCACGCAGTACGTCTTTAATAGGAATGTAGGTGTAGAACCTATATACGATCATATTATGTCTTACAGAAGGGGTGGGGAAGGAGTAGGTAATGTGGGAGGGAGTAGAAAAAACCTAAGATATATGGAGGGGATTGTCAAACACTGAAAACAAATAAAATAATTCAATTGAACAATGTTCTGAGATTGAGGTTTGACCTTTAGGGCTTGTTGACTGGAAGTGTTTTGTTTGACCAGATGACAATCTGGGAAGCCTCCAGCGTGTCTCCAGGCTTTGAAAACCAGATGTTGGTGCTTCCCTCTCTGATAACTGTGTATAACTCTGTCGATCTATTATGTATGTCATACAGAAGGAAGCTTATATGTTAATGTTTCATTTCTCTGTATTTTTCCTGAAGTTCAAGGTGCTCACTTTTCCCCATGAACTAAGGGAATGATACATGTGCTTGATTAAAGTTATTGTTTATCTCTCAGAAAGAAAAAAAAAAGTGTTGTTTGCTGCTCTATTGAGAGCAGGGGTAGATGTTGGAAGAATAGATGACATTCTAATTTATGAACTACATAAAATGTATCAAGGAAAGAGACTTGATTTTAGACTGAGCATGGAGTTAGGAGTTGCCTTGGCAGATCATTCTGAAGCATTGTATCCAGGTTTATCCCACCTACATGGAGAATGGAGGGTTTTCCAGGCCCCAGTTAAGAATACAGAGGTTTTATTTCTAGTCACAATGATGACCCTAGGACTGCAAATTGGGAAACAGTAAACAATAGCGAATGAAGCTACAAAAATATGTTCATGAACTCCTGAGGCATGGCTACCCCTACATCTATCCTGCTTCTAGTTATTATTGCTTTGTTTCTTTTTGGCTTTTTGTCTATTCACCTTGTTGGTCAGATTTGTTTTCTGTACTCTTAATACCTTCCACATGCAGGTGCCTCAGGACTTAACCTGGATGTCACCCTTTATCCTTGCCTTTGCTGTGTCACCTCTGCAACTGAAGTCAACCAAACTAAGTGTCAACTTACAAGCTGGTCTCTCAAATGCGACCTGTTAGGGCAGGGATAACTCTATGCCCAATCTTAGCAGGAAGTAGCTATGCAAGAAGAGGCCTTTGCCCCTTACCCCAAGATTTTGGGCCCCATTTGTTCAAGGGGAATGATGAAGTGCTTGTGCTGAAACTGTGCCTAAAATATTTTTTTATGTGCTCATTTTGTGTGATCCCTATTATATTGTCTTAATATTCTGCTGATGCCAATTGCACCACCAGCCTATGTAATGAATATGAAAGATTTTTGGGCCCAGTGTAACGGTAATTTAAATTGAAAAATTTTTCTTATTCATTAATAGGCCCATTAAGTCACTTGGAGTCTATGATGGGAGGAGTTTGTTGAATGACTGGAGCAGGAAGAGGCAGACTGGTAACAGAACTGAGAGGATATTAGTCTTGAAAGCAGTCAGTTAGAAAAGATGCAGGATCCTGGGTAGCATGAGTGATTTTGTGATAGTTTGTGGTTTTATTTAAGAGAACCTGCTTGTGATGATTGTGATGGATCTAGTTTGTGGAAATACTAGCAGGGGGAAGGCCTGGGGATTGTGTTGTCCTCTGTATTTTTATTGTGTGTAGATTTTTGTTGCTGTGAAGCATTTGGGTCTGAATAAATGTTTTGGTTGTGTCACTTGGAGAGTCTGTGATATTTTGCAATTTGGAAATTGCTACAATATTCATGGCTACCGTGGGTGCTTTGAATATTGCATTGGTGCTACCCTCACCTTCTGAATGAAGCCTTTCATGATCTTCATTGATCTTAGTGCCTTTTCCCTGGTATTTACTTGAATTCATACTGTAAATATAACATTGCAATTGTTATTTGCATTTCATTTTCCCCATAAAACTATGAGCTCCATAAATGTAGGAATGATTTTGACCTCTTTGTAAGCAGTATGCTTCACAGAGTCCTGAATATATAGGAGATACTTAATAAAGGTTCACTTAATTGTTTGCTGTATTATTACCTTTGGAACTCTGCCTACATTACTCTATGAGAAACTTGGAGTTCTGCCTTGTGAAAAGCAAAAGCCAGATCTACAAGTATCTCCATTCTCTTCTAAACTGAGAGAACAGTATTGAAATAAAAGTCTGTGTATATGTCCTTCTAAATATTGCTGCTCTAGGTGTATGATTTTTCAAAATAAAATTTAGTCTGCTTCCCTAGTCACTGTTATTCCTTAAAGGGGGAAAACTTTAGACTTCATATTTTGACCCAATGCTCATATTTCCAAAAAAATATTGAGTAAATACATTTTATCTAAGTACATAGAACTTTTTAAAGTTATACTGACTTGAATATGATATAAAATATATTTTATTTGGTTAGTTTCTTAGTTTGGAGTTCAAGTGACTGTCACTCAACCAAAAAAGAGTCCCTAAAAGTTACAATACCTAACATAGGATTCTTATCTACCAAAGTATGTTACATTTGCCATACATATACCAACTCCTTAATTTACCAAGAATTGTTTTAACTGACTTTTAGATTTTACTTTATGATACTTTACACATTTCACAAGCCTAATTGTCTTTGATGATAAGAAGTCACATTTAGATGGCACCTTGATGTATACAGATATTTTAACTCCCTTAAGGAATAAACCCTTAAGGAAACTAATGCAAACATGGTAATAGATTTATACCTGGAAGAGTCCAGAGTCCATTTCCCACATTTTTTATAGATAAGGCAGTGGAGGCACATATAGAGGTTTCATCAGTTGTTCAAGATCAAATATCTAGTAATATTCATGGAGAGCATTAGAACACAAGTCCTTGCTGATTGAATTACCACTACATCACTCCTGTTTATTCATCATCAAAAGTAACAAGAGTATGAACTGTTATTCAAACACAGATCTTGGTAAAAAAAAAAACTCTGAGTTTTTCACTAAACCACACTCTTTTGCCAGAGTGTTACAAAACAGCAGGTTTAATGTTTGCATATAAATGCTATAACATTGTGATATCTTTTCACAACCACACTTGGATCTGAAAATAATTGATCCTTCTATTTTTCATCCAATGTATTTATTCTACTTTTATTCAAAATATTAAAGATTATGAATGTTCTGTGCCCCCCATACTCTGTTTTTTATCAAATAACTACATTTATGAAAATGAGGGAGAGCATAAAAAAATCATTGATTTCGTGTAGTAGATTTATCAACTGTGGCATTACGAATGGTAATATTTTGCTTCTGAAGCTGTTTATTTTTGCATATAGTGACATAAAACTAAAGTTGAGCTGTCCACAGTGCCATCATCTATAATTTTTAAGATATCATGATATTATTTAGCATCTTCAGATTGGGATTTACACACACTCAGTGTCAAAGGAAAAGAGATTGAAAAACTGGCATGTATGTAAAATTCAAAATAATAAAATGTCAAAATTAAGATGTGCTTTTCTCTCCCCATATCAACTTCAACTACTATGTGGCCTCAAGAACCTAACAGTTTGTGATATCTCATTTTATCTTCAAAAGAACAGTGGAGAAGGCAAAGGGAAGTTGGTAAAACAAGTAACATTTTCTCACCATTTCTATGTTTTCAGTTCAACAAAACTAGCCTGAGAGAAGTGGAACATCTTTTTCTCTTTGTCGCATAACTTATATTGTGCGTGTATATGTGTACTTTTGGAGGAATCATGATTGGGCATTCAGGTTATATTCTAGTGAGTCAGGGACTAAACCAAGTTTGGGGTGAATCTGGTTGGCCTAAGTGTTTTTTTCTAAATGGAGATTCTGGAAGAGAAGTGTAAATTCAAGGAAAGAAACTTTAGAGGTAGAATCACTGACAGACTAAGGATGTCTCAGGAAAAGTCAGAACAGTAAACAGTATGGGTGTTCAAAATAGTGCTCTGAATTTGCAGACACTCATCTCCTCTTCAAGTCTCCTTTCTGTTATGATACAAATAAATCAGTAAACTTTGACATTCTATATTAATTTTGAATATTCCTCATATTAGAGAATCTATAAATATCCACAAATTTTCATTATTAAATGAAATCAGTGTTCATAGTTGTGTCATCCAGTTGCCCGAATTAGGAAGAAACAATGCACAATTTGCATGAAGAAAAATAATTACTTTGCATCTTTCATTATTTTCATGGAAGATTTTATCTCATATGATCTGTTTCCAATTACTTAAGTTCAATTGGATTTCTATATTTTATTTCTTTTAAATATGAATAACATCATCAAAGTGTTAAGAGATGTGCTTATATAGAATACTTTCTTTCTTAAGTCTTAGACATTATTTCTAATGCATATTTGGCATATTGCCAAAATCATCAGATGTATATAATTCAGTTAGTATTTTGGTCTGTTACACTTTCCCAGTCTTTTGAAACTCTGAAAAATTGTTTTTCATTTAGTCTCTTGTTTCCTAACAGATTTTAACTTAATTTCTTTTACAATTCATGTGTTATTATAACAATGCTTTGTTAGTCTTTTGCATATTACTTATGTTCTCACTATTTACTTATAATTCTATTTGCTATATTCTTGTCCAAAAGGAGGATATTTTGGTAACATTTGTGTTTATCCATTATTCATGCACATATTATGACCTGCTTAAAAAGTCATCATATTTATGCATGTAATTATGTTTCTTTATAGTGATTTAAATCAAATTATCAGTCTTCTGTGACCTTAAAAAATAATATAGACTCTAACCAGGTAAATAAAATAATACATGTCACGACTAGGGCAATAATTTTTTTTCATAAATTTGGATAAAATATTGGGTGAAATTTTCTGGTAAAAAGAAAGCTGAAGGTTGGGAGGAAAAAGACGAACAATGATGGGCAAATTGTCCATGGATTAAAAAAAAAGCAACGGACAAATAGCTTAGGTGTTTATCTATATTCGTATTATGCATTCTTTACTAAGTCTAAAGACTTTTGCAACATTCTCAAGATCACATATTTTACTAATGAAGCTTATCTGAAGATCTTTATATCAAGATTATTGTGCCAAGTCAGTATCAAAAACATGTTCCCTTTTCATTGAAAAAAAATGTGCAAAGATCTATAAAGTGAGAGGAAATAACATTTAAATAGCAGATTATTTCTCTAGTTGGAGGACATTTCGATTTAGGTACAGTATGGGGGCCCCCTGTCTCTCAGCATTAGTTCACCAAATTAGCAATCAAGTAGTTCATTGTAGAATTTACTGCTGTTTCCAAACAAAGAATGCCTGCATCTGATGTCAGGGTTGCTAAGTGCCTGATTACACTAAGACAATGATGTGCTGCCAGAGCATTTCTTTGGCCTGGCTTTAACACTATAGTCAAGAGAAGTTTAGTATGCAGAAGAGTACTTAGGCAAACAATGGTAACTGAAAGACTTTTAAATTAGGTTGTTTCTGTGTCATCCCTTTTTCTTACACTTTAGACCCTTGTATGTTTTTTGGACCTAAAAGGATCTGTCTGAGTCCATGATTCTCATACCAGCATCATGCAGCATGATCTCCTAAATACATAGCAACTTGAATATGCCTGTGGGTGAGGCTGAATGGATCTCAAGAAAAGAAAAGAAAAGGAGCAGGTCCCCTTGCCACTTTCCCATTTTCAAAGTCCTATCTTCTACATACCATAATCATACTGTGGAAGTATCCCTATTGTGAGCATCACCAGTATTCAAGTCACTCCAGCCTGAAACCTTAGCATTATTCTTCAGTCCTCTCTCTGTATTTAGTCAGCTGCCAAGTCTTATATATTCTACTTCATTGACTTCTTTTTAACATCTTTCCACTTTTGTGACCACCACAATAGTTATTGCTTTCCTACTCTTTCATTTGAATTATAACAATAAGATAACTGATTTGCTTTTTTCCCTTTTTCATGCAATTACCATTTTTTCCCTGAGGCAAAGATGTTACATTGTGCCTTTGCATTGCAGCTTTCTATTCCCTCTAGTAGAAAATAAAAAGTCCTTGAACTAAAACTTAAAAGCCTCAGCAATCTGACTTCAATTTACCTTTCTCAACTAATTTCATATTGCTGACCTTCATTTTCTCTCATTACCAGTTTAATAGGTCTACTAATCATTTCAGAACTTCCTATCTCCATACATCTGCCTAGACCATTACCCATTCCTGCCACATACTCCTCATCAAAATATTTTGTAATCCATGTATTTCGCTACTGTTTAGGCTAGCTGTCACCTCAACATTGACTGCGGATGTGTGCTTTTTGACTTTTGAATACCTTGTTTTTATTTATGTTATTTTCTCAATTAAGTCTAAGCTTGCTAAAGGATAGAAACCTGACATATATATGTATTGTGTGTGAGTGTGTGTGTGTGCATGTATATGTGTATATGTATAAATACACATGTATATACATATATGTGGGTATATACTCACAGACATATATAAGCATGTGTATGTGTGTGTGTGTATATATATATATAAGCATATATATCTTTATTCTCAATGTCTAGAATTGGTGTGTGTGTGTATATATATATATATATATATATATATATATATATATATATAAAACGTGTTTTTAATAAGTGAGTGATTAAATGAATTGAATTCCTTTTTGAAATATTTCAATGTGACTAGATTTTCTGTTTACTTTGGGAACTGAATTAAGGTCCACCTAGTCCTAGCCTTATGTGCACTACTTTTCTCTAACTTTTTCAACAAAGAACACAACTCAGTCAAAGCAGTTTAGTAGGTATCTGTGAATTACAACAATAATACTGACTGAATATTCACCTCATCATCATAATTACCTGGTGTATCAGAAAGTACTCCAACATACACAGGGTGCCCTGCTACCACTGGTTTTTACATTTGCATTTATAAAAGAAAAGACTACTTTTGAGAGGTCAAAAATCATTTTAATGAAGAACATATATCATTGACTTAGTTCGGGGGAGAAACCGTCACCTGACCATAGAAAATACAGAGAAATTAACAGTCAACAGACAAGTTTACAAACGTCTAACATAAACAAAGCATACATCATAGATCAACAGAAGGATCCAACTCTCTGACCACAGTTACCAGAGAGGGAAGGATAAACATTTCCAGAATCTTGTTTGACCAAACAAACATTTCCAGTCAGTAAGGACCAAAGTAAAACTGCACCTCAGAATCTTTATATACATTTTAGAGCCAGAGGGCATCACAATACTTGAGAACTAGTGCTTCATTAACAAAAGATAGTGGTCTTCATATAAATCTTCCCAGGACTTTTAATGGGTGGGGAAGGTCTTTAATCACATTATTCAATAAGCAGCACTTTACACCAAAAAAGAAAAAAAAATTGCAAAAGATCATACCTTGCTTGCCCTTATACCTAGTGATTAGTATTCTTGTAAATTACTTCTCTAATCGAAAATAGTCTAGGGAGGAAACTTAAACTGACAATATCTCTACTTCATAGGACCCTAGTTTCCTTCAAGATACTACTCAGGAATCAGTTCCACACAATTCATTTCATTGCCCACTTCTAGTTCCTGATATGACTATCTAACTCAAAATGACTTTGTATTTCCTTTTTTACCTATTTGGTAGTAGCACAGTATGTACATATGTACACACACACGCACATATATATATATATATATATATATATATATATATATATATATATATATATATATATATATATATATATATATATAAAATATACATAAATATTTTGAAAACATATATACATATATATATATATATATTTTCAAAATAATTAGTTTTAGTATGGAACTCAGAAATAAGATGTACAAGCAATAGGGTATAGAAATCTATTTTTTCCCGTAGGAAAATAGTGGTGAGAGGGATGAAATATTAGGGAGGACACACTGGAGGAAAGGATGAATGGGGTCAAGCTGTCCTTGGGTAGGGAATAGGGAGAGATGGGAAGAAAATTATGTATTCAAATTCTTGTGAAAGTGAATTTTGGGAACTGAAAAATAATTATACATTAAAAAAGATTAGACCTGATGATGTTATCAGTGATATTATAGATTTCTACTAAGTATTCAGTGGATTCTGAGGTAAAGTCACCTCTGAAGATACTTCAACTCTGATGTTTTATACCAGGGATTACATGTACTTTATTTTAATATTTTTTTTTGTTTTAACATTAAAACCAACAAAAAATGAACATAAAGAAATTCATGTAGAATATAATTTATGTGAAGGAAGGGATCATTTCATTTTTTTCTTTCTGTCTCTACTAGGCAAAATTTTGACTTTGATATAGTATATTTTTAATAAATACTTAAGAAATGAATGACTGAATGAGTGAGCAAACGGTGGTATTCAAATTATATAGGATTGGTAAATCTTATATTCCACTGGCATTGTTAGGAAGGCAATTCATATAATCAGATTAAAATATAAAACACTCTGAAGCACATGATCATAACAATATATTTAGGATTACTTTGCAAAAATGTTACAGTTTCTAAGACAAACTAGAGAGTACAGGCATAGATAGACCCTTAAAAAGAGCATTAACAAAAGCATCAATCTAAGACCAAAAGTAAGCATAATATACAATTGTGATTCAATGGAACCTACCATTTTTTCATTTAAGTATTGGAAGGGAGCAAGTTAGTCCACCTTACTTATTATTACTTGATGTATTTCTAAAAATGTTAACAATAGCAATAAGAGAAGAATACTGAATTAAAGATATAAAAATAGGTAAAGGGGAGAGAAAATTGGCCTTGCTAATGAAATGTCAATATACTTGAAAAATCTTATGGAATTAGGAAAGGTTTTTATTGAAATGAGTAGTATCATTACCAAATTTGAAGAACCCAAAATAAACCATGAAAAACCATCATTTCTATACAGTAATAAAAAAACAAAGGAATAAAACAAATGAAGGAAATGCCTACTCCAAATTGCTACAAAATTTCAAAAATATCTGGGAATCCACCTTCTAAATCCTAAAAGATTTTATATCAATTAAATTTTAAAGTACTCTTTAAGGAATTAAAAATCAACTTAAATAATACAAGAAATAGTCAATGATCACTATTAACTCATGCCAATATAATAAATACGAAACTTCTAAAGTTAATTTACATTGCTAATATCAAATTTCCAATGGGATAACTTACATAAATTGATAAAATAATGACAAAATTATTTTGAAAAGAAAAATATTTACTATATTTTCGGCCAGACAAAGCCCATCCCTCAAAACACAGAAGAACTCAAGGTAAGTTGAGAGAAGAAAAGTTTCATTAGGATGAAAATTAGACACTAATTCTGAGGCACCGTAATACAAAATAGAATGAAACATGTAGCCTAGAGAGGTAGAGGAAATTTATACTTGAAAACCACAAAGGAGAGGTTTGTGGAGGTATTAAGGTAACGAATGGACAGTCTTTTCCCAAAAAAAGTGGGACAAAGAAGCATAATGTTTTCTAGGAACAGTTGAATACAAATACTGGGTTAGGTTGGACTGGGGTGCACGCAGTTCAGCAAAGTTAAGAAATAAACACCAGCAAAGCCAATTAGGTCAGGTTTTGTCTCAGGGAAGGCTGTTGGTTGACTCTGTTTGGCAAACATAGTCATAGAAAACAGATTTATTACTGTTGGGGTTATTGTTATGCTAGTAAAGGAAATAATGAAAGTATTAGGGAAGAATGAAACGTTCAGTTAACAAATTGAATTATAAAACAATCATCATCAAAACAACTGCTTGGGGTTAAAATACAGAAGTCTAATCAAAGAAATATAATAGACAAAAGACACAAAAGACAGTCAAAAACAATGAAACTCAATAACACAGTATTTGATAAAGTGAAAAAATTATAAGTAATCTACGGAAAAAGTAAACTGTATTTAGAAAAGAAGGGAAAACTATAAAGTTGATCATCTATATGCTATTGCTATAATTGCTTATAAGGTTGTAGTTCTACTTAATTCACCTTGCATTAGTTCATACAAGTGTTTTGAGTTTTTCCTGAAGCCATACTTTTCATAATTTTTATTCTAATATAGTTTTATTTTGTTGAATAATTGCTAATTCCCTGTAAAGCTACATTTTGTTTTACATTGGAGTTCCAAATTATTTCTCTTCTATTTCTCCCTCATGCTTAAGAAAGTAAGCAATATAATAACACTAATACATATGAATTCATGTAAATATATTTCCATACTAGCCTCTTGTTAAAGAAAGCATATGCAAAATTTATAAAAATAAAGTTTTTTACAAAGTTTGTTTCAATATTCTTATGATTTCACTTTCTGGAGATGCACAGCATTTTTCGTTGTGTGTCCTCTGGAAACTCCTTTAATAAATCTATTCCTCTGGGGGGGCGGAGCCAAGATGGCAGAGTAGAAAGACACACATTTGGTAGCTCCGAACTCACAGCCCATGGATTTCCTCTAAAAAGAACACCCAACAAATTCTGGAACAGTGGAAGCCACGTAGTAACACAGTGAAGGAGATTTCCGTTCAAGAGAGCCCTGAAAAACCGATCCCAAAGGTCCATCGCGCACGGGACGAGAGCGGAGCCCTGCCCTGCCCTAGCCGCGCAGCACAGAGAGAAGTGAGCAGATCTGAACAGGCATCAGGGACAGAATCTCCACCGGCCACGAAGGTCCCTCCACACACGGACACTCACGTCAGTGAGATAGACGGGCTGAGAGGGGAGCGGGGTGTCTCTGGGATTCAGGCCCTCTCAGGAGGCAGTGGCAGAGGCAGAAGGTGACCAGAGGCTCCCAGAACAGGCAGGAGCTCAGCAGCATCTCCATTACAAAAAGTCTCTGCATAAACCCCCTAAGCCTGAGAGGCGGCACTGCCCCCACCTGAGCACCAGCAGACAAGCTTCCATTGCATAGCAGCCAGGCCTGCTGCGAAAAGCCCTGAGGCTGGAGAGCAGCATTTGAATCTCAGACCCCAAGCACTAGCTGGGCAAATCTGGAGGCAGATGGGGTGGAGAGGAATCTCAGAAGTCAAGTAACTGGTTGGGAACATTTGAATATCAGACCCCCAAGCACTAGCTGGGCAGACCTAGGCCAGGGTGGAGAGGACTTTCAGAAGTGAAATAATTGGCTAGGAAAATGCCCAGAAAAGGGAAAAAATCTAAAACCATTGAAGGTTATATTCCTGAAAAGATGATTCCATCATTTGTCTCTGACGAAGAAGAAAATGGCTTACCATCAGGTAAAGACATAGGAGTCAAGGCCTCTGTGTCCCAAACATCTGAAATACGTATGACATGGACTCAGGCCATGGAAGAGCTCAAAAAGGATTTTGAAAATCAAGTTAGACAGGTGGAGGAAAAACTGGGAAAAGAAATGAAAGAGATGCAAGAAAAGCATGAGAAACAGGTCAATACCTTAATAAAGTAGACCCAAAACAATGCTGAAGAAAATAACACCTTGAAAAATAGGCTAACTCAACTGGCAAAAGAGGTTCAAAAAGCCAATGAGGAGAAGAATGCTTTCAAAAGCAGAATTAGTCAAGTGGAAAAAGAGGTGCAAAAGCTCACTGAAGAAAATAGTTCTCTCTAAGTTAGGATGGAACAGATGGAGGCTCATGACTTTCTGAGAAAGCAAGAAATCACAAAACAAAACGAAAAGAATGACAAAATTGAAGATAATGTGAAATAAATCATTGGAAAAACAGCTGACCTGGAAAATAGATCCAGGAGAGACAATTTAAAAAGTATGGGACTACCTTTAAGCCATGATCAAAAAAAGAGCCTAGACATCATCTTTCATGAAATTATCAAGGGGCGGAGCCAAGATGGCGGAGTGAGAGCAACGACGCACCTAAGCTCTCGGACAAACTCCTTCAGGTACCTCCAAAAGGAGAATCTGACCAAAGTTTGGAGGTGCGGAATCCAGTGGGAGGCAGAAGGTGACAGTTTTGGAGCTCACGTTAGACTGGAGGATCCACGGGAAAGGTCTATTCTGTGGGGGTGATCCCACAGCGCACAGCGCAGTGTGGCCAGCGCAGTGGAGCAGAAGGGACCCGAGAAACTTGAGCTGCGGGCAGAACCTGAGGAGTGGCACCGAGGGCAGGAGACAAGCTGAACCCAGTCTGAGAAAGCTGTGGAGAGCCAGATATCAGCCCAGCATCTCCTGAGACCTACAGCCCGAAGACCAAACTTTGGTAACTCACGTACTTGAACTTCTGGGAGCCAGGATGGCGGAGTTATCAGTAAAAGCTCTCTCCTCCCCCCTTGATGACCGTGAAAGAACCATAAAATATTTCCTCAGAAAAATCCCAGATCAGCAGAAACAACAGAAGGAGGCCAGTTGTCTCATAACACCTGAGACAAGGAAAATAGCTAAGGGGGATTCCTCCTACAGTGGCAGAGGCAAACCAGAAGGACAGAGGACCCAGGGCAGGGAAAACTTGCACTAGGACCCAGGCAAGCCTCAGCGCCAGGAGAGGAGCCTCAGGAGGGGTGGGAAC